>CM044957.1:33058220-33167072 GCA_024516035.1 Bactericera cockerelli | reverse complement strand
TCTTTTTAATTTATGAGAGAGTTGTCGTTGTTCAGTTTGAGTTGAACTTGATTTGTAATAAACCTAGGAACAAATATTAAATTAATATATATATTTTTTTTTTTTTTTTTTTTTTAGTGCGGTGTAAGCACAATTTTTCATTATATTGGTACTAATTTTGTTAAATAAATATTAATATTTTCAGAACGAAATATTTCTATAAATATTTTCCGAAAGAAGTGATGATAGGTATAATATTATGACGTGTTACGTTTATGCTGGATATTCATTGCGTATTGCATCACTCACAAGTTCAAGGCGCAATAAGTAAGTTGACAAAATATTTTTTAAAATTAGTAACACATAATAATTATATTATATATAATATATCACCCTTGCCTATATCCCATATTAGCTTATGTTGCTTTTAGGGTCGGCATTGTTCAACCTCATGGTTGAGGTTGGAAGGGTGGAGCACGTTTTTTTATGGTTGGTTGCCCATCCTAACGCCAACGATTCTATTTGGTTTTAACGTCCTGATCTGGACGGGGGTGTTACCCTCCATTCGCTGGGAATCGTACCATAATATATTATTATCTAATTATTAAGGTGTAGGTTATTCAATTTGAGCTGAAGTGTAATCAATGTAAACACATAATCTAAAAATTTCAAGAGATATTGTTCTGTCGAGTCAAATGGTATTAGCAGGATACAAAAAATAAACCAATATTTGGCTGATAATGTTGCGAGGTGGACTGTGAACCCAAATTTGAAGATACCTAGATATACTTACAACCCATAGATTTTAAAAAACATCAAAAAATATAAATAGTAGTTATAATTGCTTATCAGTTATAGTGCATCCTTCAAACTCAAGCTCCAGTGGAGATTGTGAATAATGATAATATGTTAATCACGCACAAATTAAGAAGATAAGGTACCTTGTATAATGTATAGTAAGTATACCAATAACTACCAATACATGATCGAAAGTACAATAGGTCCTGTAATCTAGTTAAAATAAGTGGTGATGGTTCATGGCACTCAATCTGAAGTGCCTAACTACTGCAGTACGTACTTACATTCAAAATAAATTTTATCTCTTACCTTGTGCGGTCTGTTTTATGATAATTGTTTTCTTTTTTTACTTTTGAAAGTTTGTTTTATAATAATGAAATAGGTGTTATTTGTGAACTCTGAATTTAGTCATTTTTTTTAAATGGTTGCTATTTGTAAATATTGTTCTATTAGCAATATTATTTATTTTCTAAAATAGGTAATTACTGTATTTTATGTTATAATAAAATAAATCCTATGTAACTCGAGTTGGTAACATTATTTGTTACTTTAATTTAAAAGATATTAAATATAATAATAACACAGCATAATCATCAATACGACTGTACATGGTTTTTTTTGTCAATACTTATATTCTTCTTTAGCTTCCTTCTATTTAGTTGGTTTTCTTCTTTCTTTCTATGCTTTGTAAATATGGCAATGAATTATTTTTGAACTGTCAGATATTATTGTTTGGGATATTCCCTTCAAAATTGATAGGTCGATACAGAATGTTTGAAAGAATTTGACAACATTCTTGGAAATAACTCCTCTACTGCCAAACCATAATCCAATTACTTCGAAGTTTAAATTTGTCTACAAGTGATGGAATGCAGCTCTCATAATTTTTTTGTTTCTCTTCATGCACAAGATCACTTTGGTTTTCAATATTTCGATCAAACCTTATTGTTGGGTCGATAATAAATGTTTTGTTTGTTTTCTTTTCAAAACCCACAATATCACAAAATCTGTTGGAACCGGTCTTATCTGTCGCATATACCTCTTCATAACAATCATATCCTTTCTTTTTAAGTTCTTCTGTAATTCTGTTTTTCACTTTGTTATATCTTGCGATGAACATGGTGTTGTTGTGAGGACAGCTGCCCAGTACATGACTTAGGGCGGAATTAATAGACGTTTTTGTAATACCTCTGTGACGTTAAGTCACGGATTGCGTACTGTGTAAGATAGGGAAAACCGATGCTTAGCAGTAACTTGTGATAAATAATTTGTCTATTAATTCCGCCCTTAGTGTTTCCTTCTCTTTCCCGCAATGACGCCAAAGATTGGTGGACGAGCTGTTATCAATGATAACTCCAGGGACTCCAACAAGATTAGCGTAGTGTACATTCATTTTTATTGATTGAACCCATTCGGATGAGGAAAGGTGTTTTTTTTTTATCAAATACATACGTATTAGCAGGGGTGTAGTTGGTGAAGTGCCAAACACCAACTCCTTGATACGGTTTCTTTGACTACTCTTCAAAGGACTTGAATCTAAGTTCATTTCTTAAAATACTAAAGAAATTTTTACGCATTACCCGATTTTTATGATTTTCAATAATTTTACGAGTCGCGTTAAAGGTATTATCTACACAGAAAAATCGGGTCCAAAAACACAATTTTTAGTAATAACAGGTAAAGAAAAACTTGTCTTCACTTATTTAATTTTAGAGTTTTTCTTTTCCTCCAATTTTAAGTATCCCTCCTTGAAATATATTATACAGGGTGGGGCAAAAGTCTGGAAACCCCTGAATAACTTTCGAATGGCTTCTTCGGTAAAATTAAAATTTTGTAAGATAAACCGGGCTAATAAGACCTTCTTTTAGAGTCGGGTCGATTTTTGTTACCGGCCCCCATGTCGGGGCCAGGGGGGCCAACTTCATTTTTTTAAATACGAACCTCCACCTTGCGATACATTTTTGGAAAGGTCTTTAACCCTCCAAGGACGAGAACTTTTTTTTTTAGAAAACGAGGTTTTTTCCTATTTATCTTGTTTCAGTTCGTCCATCTGATGCTAAAAATATTTTTTTCATTTTTTTAGCATGCTCTGGGTGGCCGTAGAGGGGTGTGACGTATATGTCACACTCGTCCTTACGGGGTAGATTTTTTGCTCTATATTAGAAAAAGATAAGACTTGATTTTTTAATGAACAAAGTGCCAAGAGGAAATTGAAAATAGTTTTTATTAAGACTCAAAGATTCCTAATTAAGTAAGTAGTGGAATGTACATGAACTATGTATGTTCATGGCATGTGGAAAGCAATGTTGCACTTCAAACACAATCCAACGTCACACTTGATGCACATGGATGCTACAACACTTGTACAGCCTTCGTTTGCACACCTTCGGCGCTTCTTGTCTCTGATTTCTGTCAGCAGATGGTCTTTTCTGTCAAATCGAATGTCCTCTAGTACTCTTGACGATCTTTTGGAGGATGGTGCAGAGGGACCCGCTGTTCTGGGAGTAGTCTTGTATCTAGTAAGGTACACCTGAACTATGCGTCGGCGAAATTCAAGTTTTGGGAGGTGGCGCTATGAAGATGTCCTCCACTTCAACAGTATTACCATTATCATTTGTGTCGTCCTCTAACAGCTGGAGAATTTCGGAAGCCGTCAGCCCACCTGTGTATCGCACGTTATGCCTGAAACACATAATATTACAACTAATAAAATGTAGTGAGGGTTCATTCCATTATCCATAAAGTTATGACATACAACTTTATGTATGTAAAGCATTACGAACAGATTGAATTCATCACTCCAATTCCGAATTCCCTATTTCCTTGTCAGAAATCTCATAATGCTGTCAATAGTCAGATACTCAATTATCCTCATGAGGTAAGTATAGGAGTAGCTACCCCACGTATCCACAAAAAATATCCTTCTGATATTCAAAGGCGGGTCATGCAACATTGCAGTTGAAAGTACCAGTACCAGTACTCGAGCTTTAAAAAAAAGTTGTTGTTTTCATATATTTGTGTTATCACTTTCGTGATGTCACAACGATATTCAAACTCCAGATT
The DNA here is from genome assembly GCA_024516035.1 of Bactericera cockerelli. Classification (NCBI taxonomy): domain Eukaryota; kingdom Metazoa; phylum Arthropoda; class Insecta; order Hemiptera; family Triozidae; genus Bactericera; species Bactericera cockerelli. The sequence continues at coordinate 33,163,232 of CM044957.1, read as the reverse complement.
ATACACTGTACTAAATTCACCACGCTGAAGGTGGGACTCGAACTCGGACCCCCAGCACAGAAGTCCCGCGCCTTAGCCAGTTGCGCCACCGTGCTGGTTGTACTCGACCACTACCTGTTTACTCAACGAAAAAATGAAAGAAAAAAAAAAATTGCAAAAGAATAATAGTGGGCAAGGACGAGTGTGACGTATACGTCACACTCAAGTTTTCAGTGCTCCACAGCCATAGCTGTTCACTAAATGTTTCATAAAACATGTTAATATCATATAAGATATTCTTAGTAATCAAAATAAATCAGCAAAAAAATATATTTCAAATAATATATAGATAAAAAATTACTTACCAAGGTCCAGGGTCCATGATTTCAAAAAAGTAAAAACGACCAAACTTTCAAACGAAATTTTAATAATCCAAAATCACTTTAACTCTCAAAATTTCAAGACTAACTGATAACACACACTCCTGTGAAACCGAAAAACATCGCTGCAAGTCTCTGAGGAAACTTGTAAGAGCTGGAGAGTAATTCTGTCTGGACGTGTTTTCCGTGACGTATACGTCACACTCGTCCTTCGAGGGTTATAAGAAATACATTGGTGCAAATTTTATTTCTTTAATATGAAATTGTTTGCAAATGGCGTCCAACTTTGTGTATGCAGTAAAGTCTGGAAACCCCTGAATATCTTTTGAAAGGGCTTTCTCAGTTAATTTAAAATTGTGCACGGTAAGTCGGGGTAATAAGACCTTTCCAAAAATGTATCGCAAGGTGGGGTTTCGTATTTAAAAAAATGAAGTTGACCTCCCTGGCCCCGACATGGAGGGCAGTAAAAAAATATCGGTCCAATTCTAATATAAGGTCTAATTACCAAGGATTACCGTACACAATTTTAAATTTACTGAGAAAGTCCTTTCGAAAGATATTCAGGGGTTTCCAGACTTTACTGCATACACAGTGTTGGACGCCATTTGCAAACAAATAATATTTAAAAAATAAAATTTGGACCAATGTATTTCTTATTTGAAGACCTTTCCAAAAATGTATCGCAAGGTGGGGATTCGTATTTAAAAAAATGAAGTTGGCCCCCCTGGCCCCGACATGGGGGCCGGTAACAAAAATCGACCCCACTCTAAAAGAAGGTCTTATTAGCCCGGTTTACCGTACAAAATTTTAAGTTTACCGAAGAAGGCATTCGAAAGTTATTCAGGGGTTTCCAGACTTTTGCCCCACCCTGTATACCAATATGAAGTGGTAAAAGCTTTTGTGGATGGTAGGACTTCAATATTGGTGATTTTGGTCTTGTTGATAGTGTATGTGTATGTAGATCTTTGTTAGGTACTCTAAAACATTTATTTTGACCTAGCGTAATATTAAAAGTATTGTACTCTTCAACTCAAGTAGATTCTGATTAACTTATCATTCTTATCAAAATAAAATATTTTAATTACTAATCAGGCGCGGCCGGTGTTAAGGACCCGCGCAACATTCCCAGAGGAAAAACATGCCCGAAAAGGAAAAAAGAGGGTTTTTCATTACACATTTCACTAATCATTTCAAAATAATTGTGATTAGCATTTAAAAATATAATAAAAAACCGATATGAAGTAGAACCGATACATAGTAGGTACTATGAATGCGACTTTATAAATCCCAAGTCAGCACCTTTTAGTTGGAAGCACTCTCAAAACATTTTCTGACTGGCCGCGCTTGGTACTAAGCGTTCATCATTCAGACTTATTATCGGATATTATAGAGTAGCGGTTTTGAAACTAATTTTTCCCGAAAACTGAATATGTTGTGTTTGGCGGCTAATGGTGTTTTCGGAGTTTCAGCTGAATCTTTGAAGTTGAAGATACCAAAAAATTAATGTAAACACAATACTAAACCGAGAGAGTTTTGTCACAAAAGTAGGTAAAGTGGAGCTGTCAATGGCGGTCTTTTGTAGCAAAATCACAGAATTCTTCTTAGAGATTAAGAAGTTGGAAGCTTTGAAAGGTTTTTCGGGAAGAATGTGTCTCATTTGCTTGATCTTGGTCTACTGTTCTACTTTATCAGTTTACCAAATAATAGTAATAATGAACTACTTGAAACAAGAACCTCTGTATCCACAAGTACCACTTTGATCAAAGGGTTCCTTCAAAGAGATAACGAAGGGACTCTAGATAAATACTCGTAAATCTACTTGTCGGCCCAGTAGAGGTTGAATTAAGCACTTTTCCGAATTAATGACTCACTATAATAGTGACTTAATCGATTTCGACTCTTTGCTCTTCCTCCATGGTTCTATTAGTGTTGAAATGATGGTATGGACATCTACTTGGTCAAGAACAGTGTTAACAAAATGCTTGATATCATCATCCGTATTATTAATGGCCGTGTCCTTGCAAGGTAATGGCTCCACCTTTCATAAAATCATTACTTCCTTTAATTTTTTAGAATAATTATAATAATATTGTTTTGCTTGTCAAATTGAATATTGTTTCTTTAGCTTATCTTCTCTTTATTTAAGTTTTGATTTTTTGAATTATTAAAAGAGAACGAGGTGGTGGTTGGTGATATTTTAATCCTAATGCGATTTTTCTCTTGAAACGTACTTCCGATATCTTTTGAAATAGAAAATACTTCCGATGTCTTTTGAAATGGCCGGAGGACCCGGAAGTAATACGTTGAAGAGATCAAGAGATCCTTCTCGGCGGTCCAAAGAAGAATCTTGTAGCTTAACAACATATTCGGACTTGGGCTTAATTTTTTATGACCCACAAACTGCCCCGAATTCGATGATATAATTTTTTGTTTTCCCCTCAAAAAAAGGTGTAATAATCTGTCTGGTTGCCTGAAACATAAGTAATTATTTTTCTAAAGGTAAGTTAGGTATTCACGAGCTAGCTATTATTATTGTAGAAAACTGAAACGGTCAGTAGCCGATACAGGCGCTTTAATTATCAGGAGGAAATTTGACTAGCTTTTTATGCTGCACTTCCTGTTAAAGTTGGTTTTTTTTCTGAGAATTGAAAAATAAACAACATTCGTGTTAGAATGTTCTTATTGCTTTTTAAATTATTTATGCTTTGTTGAAACTACCTCCTAATATTACCAGAGGTTGTTTACCTTGTTCATAATCTAAATGAAAAAATCATAATTATATAATTACGTATTAGGTAAACCCATAATTTTTCAAACCATGCATAGTTTCTATATTTTGATGTTTAAATATTTTTATTCACAAATAGATAATCCCAAATTAATCTCCACACTTTCATTCTCAACATTATTTAGAGTGATGCACAACTTACAGACATTACATCATTACATCTACAAATTTCATTTTACATGGAAATCTAGAATATTAGCCAAAAATAAAGTTTTATTTTTTACCGTCAATATGAAGATAAAGAATCCGTGAATTATTGAAAAAACTCAAATATGGTCTTTTCTAATGCAATTTTGTGCCCATCACAATCCTGATGTCACAAACATTCAAACAAGCTTCACTTAAAAAAACATTACTATAAATAAAAAAAAAATCTTTTTTTTTCAGGTGATTGGCTATTCTTATATTTCAACATCAAAAAGCAGATGGATCCATCCTGGTCCCAAAATGAAACAAGTTCACTCACTCTGGCTCAGTTTTCAAAATATTTTACGAACTTCCCAATCATTTGGTTGTCATCGTGTTTCGTTGGATATGGCATGTACTTTGGTATTGGCTATTTCCTGCATGTGAGTATCTTGGATAGTTGCACGCTTCTTCTTCTAAAGGCGGGGTTCTAATGAGACAACTCAAAGCATGCGACTTGCAACAAATGTTGCCTCGAGGCTCCATGCAATAACAGGCTGGAGCACGCCTTGTGAATAATTATTCTGTACAATGAGCGATATTAAAGTAATTTTAATTAGAAAAGCATTAGCAAATCTGATTTTTGGTTGAGCTACCTTGTGGTAAATCCAAAATACTAAGAAAGGACCCTTTGCAAGGGTAAAACATACAGAAAAAAGAACATTGAACATTCTGCAGACATTTTGTAAGCACCATAGGGCACTGCAAATAGGATTAATTGCTTCTTTTATAAATTATTGTCCAAATTGTTTAGGTCCAAAATACATACTATCTAAAGAATCTTTTAAAAACGCCCAACGAAACTTTTATTTGGTACAAACATTGCATTTCTAAAAAAAATCCTAAACATAAATGAAAATGAGTTAGACAGCGCCGTAGGCGACATTTTTGTAAGGTTATTTTGGACTTATTGGGTAAAATCTTGAAAACTGATCCCAAATCGATCATGAACAAATTATTGAAAGCTGATGATTACTAATCACTCTGAAGACATTGAAAGAGCCGAAGGTCAGCAGCCCCGCAATGGTAGTAAAATTGAATTCTAACTATTTCCACCCATAGGGTATTAGATATAGGTACATTTACTTATTTATGTATGTGATCCTGTGCTCTTGACATCAATACTTTGCTGTGATTTATATTTATTGTTAAAATCCAGATATACCTAGTGTAAGCTCACTTAAAACCATGCCATCATCATTGGCTTCTCAATAGTTCAATTCTATAATGTGCAAACAGTTTTACTTCTACGTAGGAAAACGGGACAGGCCGGAGGAGTGGAAGTGTCAATCCAACAAATGGCTCTCCAAAGAATTGGAGCTGGATGAGATCAAGGTTGGCTCGCTGAGTCTTCTCACATCCGGTACGTTGAGTGCCCTGGTGGTCACGTACATCATGAACGGAGGTCCCTGCACTGTCTACTGGAGGATGGATGAGTACACCTGGCTGTGGTGGCTCCTGCAGTGGCCTGTCATATTCATCTATCAGGTGAGCGCTCTTTTACCTGCCAATGTTTTGTATAGTAAATAAAAGGTATCTATCTCTGGCAATTTTTACAAGTAAGTTAGAAAAAGGAACTGATAAAGTTACAACGAGGAAATCATGAATTCGAGTTTTTCTCGAGCAAAAAAAAATTCAAGATTCCTACATGTTGTCAGAAATCGATAAATAAGTCTATTTTCATTAGTTATTGTTTCACAATTTTACTGTGTAGTGCAGAATTATAGGACTTTTCCGTATCTTCAATATCCCAATATCTTATTTTTGCCTATAATTCCGCCATTGGTCGCTGCTCACATCAAAGCAGCTACTCATTTTTCCTCACGAGGTCTGTGTTGCAGTGGCTACTATATTACAGAGGTTACTATCTTCACTCCTTTCAGTGGCTACTATCTGTTTTCACTCACTCCCTCCAGTGGCTACTATATTCTTCATAAGATTTTCATATTTTTTTTTTTTTTTTTTCCTTTTCAGGACTATACCACCTACTGGAACCATCGTCTGTTTCACACGCCCTTCCTCTACAGGCACTTCCACAAAGTCCACCACCGCTACAAGCAGCCTACAGCTTTCTCTGTGACCGCCATTCATCCAGTGGAGATGATGCACGTTCAGATTTGCCTCATGGTTCCTCTCTTTGTGATACCTGTGCATTATGGTATGTAATCGTTCTACCTATTAATAGCTTTATTCTGACCAACAGCGCAAGACAAACAGTCCCATTATACCGATAGTGCAGTAAAGATTCATTTTTAAGATTAGTTCAATTTAAAGAAAATTGATTTTTTTTTGTAAATGTAGTTACTAGGTATAGAAAATGAAATTCCGCAGTATACGAGACACTAGCATAATTATAGAAAATTTACCGTTTTCAGACTTATCTTTTCTTGGAATCCCTTTAAAGTGATTTCAAAATCACTTTACATGACATCAAGTCAACATCATGAAATTTACATAACATACATACCAGTTCCCTTCGTGGATGTCTGTCCCCTGCACGTTGACCATAATCATCATAGCATATTCCTTTGGCTGTTGCACCTAATTGTAATACTAATAAGACTCTTTAGTGGAAGGTAACCACCAGGCGATGTTAATGCTTTAAGCATTTGTTACCAGCTAATGGCCTAACCAACCCTCAGAGTCATATTATTATATGGTTACAAAATCAAATTAATGAGGAAAAATTTATGCATTGGGTTACGCGCCCAGCGCCCAGACTACCTGGATTACCAGACTAGCGCCTTAACCACTTGACTACCAATATACCTTATGTAAATTCTAGGATGAAAATATAACTATCTGACGAACATCAATGTATGTAAATGACATTATTAAATAGATGTTATTCCTCCAGTTCCCTTCCAGGTGATAGCCGTGTACACGTTCTACCACGGGATCATCATCCATTCCGGTGTGGATCTGAAGTCATTCTGGTGGCAGCCTTGGCAACCAGACCCAATCTTCCACGACAACCATCACCAGTACTTCCATGTTAACTTTGGCTTCAATATTTACCTCTGGGATAAGGTAAGTAATGATTGTTAACACTCGCATTACCTATTTCAGTTCATTTCTTTTTTCAAACTTTTTGAAAGCCAGCGTCGATGGAACGTTGAATTAAAAAATTTCCGTTCTGTCAATGAAATTAAGCTACATCCAGCGAAGTGAAGATTTGGATTTCTGCCTGATCCCACCCAGGCTGAGTGAGGGTGATGTGGGTAGCTGAATTGTGAGATGGGATCTCTGGATTTCAATAAAATCTAGAGATCCCATCTTAGAGATCCCAATAATAGACGTTAAGAAAAAATAATTAAAAATATACTTTCAATGAAAATCTGCTCACATTATTCAAATGGCTCTTTAGCAGCTAAAAGGCAAATGGGAGTTTCCATTAGCTCGGATAACCAATGCCTAAATTTTCCTCTTGTAATTGAGAAATTGACCGAATAGTACAGGTAACCAAAACAACGTTTTTAGTTGAAAAAATGTTATTCATTAAATAATACAATTCAAGATTCATAAAACCTAGATGAAATAATGAAATAACCATGGAGATTTAATGACGTGATTGTCATTCCTTTTTCTTTCAAAGAATGCTTTTCACATTGCGATATTGCAATATTTTATAATAATGTAATTTTCTATTCCTCAGATTCATGGAACTTACCGCAAGAAGGATCGCATCTACAGAGAGTACCTGTTCTCGGGTCAAGGCAAACCCATCGCCGAAGCCACCAAAGAGGAGCTGTTTGACGAGATAGAATTTCGGGAGACGGAGAATCTGAGCTCCTACAGGAAGACAGGACCGGGGAAGGAATTCGCTGAAACGGGAAAACCTTTGGTTGAAAGTGAAATTCTAAAACGATCAGGAAATTTACAAGATGAATAAAGTTGGAATATTCAATCACAATAAAATTTATATCTACCGATTTCTATTTAGTAATACGTGATTTAAGAAAATATGGCAAGCATGCCTTTCAAATTGGAAGAAACTTAAGATTTCCCAAAACACTCTTCCCCATATCGCCACAGGATGCACAATTGCACATCGTGTAACACCAAGAGTCAAATTCCAAGACAGAACAATTTTTATGGAAATATTGTTCCCTTGAGGACCATTGACCATATTAATTATTTTTCAATCACATGATCCTAGAGGCACATGACCATACAAATGTCTAGATACTCGTAGAGAAAATAATAACACCAGAGACGTTCAGAAAGAAAGCTACTGGAAACCCAATGAAAACTAACACAATGGCGATTCAAGTAGAACAGTACCTAGTACTTGTTGTACTACCTATAGATACTGCCAGTTATGACGTCATGGATTGATGACCTCAGTATTGTACCTGCTCTGTTCCATAGCGATGACGTCACATGCAGGCATCCCAACCTTGATGTTATTTCCATTATTTTCTTCCTCTCGAGACTTAAGTAAAGTAATTCGTTCCCCTCCTCTCGCCAGCCTCCGTGGCGCAAATGGTTAGCGCGTTCGGCTGTTAACCGAAAGGTTGGTGGTTCAAGCCCACCCGGGGCGAAGTTTTTGTATCTTTACAAAATTTATGCATTTAATTCTGTAGATTTTGTTTGGACAAGCTATTTATTGGGGTCATATTCATAAAATGAAGCTTTTGCTCGTGAGCAAAAGTTCGAAGTAAAAGGTAAATAAAGCCTTTGTTCACTTTCGTATCCAAAATCATTTAATTTGCTTTTACTCGTGAGCATTTGCTTTTGCTCACAAGCAATTGCTCCCTTTTTAAGTTGCAGGAGCTACTAATAAAAATAAAAAGTCCTTTATGAATACCTATGCACCTTTTATTTCCAAAGAAGTAAAAACTTTTGCTTCTTATTATACATACGGCCCATTGTATTATTTCATTTTAATCTTCTTGGGGCCAAATTATAAAACATTATGAAATTAAAGATAAGCTAGATCCTCTCTCAAGTCAGAGTTTCAACCAATCACAACGCACTATTTTTTTTTTATTTTTTAAGTACGTTCCTTTTAAAGTTATTTCTTTTAAGGTTTTTTTTTTTAATTTTTTTTCAAGCAAGTTACTACTACTGTCACCATGACCCAGAGGTGAAAGAAGCACTCACATGTTGACCCTCCTGGTTTTGAATCCCAGTGTATTTAGACATTTTCGACTCTCTACTTTGGATGTTAAGGGTACACTGATACCTCGTGAGGAAAAATCTTAATATATAAATGTCAAAGTCACTGACTGACTGACCACTCGCTGACTGATCATCGCTCTACAGCCTAAACCGTAAGTCCTAGGAAGCTGAAATTTGGTAGGTAGCTTTGTCTTATAGTCTAGATGTGCAATAAGACGGGATTTTTCGAAATTCCCACTACAACACCTGCCATTGGCGAAAAAGGATTTTTTGCTTTCACGGCCATGCCTCGGACCGCAAAGCGGGCGACAGCCCGCTTGTAACATACATATCAGGGTATTAAAGATAATTGAATGGTCTTATAATTTTCCCCTCCCACTAAAATTGGCATATAATAATACAAAGAAATACATATTAAACTAGCTATCATCCTTGATTTCTCCTTTTTCGTATAGCAAGATTAAAACTTCCGCGCTCTTAGTCAATAAAGAGCGTTTGTTCTCCAAGTTTATGAATGCAATATTCTATTTTTTTTTAAAAAAAAGGAAGAAATAACTAATAAAATATTTGTACGTGCTTCGAATTTGAAATCACTCTTGCATCTTGAGACACCTTTAGTCGGTGTATTTAATACAATAACACTATACCCTGTAGGAGTGTTGAAGTGATTATCATCATCACTTCAAACTGATGTGAAAGCTGCAATATTTCCTGGCAAGTAGGAGGCTCACGGTTGTTACGCGCTTTTATCTATCTTCTGCAAGTGCCAAGGGTACGGCTGTGCCAAGAATTGTTCTGGTTGGTTTTATTTCAATTGACGCCTATGAAGTCATTTTGGAAAAAATGCATAAAAAGAAATATTTACATCTACTTTCAATACCTGTGTAATCTTGCAAAGTACCCCTCACTGATACGGTCTCTTATCAGAAAACTTCCAAAATATTCAGCCGAAAATCTTTGCCTTTGGATAGTAAGCATATTTCACCCCCGCGGATTCACTCAGGTTGAGGACAAACTTTCCAGACGAGGGACTCTTGAAAATGTCAAAATAGAAATGTGTATTTATGTGTGGAAAGCTCTTTAGGGAGTTGGCTTCGCCTCAGCGCTGCTGCTACCGTGCGGGTAACAAATATTCTTTGTGCGGAAGTAAAAAAGCTTTTTGTTGCTGTATTTTAGTCCTTCTTCCTGTTATCCATGGAAGTGGAATATTATGGAGTAGTCTTTTCTTACAGTCTCAGATTACAGAGATTTCCTGGATCTAGTAATGTTGTTGGAAGTATGATAATAATTAATGTACAAGTTTCACAAATAACCTTCTTTAAAAATCATAATAAAATATAATTAGGCACCAACCTTTGATATTATTTGTACTTTATTAATGTTCTTTAAATGTGGGTTTTTAAGGTTAGCGCCCAAATAAAATTCGATGCAGGACGTTTTAAAAGAGAAACCGATCTACTGCCTCTTCCTCTGTTTTCTTATTCATTGACACTTCTCCAAGCCTCTTCCATCTCCTCACTTAACATATTTCACATCCAAGTGTTGGAATACACTCAGAGGATTTGAGATTGTAGAAACAGCAAAGTGACGTGAACACTATAGCACACCTGCTGGTTGCTACACTTGCGATTTCCCATTTGGTCTTTTAGGGACAACACCTCGAAAATGGAGAGACTAAGGTGATTTTTTTAATAGTATTACTTATGCATTGTAGAAGGTAATATTTAGAAGGCCCGCCTAGAAAATTCATTATAGAATAGTGGATTTTTTGTCTGCTAATTGTCATAAACCAATTGGGTCAATGTCAACCAAATAGTTCTGGTCGTTCGTGCCAATACATTCAAATTTGAATATACCAAAAGATCAGTTCAGCCCACAAACCGGGAAATAATTACAGCTTTATGCGGCCAATGAAGATTTCCTGAGCTTACAAAATTTAGTTTCTCCGTCTTTTGCTGACACTGTCACAACGTTTTGATAAACATTCTCTTTAGTGATAAAAAAATAAAGAGGTATGTTATTGTTAATCATTTTATTTCTTAGTTACAATTAATTGACACGCTCTTTGCACTCGAAAAGTGATGAGTTTTTTTCCTGGTGCATAAGGCCCCTTGCCAGACTACTTGTAAACTGTTGCTTTAAAGAATCTTAGCAACCCTAAGTAAAAGTACCTATCCATCAGAATAGTTGAGTGAATCTCTTTCTCTCCCTCTATAGCAGTAAACCTACGACTACTGGTATACAACCCTACTCTACTGTTTTTATGATAAAATTATTTCTTCTGTCTAACCCAAAAGTTCTTGTCTAATGCAATTTACCTTTTACTACACCGGATTGATCATAATCTTCCTTAACACTAAGTCTCAGTGTTCAGCAGATTAAACAGAGTGCAAGATTGTTACTATGACAATTTTTTTTTCTAGGCCTGCTCAATGATAGCTCTTGACCATCATCGTTACGAATCCATAGACAATGCTAGGAATGAAAATGATTTATTCAAGAAATTTTGGCTCAGGTAAGTTAATCAAAATACATTGAAATTTGAAACAACAATTTATGAGGCTAGGTATATAAATGAGTTTTTATTGAATTTACTTGCACATTGTATAATGTCAATAATTCAATTAAATTAAATAATTTGAGTACGAAAATGTCCTTATCACAATGAATTTGGCCCTCCTTGGGTACAAGTGCAATTACTAGATTTTTATTTTATTTTAATTTATTTTATTTATTAGACGGGACCAGCCCAAGATACAAGTGACAATGTACAACAAATAACAGTTTACAAATAAATATTTTGAAATAAGGAGATATCAAATATCAAAAATGATACAGTAATAAAGAATATAAAATTGATAAAAATATTATAATTATCTTAAATGAAACATTAGGATTCATTGCCAAGCCGCATCATACGATTGATGGGAGCGTAGTAAAGGTAATTGAATGGGTGAGTAGAAGAACCAGGAATGTCAAAAATCGAATTTTCAGGAAAGCAAAAATAAGATTTGTCTTATTTTTGCTTTCTTGATGCTAATGAGTATAATAATAATTAAATTTTACATTCCTTGTTATTCGACAAGATCCTCACAACTAGGTACTAATACCGCTAGCAAAAGTGGTCAGTGATTTTGTTACATTCCATGTTTTACAGCAGATTTTTTTCCCGCTTCCCCCTCTTTAAAATCGAAAAAAAATATTTTTAAGGGGTATTTCTCCTTCATATTCACAGAGATGATAGAAAATAGTACATTTCTTCTTATTCTACGAAGAAAAAAAAAATCGATTTTTGACATTCCTGGTTCTTCTACTCACCCATTCAATTCTTATCACAGATATCAATAAAGTAAGTTTTACTTGTTCTTAGCCTGCGGTTACAATCAAAACGTATTGTCTCAAGTAGCCTGGGACAGTCGATTTGCCCTTCGACCAATTTGGTAATGAATTTCAGGTCACAATTCTTCCTTCTAACAAATAAAGGATCTAAATCACACATTTCCTGCTTAAAACGATACTTATAAATAGATAGAAATTTATTTTGGACTCTTTCAATAGTGTGAACGTGTATAACATAATGTGGGGACCATACATTACAGGCATACTCCAGTGTAGAGCGGATCAGGGCTTTGTAAAGAAGAAGAAAAGCTTCATTAGACAGCCCCTTAGAGTTTCTCGCGACATATCTTAGTAAGCGATGGCAACGCAAAGACAATTTACTGATTTGCTGTACAAAAGATAACCCTCTATCAAAAATAATCCCCAAATCTTTAATTTCATTTACCAAAGGCAAAGGAAGAGAATTGAGGTTATACTGGAAACCCATCAAAGAAGAGGAACGAGAAAATTCCATAACAGCACACTTGTGATGAGAGAGCTCTAAACCATTTGTGTGCAACCAATCATAAAATCTCTGAATGTCCGATTGTAGTAAAAGGCAGTCACTTTGATGAGTAATAGACTTGTAAAGTTTAACATCATCGGCGAACATTAAGACTGATGAGTTCTGGATAAAGTCAGGCAAATCATTAAAAAATAGGCTAAACAGCAAAGGTCCGGAATGACTTCCCTGACCTACACCTGAAAGAACAGCTATTGGCGAAGAGATGTACCCACCAACCTTAACTTGCTGAGATCTACCACTCAGACAGTTGGATAACCAACTGAGAAAACCAACACCAAAACCGTAAGACCTGAGTTTGTTAATAAGAAAACAACTATCCACGCGATCAAAAGCCTTTGCCACGTCGGTGTAGACAGAGTGGACGGGATGGCCTTTGTCAAAAGAGTTAAGGATATCCTGCTGGTAAGAGAGCAGGTTGGTGACAGTTGATCTCTTAGCAGCGAAACCGTGTTGAACATCAGAAATAAAATTTTTGCAAGCAAACGACATCTTACGAGAAATTAACTTATCAAGCAGTTTTGGTATTGCAGATTGGATACATACTCCCCTGTAATTTGTAACATTGCAACGGTCTCCAGAATTAAATATAGGTATAACATAACTACTCTTCCAGGAGGTGGGAAACACACCCGAAGCCAACGATTTATTATAAATCTGGCACAATGGAAATGATAAGATAGAAGCACATTGCTTCAGAATAAATGGTGGCATCCGGACCAGATGAGAACTTACTCGGAAGAGAAGATAAAGCTTTGAAGACTTCATACTCTGAAAAACTGCATGAATTAAAATCAACCAAATCTGCAGACGTATAAGAGGGAGGAGGTAAAACAGACTCCTTGTAAACTGTAGAAAATGACTGCAAATAATTCAGCTGTTTCCCTCAGAGTAGAAGAAATTTTCTCGTTCAGAAACATAGCTTTAGGAAAGCCATTGGTTTTCCGAGTTTCCTCCGAAAATTTCCAAAAGTACCTGGGATTAGATTTTATTTGACGATTAACATTATTAATGTAAGAGGCGTAACATTGAGAGCTAAGATATTTACATTGAGCGCGAAGTGCTGAGAAGTGCTCATAATCACATTGTCTTTTGGTCACTTTGAACTTTAGGTGAGCCTTCTTTTTTTCAAATGTCAAACGCCTTAACTCGCTCGAGAACCAAGAGGGAAACGAACTAGGGCGAATAACCTTCAATGGCGTTGACTGTCTAATACCTGTCAATAAAATATGGTTAAGATTAGTAACACATAAATTTACATCATTATCGCATAGAACAGTGGACCAATCAACACTTAATAAAAACGATTTTAGTGCGATTACGTTGCACTTTGCGTAATCATAAAGTTCAATACTTTCAGACAGAAAAACAGTAGGTTCCTTGTAAGGGACATTGAAACAGAAAGCGTTGTGATGGAAATTGTTAGGTAACAGGTTATCATAAGCTACAAATGTTACAATGTCGGTATTATCAGAAAATAAAAGATCTAAGTATACCCCATGGTCATTAGGTAAACAATTTAGTTGAAACAAAGAAAGACCATTAAATGACTCGCATACATGAATAGAAGACCTATCACCGATAGGACACTCAACCACCATTCCAACATCTTCATCTGTTTTCCACACTGCTGACCTCAAGTTGTAGTCACCCAGAAGAATAAGTTGAGCCTCAGGGAATCGAACCCTGAGATCTACAGAACAATGTTCGACATATACATCAAGGTGAGAGGAAGGGGGTATATATGTACTACCTAACACATAAGTTTCGTTCGAACACTCAACAATAACAAATACATGGTCATAAGACAATTGAGGGGTACTTATTGACACAAGCCTAGATTTCAAACATTTCTTCACCAAGATCATAACACCGCCTCCCCTTGTCTTCCCTGATATAGTGAAATTTCTATCACAACGATAGATGTCATAATGAAAAAAATTGACTTCTTCAACAGAGAAATCATCTGTCAACCAAGTCTCGGTTAAAAAGACAATGTCAAGATCGCATAACTCAAGATTACGCTTTAAAATGTCAAGCTTTGTCCGGAGCCCTCCTACGTTGTGGTAATAGCATGCTATTTCGTTTTTGGGGCAACCCTGTTCCTGGTGTTTTTTGGCGAGAAAGCAGGAGCAGCTGGAGATTTCCCACCAACACTCGAGCCACTACTACCAGTAACTGATGTTTTCACAGGCACTGACTTAGTTGTAGTTGAAGGGTTTACAACGGGAGCCTTGGTTTTAGTGGAAGAACCAACACCAACAGGAGTGGAGTCATCAGTTGCGGGAACGTGCTCAGCATCAGGAGCTTCGGAGTCAAACACCTCAAGGACATGAGTCTTGAGAAGCTTGCCACCAAAATGTTTAACATAGGATCCCTCAGGCCATGCCTCAACTCTCCATATCAGCGGCTTCTGAGATTCAGGCACCACCACATGGAAAGAGGCATAAGAGGAATGCTTCGTTCTCAACTTGGAACACTTCACAGCAGACAGATCAGGAACATTAGACAGCAGGTTTTCCGCCAGTCTCCTTGCAGAAGTGGATGGATCGATACGGGTCACAAATGTTTGACAATATCTAACAGTAGGAACAGATGAGATATCTGTTTTTCTGGACCCAACTAAGGGGAAAGACTCGTTGGATTTGTGTCTCCTTCTTGAAACACCACCTCCAGAGACTGTCGGGGACCCAGTGGAGACTGCACCGTCATCCTGAGCAGCACTGCGGGACACATCAGCAAACGACGTTTCGGAACACCAGAAACGGCTTCAAAGCGAGAGAGCTTGTCATTGAGTAACTTTATAAGTTGCTCTTGCTCGAGCACTCTCTTCTCTAGTTGAACCACATATTTTTCATAGTGCCCCATCTCTAAGACCTGGCCCTGGACCCCCTCAGCACAGGTACCGTTGGTAGAATAATTCATAGTAGTAATATACGTATAGTGATAATATAGATAATACTACTAGAGATAAGATGTGTGAGGTTTGAGGTAAACTGAATGTAGGTATCAATTCAGGTAGGTAGATAAAATCTTGGTAAGTTCAACCAAGTGGTTAGGGTCCAAAGTCCAATTTTGTGATACTGCTACAAAACCGAAGGTAGATAACAGAGATGTATAGGTATACAAAATACACAAGTATAGAGATAGTCAACACAATACACTCGTAAAACTTTTCTTTAAAAAAAAAATATTTACGTCAAAACGATCAAACTTTAAGACACGAGGTAATGATAGTAAAAAAATAGATTTTTTTTTAACTTAATGAAATGTCAACATAAAATTTTGCGATACATAGAAATAATAAAAATTAAAATAAATAGTGAACACAATTTTAACATAGATTTTAACGAGCACTCTCTTCTCTAGTTGAACCACATATTTTTCATAGTGCCCCATCTCTAAGACCTGGCCCTGGACCCCCTCAGCACAGGTACCGTTGGTAGAATAATTCATAGTAGTAATATACGTATAGTGATAATATAGATAATACTACTAGAGATAAGATGTGTGAGGTTTGAGGTAAACTGAATGTAGGTATCAATTCAGGTAGGTAGATAAAATCTTGGTAAGTTCAACCAAGTGGTTAGGGTCCAAAGTCCAATTTTGTGATACTGCTACAAAACCGAAGGTAGATAACAGAGATGTATAGGTATACAAAATACACAAGTATAGAGATAGTCAACACAATACACTCGTAAAACTTTTCTTTAAAAAAAAAATATTTACGTCAAAACGATCAAACTTTAAGACACGAGGTAATGATAGTAAAAAAATAGATTTTTTTTTAACTAAATGAAATGTCAACAAAAAATTTGGCGATACATAGAAATAATAAAAATTAAAATAAATAGTGAACACAATTTTAACATAGATCCATTCACTCCAATCGCACACAAATTTAAAAGCTTCGGAGATATTTTATATTTTAGTTGACTCAATCTACAATAATTATCATTTTATTAATAAATGAATAATCCAATGAGTTATTCATAATGGGTATATCATTCATTATTGAACTCTAATAGAATATATTATATAATTGTTTTTATTATTTAATCAATGACTCTCATATTTCTACAAACATTAATTCTTACAGTCAATCCGACGCTCACAGAGCCAAGCTCAATATCGTACGCTGGGCACTTGTCATCTGCACGTCTGTACTCGTTAGCTTCCTTGCCATCCTCTCCCGCATCTACAGGACCTACTTGATCTCTTCCATTTTCAAGCCTTACATACTCAAAATGACAACCACACACTTCCAACAAAACCCCATCCCAGCCTTTGCAGCTTGGATAGGAGTGTCTGTATTGCTCATGATTATAGCATGTGGACTGGTTGTGTTTCTCGCACCCCAGGCTGGAGGAAACGACATATCAGGTAACAGACCTGTTTTTCTGAAGTCTTGTTGTAAAACGTTTTGGTAGTGTTTAAAAAAGCTCTGTTCAGTCAAAAGTCAACATTTGAATAGAAACCTTTGGATTAAAATCCTGACAGGTGGGATAATCTTTAATATTCTTAAAACCATTTCTGGATTAGAAACTACCATTAGTATACCTACATTTATTGAAGCATATCAAAAATGGAAACTAAAAAAATATATTTGTAAACAAATTTCTTTTCAAATCAAAAGATTGAAATAACGTTATTTGACGTGATATTAATTATTCTTTTGTAAACATCGACCGACCGAACACCTTTTGACCATCTTGTTTTTATCCTCAGCCGTATCTACACAATGCCCCCAACACCTCAACAATGGGAGTTGCATCTCCACCTAACCATCCAGTTCCACCTCTGGAAAGGACCTTGGCCATCGTAGGAGTAGTTTCTGAAATTATGGATGTAATCCAACATAACCAAGATGACCCACATTCCTGTACTGTAAGTTGCCCCCGATGCTGCAGTTTTGGGCGAGTAAGGTCGCTAGTTGCGCAACTTGTACATGCCTATTGAGTTTGTGTTCCTGGGGGGTAAAGAGAATAATTTTTTGTGAATCCGAGTAAATATTTTTGTTTATTTATATAAAATCTGATAGCTTTATTATAATCGATTTTAATACAGTGAACATTAACAATAGAATATATAAATAAGTGATCATTGATTAATGCTTCAGCATTCTCTTAATTTTAAGTCTCACTCGGTAAGATACTCGAAAAGTAGTTACCCGCTGTGTCAAGCAGACATAACATTATTTTGAATTTTCTTCTTTCTCTTTCAATTTTATTTCTGATAAATTATAGAGTTAAAAGAAATCCTATACGCATGCCTGCATTTTGAGTTTATTTTACATGGTCAGCTCTAGTTATTTATATTATCACATAATAAAATTATTGTTGACCAAGAAAAGAGCCTGATGAGCCTGATCTGCATTAGAGATGCGACTTTTGACTCATCTTGGTGAATAACTCACAAGCAACTCACTCACTAAAATGAGTGACTCATTTATGTAACTCACTCAGCAACTCTTGACTCTCAAAGTCTCGACACGGAGAAGAACAGAACACAGCTGTTTGAGTTGAATTCCCGGCGTGTTGTATGCGCATGAGCGATATTTTGATTTCTAACTTCGATTTCAATTTTTTTTCTCCGAAGAGAGAAAAAAATCACGCATGCGCAGTTTTGGTTTTTACCGGTCAGCTCTTCTGTTTCACATTTCATAATCCATTTTTCCATCTCTCTCACTCTGAGGCGGAAAGACAGAGATAGAAAATATCACAGCTCACTACAAGTTAAATGATACAGAGTACCTCACTACAATAGTGAGGTACTCTGCCTCTGCCTCGCTGAGTGATTGTAAATTGCAACTCTTGACTCAGAGAGAGAGAGAGAAGAGAGGTAGCGCGCTCAATAGCCTTCAGTCTCTCAGTTTACTCAGTTACTGCCACTTCTACACAGAGAGCTGATGAGTGAGTCACATGTTTTAGGATGCGACTCTTTCGCTGAGTACCTCACTGAAATGAGTAACTCTTTTTTATGACTCACTCACTCTTTACACATCTCTAATCTGCATTCCATTCCAGGTCTCTCAGCTAGCGTGGATGCACCTATAGCGGGAACTCTTCTGGCGATAGAACACACCACGAACAACTACAGCAAAGAAGGAATCGCTTTCATCTTTGTCTCTTCCTGCGTCGCCAAGTTGTTCTCACATATTTTTATGCACCATTTTAACTTAGTACTTTTGGACAAAGACTCGATGGATCTGAGACGCGACACTTTCTACGGAGATCTCAGTGATGATCAAATCACATATTGGAGGTAACGTAGACGGATATTTTATTATTTTTTCATGCATAGATACACACCCAAGAATACTATTGTATTAACGTGTATGATAAGGTGTACCAGTGTACCTACCTACAATATGATGCTAAAATATACATACCTAAATATAACACACTCGTAATTTAGTAAATAGATAAAAATTAAGATTAACATAATATTCTTACTACTAGAGGAAATAGGCTAGTATTAGTAATGTTCATGTCTTTTTGTAGATATTTTGAAAGAATTCAAGGTGCACTAAAAATAAAGAAAGAACAAAGGTGACATTGAGTCGTATTCAAAAAACAAAAGGAGAAGCTTTGCAAAGTTCGCAGAAATTCATATTGCTTTGAAGGAATATGCTTTTCCTTTAAATCAAAAAGCAAATTAAATAATTTCCCTTTTTTAGCAGTAAATAGTACCTACATCGATGTTCATAAACTTTTCTTTTTATTAAAAGAAATAATTTCAAAAATCTGGTGTCGGATCAGTAATCAGTAGGAGACTCAACGTTGGAGTAAAGTCGAATCCTCTCGTACATTTTTCAATTTCTTTCTTTTCCATCAGTATTGCTAATCGAAGGCATGTAAAATATTATGAACCCCGTTTGCCAACTCTTAATTGTGATTTCAAGTTTTAGGCACTCTACTTTTTTTTGAAGAAAACTATTTACTGTGGATTATTGAACATTTTTTAGGTGAAAGTGACTAAACACGGGGAGGTGTGAATATGAACCAAACAAAAAATTATTTTTTAGCCATTAAACAGCAGCAACTGTTGAGTCTGTTGACACTTGTATGCTTCCTCTCTGATGCGCGAGAAAAGAAACAATACTTCCTTTTAGGTGCTGGTTCAGCACAATCTCACCGAAAGGTATCTCTTACAAACAATTGCAAACAAACTTTGAAGATTTCTTTGTCTGCTCTGGGATTCGAATACTTGACATTCCGCATGGCAAGCGAGTATCATACCATTAAACTAATAGTACGCTACACATGGCGCAGTTTGCTTATGAAGAAAAAGACATTATTTCCCCACCTTTTGCTTTTTCTACAAGCAAATGCTTGTTTTAAATTGCTACGACCCAAGATTTTTTTTAAATCATTTAATTTTAATCACATTTAATCACCTCTAACATGTTAATTTCACAGACAACCAGATCAACACAAAAATCAGTCCTACTTACTTTACCGCCCAATAAAGCGCGCTAAGGATTTCAATTCAAACATCCTTCGCTGGCTATTTTTTAATATATAAAAAAAACAATATATTTTTTTATTTTATATTACAGAATACATATTGTAATTTTCTTCAATTGAAATTATTTTTACTTTGCAGTTTCGAGATTTTGGTGTATGTACTAATTGGTACTCTCGGCGGAGTTCTGGGCTCTCTCTGGAAATATCTCTCTCTGCGTGCTTATGACCTACATCAATATTACTGCCAAAGGAACAATGTATTCCTCTTATCGGAAGCTATTGTGTACGCTGTCATTGTGGCAGTTTTCCAAATGAGCCTGCTCTACTTCATCTCAGATCCTTGCATGAGCCTGAAAAATATCAAAAACGAGTACTGTGGGAACGTGACTAACCAGGAGAAGTACTTCGTGATGCCCAGTATTTACTGTGCTAATCACACCATGCCACAGGCAGGCATTGTCATCATTTCCCCACACCACATCATCTTGTTCATGGTTTATGCACTACCCGGTACAATCTCGGTGCAGCTCCTTATAGTTTCCTTGGTATGTTTATACATATTAAGTTTACTTTGTGTCAGCCTCAGAGTTGCCACTGGTGTGTTCATCTCGCAAGCCATTATTGGATCACTGTGGGGCCGTCTGGTTGGTGAGTTACTCTACTCTTTCGCAAAAAAGAACTGGAGTGACCCAGCCAAATTTGCTATACTCGGCGCCGCAGCACAGATAACCGGTGTGTTTCACTACGCTCTGGTAACAGTTGCTCTTTTAGTGGAGACAACGGGTAGTTATCAAGCGCTGTCCATCCCACTGTTGATGACAACAGTGACTGCACGCTGTATTGCGTACTTTCTCAACAACTACAACTACTACCAGATGATTTTCAAATACCAAGGCGTTCCCTTCCTCTCCCCAACCATCCCGTGGGGCAATGTCACTCCTGTGACGCAGATCATGAACAAGCCAATCATCTCTCTTTCCCGTAGTGTAACAGTGAGAAGAATAATGGAGGTCCTGGACCAGAACAAGGGGAAATACCCTATCCTATCGTCGAGGGGAATTCTTCTGGGGGACATTTCTCGAAGCTATCTTTGTTCTATGCTTTTACACAAGATCTACGATTTCAAACAACCACTGAGAAGAGAAGAATTCACGTCCGTATTTTACGCTCTCTGCCGTATAGACTGCACTATGGAATACTATGAGGAAGCCATGAAAACCCTTCATGACACTCTCAGAGATCCCGAGGATTATGAAAAAGTCATCTTGCTCAGACCCTTCATGAATCAGAATTTCATTGAGGTGTCCGTCGAAACCAACTTGGCATCTGTCTATACGATCTTCAGACAAACAGGAGTGCACAGCTTGTATGTGGAGGAGGAAGGAAAGGTGTTGGGCATTGTAACAAGAAAAGATATCATTAATAATGACTATAATGAGAGATTCATGCAATATCTAAATAAAGAGAGATAGTTCTGAGAATGCCTCTACAAAACTTATGCATTCCACCACTCTACTGACAATAAACGTAATATATGTACTTTTTTTATGTAAACTTTAAATGGACATTATTCAAGAAAAAAATATTATGAAATCTCAAATTTTGAAATATAAACAAAATCAGGAACCGGGGTAAAGTTTCTTTATTATTCATTGTCCATTAACTTTTAGTGTTTGTCCACAACAATACGACAGGTTTCTAGCATTACAGGAAAAACTTAAGAAAGGAAGAGGAAAATTAAAATGGTTTGGTCCTGAAAATTATTTCTACACTATTAACTAAACTTATCATGTGTCTCCCTATTTTTTTTTTCTCTCGCTCTCTCTCTTTCTCTTCGTTTTCTCTGTTTGTTCAAAGCGACATTCCACTGTGTCCCTGTGTAACTGATCTTATGATTGCATTCCATCCCCTCCAATAATTTCCTTTGCATCCCCAGCCAAGTCAAATCGACAGCTATAAAATCACATCTTATTTTCAAGGTTTCCATTAAGAAGATGTTCTTTGAATACATTTCTTTGTTGTATCCATGGTAAGTGATGTCTGTTCTTTTTATTATTTATAAGAGACTTTATTTGTATTTACTATGTGGGAAAAAGAATACAAGATTTTGAAATAGGAAATAAAAGAAAGAGAGGGAGACCACAGATGAGACAGAGTGACCAAGTTTTAGAAGACCTATAAAAGAGAAAAACTAGACAAAAGAGAAATCACTGAAATATTTTTTAATAGAAAAATTTGGAGAGAAAGAATTCATGTAACAAATGCCGACTTCAATAAAAGCACAATACATATCAAATCGTATTGTTTTTCATGCTGAATAATAATTATGGTATCAAACAAAGGTTTCTTAATTTAGCTTTACACAACCATGTTTTGCATAATCATGATCTCACGAAATGTGCGAAGTGATTGAACACGTCCAAATAAAACTATAAGGTATCATATTGCATTGTTTTTCCACGCTCAATCACATGGTATCAATAGTTTTTTTCGCCTTCAAATAACCAATTTTTGCCAAATCATGCTCATTGTCGCAGATCGTGATCTTACAAAACATAGTTTTATGAAATTCTGAAAATTCGGACTACTTGTGAGGACATTGTCGTAGATATTCAAATACTCTTGATGGTACTTATATCTCCAATGAGATATACTAGAGAGGAAACAATGTGCAACTGCATTACCACGAACTGCACTCTACACATTTCATGTTTCATACCGAAAAAGGGAAAAATAATAAAACTCGTCTTCCTTACACAATAAATTAGGGGGTGAGAAGGGGAAAAATTGTCGTGACGCGTTTCTTCCTCTTGGTTTGTTGGGGAGGAGAAGACACAGCACCCTCTATTAGAACGGTGATACAGATACAACCTGTGTTAAGTCTCATAGAGGTTTGAAAGTTGGTTTTTACCTTGAAAATCACTAATACGATCGCTATCTATATTCTACATAATATTATAATCATAATCAGTTTTCGTCACGAAGTTTGAGTGTATCATAATAAATTGTATTTTTTCTTTTCACTTGGGTCTAAGTCCTAACGTCGCTTTCAACTGCATTTGGTCAATATGGACATAATATATCACGACGGGGGTTTTAAATTCTCTAGAAACTTACAAACAGCTACCCAATTCAACCTCACTCAGCCCGAGTTGGGCCCGGAATGGCTGGAATAGATTTTGAAGGGTTACCCATACACTGAGCACGGAAGGAGCCCAGAACACTAAACTTGTTCTGGCCGTCCAAAGTGTTCAATACCCATATCGATACTTCCACTACCATGTCATTACTAGAGGACACGAAAAGTAAGTAGTTTACCTTGCATAAAACATCCAGAACCTTTAAATTCCAAACCCGTCCAGATCAAACCTAGGTGACCTACGTCAAACCGAGTAATTAGATTTGAATGCACTGGTTCTCGTATGACACCGAAGCTAAGCAACGTCCAGCGAGGTGAAGACTTCGTGATGCTGGCATTTCTCTACCCAGGCTGGCTGAGATGAATGCGGAAAGCAGGTACGTGAGTTTCCTGCGAATGAAGGGTAACAATGTTACCGTAACATACGCGTCGCGATATGACCATTGACCATGCAGTTGAAAGCGACGTTAATTAAACCCAAATTAAAAAAAAAGATTGAAATTAACTCATATCAATCAATTTTATAATACCTACAAATCTGTATAATATCCAAATATCAGTGCTAAATTATTTGTAGGTAGGTACTGTATTGTTGTAAGTTTTATATTATATTATGCAGGTATGTTACGAACGAGTAGATGATGAAATCATTGAAGCATCAATGAATGAAATAATATTTGCTGATTTAAGTTCTATTATAATTGTTTTAAAGTAAAACGTCTTATTTGAGCAAATAAAGAGTTTAAATTTATTGCTGAAGGAACTTGAGCGGAAGTCAGCATTTAGATTTAAATAATTCAGGCGCTGAATAAGGAAATATGTAGGGAACATTATTATTATTACTATTTATTTATTTATTTAAAAGAGAAAGTAATATTTCAGGATCAATTTGTATTGATTTTTAAGTTTGTGTTAGTTCTAAAAGCTGCCTACGATTCAGGCCCAAATTATGAATCAGGATTAGATTGACTAATTCTACATTATCCCTTAACACGCCCTATGGTAGGAATTTCAACCGATCACAGGATTTTTTATGCTATGTACTTGGGGGTCCTCTCATACCTCGTGAGGAAAAATTAGTAGCTGCTGCTGTTTTAGTGTGTGCAATTGAGCATCGACCAATGGCGGTATTCTGGGCAAAAATAAGACATTGGGATATTGAAGATACGGAAAAGTCCTATAATTCTTCGCTGCCCTGTGATATAATAACACAAATAAATACATTTATTATATTTATAACAACTACATGTTTTATTTACATTACATGTAGTAGTAACGAGACCATTATTTTGATGTGGTTGCCAGATATGTTTTCATCAATCACCGACATCACCATGATCTTCACCCAGCCCTGACGATGCAGTGAAGTCAGCAGATAATTTTCAATCTCCTCGCATATTTCATTGTAGACACAATTAAAAACAATGTTCCTGTGCGCATCGATGGATTCCTTGCTCCTGTGAAGAAAGTTCTGAAAAAAACGGCTATCTAAAACTTTTCGGGCGAAATGTGTTCTTGAAATAGAGTTCTAATAGGTGATTAAAAATTGTAGGTATTTCTGATATTTGTAAGTTGTAAGCAGTTAAATTTGATATTTTATCACTGTGAACTAAGATATTTATATTAGACTACAAAAAAAACTAAATTTACAAATTGACTGGAATAGTTACTGTGTTGAAATCTTTAACTATCTACCTGTGTTAGTTATGCCATCTGGATGTAGGTAGGTAGCTTCAAATGCTTCATGGACTCAATATGAGTAAGTATAGCTACCCTGGGGTAGGTATAAAGCGAATGACTCAGAGCATTCTAGACATTTGATATCTGTTATGTTCAATGTATTAATTAATGTAGACACAAAGAAAAGGAGTGAAAGAGAAGATAGGAAGAAAAGGGAGGAAAGAAATAATATGGATATTTAAAGGGGAAAAAAGGTCAAAGACACAGAGTAAGCGAAGTAGTGAGGTTTATAAATTAAAAATAAAATTTTGTGAGCAGTACTCGACTTGGTATTATTTAAATTTATAGAAAAAAAAACAGATAACGGAAAATTGAAAAAATTACAGAACACAATGCGAATGTTGAACTAGTTACATTAGCCGCAGAGGCTTGAGCGCTTGTCGGAAAATTTCAAAAATGAAAATATCTTTTAAATATCACTAAAATTCAATGAAAAATGTTGAGGTATTTTACTGTTCATGCGAGTTTTCAACTTATTTCGTTTTCGAGGTATACCTATAAGCGAAATTTTATCGCTCAACGACTTAACGTTCTTGAGATATTTTGAGCACACACATACCTACTTACGAAGAGACCTTTTTTATTAACAAAATAAACTTTTATTTTGAAATGCTCTAAACAAAGAGTTGCCAACTGACACATTATACAATTCAAACATTCTTGTCATTAGTTCTTTAAACATTTCAGGGTAGAATGAAATTTTTAAGGATGAAATTATTTCAGCAGCATCTTTGGGGAATATTGATCTTGTTCATTGATATTATTGATCTTTTTTGAAATGAAGTTCAACTTCAAAAAAAAAAAACGTGACCGATTTTTTTCTTTTTCTAGAGTGTATATCTCAAGAAAAACTACCGTTGAAAACTATCCAAAAAGTTTGAGCCAATGAAGGTGGTGATTGATATCTTGTTTGCGTCCAAGTTACATTGGTACTAAACATTTTTTTTATATTATTATTGAACCCCGTTTTCTGAGTTCCTCATTTTGTATGTTTTAACTGACAACTATCTTAACTTGGCCAGTTATATAGCGGTTGACTAGAATATTACGACAAAATGTATAATATATGAATGCCAATGTAACCACCAAAAGGAGCTTTCTACTATCACTTGGAGGACAGGGAGGGTTGGAGAAGAGAATATAAGAAAAGCAAGGGATATCAGTGTGAGGAAAGAGGAAAATAGAGAAGAGAGGAGGTAAGGAAAATATGGAGATAGAGAGGCAAAAGTGTTTGAGTAAAAGGGAGAAAAAGATAGGAAAAGGGATTGAAAATGGGAACATTGAAAGAGAGAGAGTAAAATAGAGCAAGGGAAATTGGTGAGAGAGAGAGAGAGAGAAAGAGTTAGAAACCTCACATGAGAAAGAGTGGAAAGACTAAATTGAAAGTTTGCATAAAAAATTTCATCACAACATCCGGGAGTACCTTTTTTTGCATAATAATGATAACCATAAATCTGTTTAAATCAATATTACTGGCTCGATTCATGGGAAGAGTAATAGCTACAACAATAGTTATTTTAGTAGGTAGTCCTTAGGAAAAATAACTTTTAATAATAAACCTTGATCCTTTTAGTTTTTGCAAAATAAGGTAACGTTTGATTGAATGTAACGCTATTTCAATTAAGGGAGTTAGACTCAAAATTTTACGCGCATGTGCAAAAAGTGCGTCTCCGTCGATTACCGTCACAGTTAATTGAATTTAACGTGACACTAATTTTGCGTGCATAAACTGTCTATTTAAATTATGACTGCCCGTGTAGGATTTTATGGTGTCTTATCTCTAATATGTAGTTTATATAATGCATTATTTTTTTATTTAGTAATGTGCTTTGATTATTATTTACTATTTTATTATGAATTAGGTGGACGTGCTATTTAAAATAAAAATTTGACATTTAAAAGAGTTGTTATTATTCCGTTTCCAATCAATTTTGGTTCGGTACCATTCATAAAATTGATGAATCCTCTCTAGGACAGTTCAAAAACTAAATTAATGAAAAAAAAAAAAAAAAGATTGGACAGTAAGATTTAAAGGGTAAAGTCATTTAATCTAGTGCAGATTTGACTGGTTGTCTTGGCTGATGTCTGACGGCAGTACCTGTAGTTACTCATTGTCACTTCCCCAGCCACGTGTAAGCGTTGTTTTTCAATTCTGTCCTTTTGGGAATCCGACTTATTGGCTTAACTATTTTTTGCTTTGCCTTACAATTGGAAGTATCAAATTAAGCATCCAGAACCGAATATCTATTCTTCTCCAAATCTACTATCGAATCCAGTGAGGATAGTACTTGGAAAGCTCCACTGGGTGATTCAAAATTACCGCTCGAGCGCACATCCACATAATTTTTTCAGGGATTCATTAAAATGAATCCACATAAGCTCTATCTCCGGCGCACTCTCTTTCATTATTCAAAGAGTACTTTTGTTTTACCCGCCGCTTTTACTCCATTTTATCTCTCTCCCTTCATACCGAACTATTTATCCTTTGTTAAAAAAGATTGGGTAAGTAGGACATAAAGAGAGAGACGTGGAGAGGTCTAATGACAGTTAAAAATAGTTTTACCTTCTTTGAACGAGGCTGAATGACCCCTCCTCACCCTCCCCCTCCTCCTCCATGATTTCAGGGGAGACAAGTGGTGTCGGGACTGCCAGGTCAAGCATGGGGGAAAACCTTGCTAACTGATGGGAAAGACAGAGAAAGCGAGGCTTCAGTGACCTGAGGGGGCACCTCAAATGAGGATATAATTGTTCTACTTAAGCACAAAGAGTACAAGATGTGGCCAAAGTCAAAGCTGCTAACTCATTTTGAATGGATTGTTGATCGTCCAGGCTCCATCCAAGCTTACTGACGAGGGCATTTTTTCCATTTTGAAGTACAACACTTGGGTTATTTTGAAAATATAAAAATAATGGTAGGCCCATAAAAAAATATGGCATTTTTTTCACTTGCTACAACGCTGTCACAGCTGTCACACGGTTATCTACATGGCTAAGGGGGAGAGGATTTTAAAGGCTAAACAATCTAGCTATAAAATAGTGTTGTACAACGCCTAAAGGAGAAATGCGTGTTTGACAACACCCAATACAAATAGAAAGAAGTGTTTGGTGATTTTTCTCAACCAGATAGGTGTTTTCCATGAAATACTTAACTGAGAAAAACAGAATATTTGAATTTGAATTACCTACACAAGAGTAGAAGATTGCGGAAAGAAACGTGTCTCTAAAGTTTTCTTTCTGTAAATGATGCGCGCAATCGGTATGTAAAACATTATTCTAAGAAAAAATAGAATTGAAAAAGCAATTTTATTCTCTTCCGGAAGTGCATTGCGTTCTACATGCAAAGTCGGGACCTCGACCAAAATACCACGAGAACATCAAGTTGCATTTTCGCATTGAAATACCTGACTATCAAATGAACACAGTTTGATGATAGCATTAAGTTCATTCGTGGTAACAGATTAGTCATAATTTTATTCCTTGAATTTGAAGTAAGAAAAATTGAGTTTTCTGCATAAAATGTTTTCTTTTCTTCCACAATACTTATTATTATGACTTTCCACTTTTCTCCATCATTAGAGTAAACCAATTATCTACAAATTAATGCACATACAATACTAGAGACACAATTAGGTACAATGAAAACTGCTTTGAGAATGTTGAAGGCCTACTTAACGGGAAACATACCGCAATAATACTAAATAATATACATAATTATTAATAATGTTTTTTCATGTCTCAACAAGAAGCAAAATTTCATTGACAATTTGTAATATTTCGGTGGAATTAGGTCTAAATTTTTGGTTTTTGGTATTGTTTATAACGTTTAAATGTAAGAACTGACTTGAACTTGTGAAAATTATTGTCTTTATTAGTTTCATCTTCATTTTTTCTTAAGTATGAGATTAATGTTTAGAGTGTAAATAAACAAATGTACGTATTGTACGTAGGTGTATGAAAAATAGAGATTGAGCCTTTACTTTTACCTTTATCTCTCCTTCCTTTGAACTTCTCCTTTTTATTTTCTTCTTAACCTCTTTATCTTCTTCCTCTATTTTTCAAGTTATTTTCCGTTGCCTGTTCAACAAACATTTAAGCACTAGGGAGGAGGGCAAGTGTCAGTGGTACTAGCAAGTGCCTTGATACTTGAACATCAGAAACACTTCACTCTATTTGTTTTCTAACTTTAATTGAAATCAGATAAAGAAGGTAAGGGGTTGACGTTGATGGGAGAGATTTTTTATTTCAAGTTTAAACTTAAGCACCTGTTTCCCCTCTCTGAACATGCTAAGCCATTTTGATGTGAAAAAAATAAAGATTTTTCAAATTATATTACAGTGTATTTAGTGATTTTTATTTACATTGGTGATGATGGTTCTCCTGATTTTGTAGAAAACAACATTATTAGGTATTTCTTAGAAAGCAAATATTTGTATTGGAAAATAATGTCTCCATACCTGGTAATCACATCACTGTAATAAAATTATTACTAAAGAGTAAGAGGTATTTTTTCCCCCAAAAAACACATGGAGTAATATCTACCTATTACGTGGATATAAAGTTAAATTTCATAGCACCTATAAAAATAATCTGAAGAAAGCCTTTTTTCTAATCTAGTAGGATGGATTAAATTTCATTTTAAAAAGGTAATAATATAAATAATGAAATAATAACGTGGATGATGGCTATGTTTAATGTGTACATGATAATTTATTATTTACTACAAGACCCAATAAATCGGAATAATGTTTGAACATTCTTTTGTTATTTCTAATAGAGACAGATTATACTATTATTATTATTATAATTATAGATAACAATTTACTTGGATTTATTGAAATATAATAAAATGTTATCTTTTGACTATAAATATTGCACAAAATTGCCCCCGAATTAACCCAGTTTTATTCCTGGCAAACGATTAACCACTAAACACTGATATTAAATGCACTTTTACTTCACCCGTTTCTCTCAACTGGCAGACTATTTCGTAATCCCGGCGGTTGTAGGTATGTGATAGCGAAAAAATTCCACAGCCATATCATTACGCTCTCTAATGACCTGTTTTGTAGTGAAGTTCATTTTCATGGGAGCTCTCCAATTTTTTTTTTTTTTTTTTTTTTTGCATAATAGTCACATAAAAATTCAAGATGCAAAGAAAAGATAACTATAATAACTTAATACTAGAGAACACATCGTCATGGCCGCTTTCCAGAATGTTCCACTTCTTTGTATACCTAAACTTAATGCCATGTTTACAGTTCGTGCCTTTGTTTACATTTGTTTTACATTTTTGCCGAGCCTTCTTTTTCTGCCTTTCTGATGTACTGCTATGGTCTGAAAGTAAATATACCTACTGTCCTGTCCACCCTGTCTACTGTCCTGTCCATATCTATAACGTACACTCGAAGAGGGCTAGTCTGAGAAGTTAGACAAAATGAGTTTCTTGATTTTATTCTCCAAAGAAACATGGTGGCTTTCAGAATATATTATGTAACAGTTATTTCATATTCGCTCTAGTAACAGCGATATTGTGTTAGATTTTGTAAAAAATAATATTTTTTACTCCAATTTTTTTCAATTCAGATGTCTATTTTTATATTTTCTTTCTTCACCTGCTTATCATGTTAAAAAATCAAAGCAATAATTAAATCTAAAAATTGACAACTATCTATGGACTTGAATGTGTTCTTATTCATTGAACGATATGTCAGGTTAGGATTGCTGTTACAACTTCACTGATAAGACTGGCCAAAAAAGGTAGGTCCAACGTTAAACACGAACTGGAAACTGGTAGGAAAAACTAAAAATAAACAAAAGATTTTTTCTCAAGGCCAGAAGGCTCATCCTGGTTCAGTGATCTGCAAAACGATTGTCAATCAGAACAAATCCTGCTTGGAAGCAAAACACGTGAACAAACAATCTACAACAACACGGAATACATTTTTTGAACAAAATAGCTCCAGTGTCGCAAAGCACAGGAGACGGCAAGAGAGCTTATCCACAGAGAGGAGGTAAGTCATATCTAGGAAAGGATATGACGTTAGAAAGTCGTAGGGATATGAGATTTAAGGAATCAATTCGCTGTTTTTAAGTTGAGAATGGGTTAGGATTTTCATTTTTCGATCTGAGCATGTTACAAAAGATGTGTCTTAAGTGAAGTAGCAATACATTTTCCTAAGTTACTTTATTAGGGCAGACAATTTACGGATTTATTAATCCTAACGTCTCTTCAACAGTGAGGTAATGAAGTCTGAGGCGGAGCGGAGGTTGTATCGTCCATGCATAGAAACCAGCTACCCTCATCAACCTCACCCAGGCAGGGTTGGGCCAGACACAGCTAGGAAGCATCACGAAGGAATCTTGAGGTCACCCACCAAGCATTTACTACTAAGCTAGATACAGGTCTAATATTATTTGAGTTGACTTTTTACACCCTACTGGCAGTATCCATTGACAATTTTTTTTTTTAATTGGGGTTTAACGTCGCTTTCAACTGCCATGGTCATATCACGACGGGGGTTTTACCCTCCATTCGCAGGAAACTCACAAACCTGCTACTCACATTGACCTCACCCAGCCTGAGTGGGGCCGGGAAAAGCCAGCGTCACGAGAATTAGAATTTGAATGGTCACCCATCCAAGTCTTAACCTCGCTGGATGTCGCTTAACTTCGGTGTTCTGAAGGGAAACCGGTGTATTCAACATGCCATCGACGCTGGCATTGACAATTTTATAATGCTATAGAAGATGCTGAATTTACAACATCAACATACTTACGTAAAACTTTTACTCCAAATTTTGGTCGTTCAAATTAAATTACGTAAAGAATCAATGAAATATGGTACCTACTTCCAGATTTGTATTGCCAACTAGCGGGTTACACCCGCCGCTTCGCCAGCCCATCAAACACACACAACGCACACACACACACACACAACGCACACACACACACAACGCACACACACACACAACGCACACACACACAACGCACACACACACACAACGCACACACACACACACACACACAACGCACACACACACACACACACACACACACACACCCACACACACAAACCCACACACACACACACACAGACACTCACACACACAGACACTCACACACACAGACACACACACACACACCCACACACACACCAACACAACACACCAACACAACACACACACACCACACACACACACCACACACACACGCCACACACACACGCCACACACACACGCCACACACACACACACACACCACCACACACACACCACACACACACACCACACACACACACACACCACACACATACACCACACACATACACCACACACATACACCACACACACACACACACACACACACACGCGTCATTTGAGTCGATAAAAGAGAATATATTTTGTGTCACCCATCCATTTCATGTCGGTGTACCTTAAGAACGATTCATCATTATTTTGCGATCGATATGACCTAAAACTTTATCGATTTAAGTTGACATCACTTCAAATTTCGAGGAAAAGTCATTTAGGTTGAAAAACGTGAATATTTTTTCTGCCACCTATCGATTTTTGTCCTTCCTCCAGACGGACCTATGTATGTGCAAAATTTCAAGTTTCTCTGTCTAATTAAGGAATAAGTTGTAGAGTGCGTGAGAGGTAGCCAATTCTTTCGGATATTAGTACAGGAAGGTGAGATAGTAAGCATACTAAAAGTCCTGATGTCTATCATGGGAGGAAACAGAGTTAGGGGGGGAGGGGAGGTAAAGGTGGTTCAAAGGAGGTGAAAAGAGGTCCTATTTAGATTTTTCGCTTATATATCAAGTATGCTACGTATTTCTACGTATTTTTTTTTTTTTTTTTTTTTGGGTGGGGATGCCCGGGAGGTAAAATCCTCTCTTACTCTCAACATTAAAACTCCCACTCTTATTGGAGTGTGAGTGTCAATGCTGAGATTAGGACGAATATTGTCGTAGTGACAATAGACAGTGTGGGGATGATGTACACCACTCGGAAAGGGTAGAGGACCCTCTCAGGATGATGCAAACCGACCCACTAAAAACCCCCCTCATCATCCATCATACACATTTATTTGTTGTGATGTTCACAACAAATAAATTCTCGGCGTATTGTAGCTGCCGTAGTTCTGCACCGGCCGCGGTCCTGGAAATAAAAGGAAAACATTTTATTATATTTATAAATATAAATTTTCATATATTGATTAATGTAATAATAATAATAATAATAATGCTTTTTCTTTGTGTTATTATGTCACAACTTTAGTGGGTAGCGCAGAATCATAGGACTTTACCACTTTAATTTACAATATCTTGTATTATTTTTTTTTTTGCCTATGATTCTGCCACTGGTCGCTGCTTCACATCAAAGCAGCTACTCATTTTTCCTCACGAGGTATGAGTGGACCCCGAACATCCAAGTACAGAGCAGAAAAAATCCTCCTCCGCTGGGAATCGAACCCAGGTCACCGTGTGCAATGCCTAGCGCGCTAACTCACTCTGCCACGGTGACTACTATATATTGATTAATGCTTTATTCGTCATTGATGCATTGTTGTAACAATTAAGGCATTTATTTACTTACTTTATTCCAAGGCTTTTGGATAGACGACATTTTTAGTTTTCCCTTCAGGAGCATGGATGTATAGACTGGATGGTTTGCCCACGCGAGAGCACGCCACGTACAGCTGTCCATGGGAAAAGCAGGGGGTTTTTAAATCAACACCGCACACTTCAAGGGATTGTCCTTGAGCCTTGTTTATGGTCATGGCGAATGCAGGCCTGATTGGAAATTGGATCCGTTTGAACTCAAACGGCACATCAGATGGTATGATTGGCAATCTAGGAAGTAGGAAATCTTTTCCTTTGAACTTCCCTTTAATGATCGTTGCTTCGATTACATTATTCATCAATTTTTTGACTACCAATCTTGTGCCGTTACAAAGTTCAGGTGGATGAATATTCCTCATCAGGATCACTGGTATGCCAACTTTAAGTTTCAACTCATGGGGTGGCACCCCCGGCAGGTCGAGAGAGTTGAGGAACTCGGTTGGATAGTTCACTGCCTCGTCTTGGTTCATCATCGAGTCCAGTGATGTGTACGTTTTGTACTCGCCTGTAGGAGAGAAGAGCACTTGTTAAATAGATAATAATTATGTACCTTGTTCGTGGGTACTGTTATTTAATACATTATTTGTTTGAAAATAAGTACTTACAATACATATACCTATATCTATATCTATAAAGGAAAGCTGTCTGTATGTGTGTGTGTATGTAATTGTATGTATGTTCTTTATACAGGGTGGTCCAGAAAGTTTGCACCAAAATGATAGGGGTAATAAAAGAGACCATTTCCAACAAAAATGTTCCCGGACATTTTCCTTTATTTTTTGTCGTTTTCAAAATGGCGGCCAAAAGTGTGTTTTTCAATATTCCGACTTTGGTTTGGCTTTTGATTTTTTTAATTTTTTCTGTACCACCTAGAAAAAAACGGATTGCATTTTTGAATTGAGAATAAAATTTTAATTAAAATAAGTTAAATTTACTCGTTCAATTTTTTAATGTTCATGCTGATTTAGGCTGTCAAGGTTCTGAACGCACGTATTTGAAAAACACACGTTTTGGCCGCCATTTTGAAAACGACAAAAAATAAAGGAAAATGTCCGGGAATATTTTTGTTGGAAATGGTCTCTTTTATTACCCCTATCATTTTGGTGCAAACTTTCTGGACCACCCTGTATAAATCCACACCGTTTGACCGAGAAACCTGAAATTTTGCACATAGGTCCGTTTGGATTAGGGAATTCTTCTAGGCTAGGTTATATCTCCCTAAGGTTAAGCTACAATGAGTAAGGATAAAAATTGGATGGGTGACGCAAAAAATATTCAGGTTTTTTTTCAGTGTGGGTGTGTTTATGGTGTGTTTGATGGGCTGGCGAAGCGGCGGTAGTTATTATAACCCGCTAATAATTATATACAATAATATATGCATATCTAAACATAATATATCTTATGTTTGTATGATTATCATTTGTGTGTGCTTGATGATTTAGCGGAGCCGGCGATGGGCGCTGGTATATTTTGTTTACTTTAAGAGGAATTTAGAGACATAAAATGACAGATAATGTAAAAGAACAGTGATACTACCACTTACCTGGTATTTTGTCTTGTATTGTTGAGTTGATAGTATTAACATCACTGTTCTTAGGTGCCAAAATAGCTCTTGAACTCAGCCAGTCTTTGTCTGTGAATTTGGTTTCAATAGTGGGAAATACCAAAGCTATAAGTTCATCTGTACAACTGGCTAGAGTACAGAAATCTTCTGGTAGTTTATGAGTGGTATCATACCCATTTCCAATTGCCAGCAGTTGTTCAGAGAACTCTCCGGCTGAAGTGTTGTCACGTTGGAGCTCGATCCTCATGTTGGTTTTTAAAGTGAGCGTCTTTACGTGACACCACAGAGAAGAAGACTTCAGGCAGGCATTTATTTCGTCAGCAGGGGTTGACCTTGGAATTACTGGCAATGTTTGACGAAAATCGCCCGACAGCAAAATTAAAGCATTTCCAAAGATCTGGGCGCTGCTTCTGAAATCTTTCAGAGAGTTTGACAGAGCCTCCAATGATTTTTTATGCGCCATTGTGCACTCGTCCCAAATGATAAGGTCGCATGTTTTCAAAACTCGACCCATGCCTGAGTTCTTGGTGATGTTGCATGTTGGGGTCTCTGTCAGATCAACGTTCAGTGGTAGCTTCAGTGCAGAATGAGCAGTTCTGCCTCCATCTAATAATGTGGCCGCTATGCCGGAGGATGCGACTGCCAATGCGATTCCACCTTCGGCTCGTATCTTTGCGAGGATAAGAGATATCAGGAAAGTTTTCCCTGTTCCTCCTGGAGCGTCCAAGAAGAAAAATCCTCCTTGCTTGTCTATAACTCTGCTCATTATAATTTCAAATACCTCCTTTTGTTCACAATTTAGTTTGGAGATGTTTTCCCTTACAAAAATCTGGAGCTCTTCAACATTGAAGCTAGATTCACGCCGGTAATCAATCTGGTCAACTTCTGATCGATCTATATTAATCGTTAAACCTAATTGGTCTAACGACTTATGTGCAATTGAAGTACAAATATCTTCAATTTCTAACAGAGCTTGATTGAAAATTACCGGTGTATACATGTCGCTTGAATGACGATGGAGAATATCTTCACTCATACTCTCCTTGTGTTTCTCCCAAAGTTCTTGCGGGTTCGATGGAGCGCAAGTTGTTAGTATTATAGAGAAGAGGAAACGTATTTGCTGAGGTAAGGCCGTTTCTGAGGCATCTGAAAGTGCATTGTCCCAATGGGAGTCATTCTCCAGAAGGTTCAAGAGCTGGCATGCTTCTCTGTATGTTGCACAAACCCTATCCTCCACCTTCTTCAAGGCCTGAAATGATGTGGGGCCGCAGATATTGACCAACAACAACCGAAGAAAGAAGCACTCCGCATTGTTAGGGTGCACAGTGTAGATCCGGCCTATTGCATCTGACGCATACATATTTGCCTGTCCTTCTACTGGTTTCCCTTCCTTACGGGCTACAAATTTCTTGGTACTTGTGTTCCAAGTGTAATATTTAGGTACTTCTGAGTAGAGGAGTTTCTTTGCAAATGAATCAGATGAACAGAGGGAAAAAAAAGCTGTCAGGGTTGTTTCAGGGGGCGTTTCAGCTCTGGCCTGGGCATTGTCGGAGGTGAAATAAACCCGTTGTCCGTTCTCCAGATGCACAGCTAGATGAACCACTGTAGGATATCGCTCGTGGATGGGGAAAGAAAATATTCTCCACACAGCTTCATTACTGCTGATGTATCGTCCCAGCTGATATTGTAGGATTTCATCTCTGTTTTCTACTGCAAATACAGCCATGTCTGATCCTTTGTTTACATATTTGCATATGTACTTAATGGACTTGACTGAATTGCAGTATTCCACGTTGATATGTGCTTGAAATGCTTTTGACAATATGGGTGAATAAGGGACAACCCATCTATTATCTACATCCATATCATTTCCTCGCACTTTCAATGTAGCATACTGGCCTCCATTGTCAGTTGACCTTCTACGGTAGAGGGGGTATCCGTCATTGCCACTGACAGTTTCTGGAACCATTTCTCTTGGGTATCTGAAAGAAAGAGGGAGAAAAAATGTCATGTAAATTTATAGGGACAAAATACATTGTTGTAGAGGTATAATGATTCCTGATAATATTATTGAAATAATGACCAAGTTCCAACTACTTCCGAAAAAACTTGGCTTCTAGAAGTAGGTAGTACGTAATATCTCTAAACTAAAACCAAGTGAATTTGGCCAATGTCCCCTCGGACTTAATTATCTACCCTTCCAAAAAATTTGGGCTTTAAAAGTAGGAAGTGATATTTCAGAAAGACGGCCAAGTGAGTTCGGCTAGTGTCCATTCAGACTTTTTTACCTAGTATCCTTAAGACACTATAAATATAAAAATCTCCCTTGCCTTTATCCCATATTAGCTTATGTTGCTTTTGGGGTCGGCATTGTTAAACCTCATGGTTGAGGTTGGTAGGTTGGAGCAAGTTTTTTATAGCTGGATGCCCTTCCTAACGCCAACGATTCTATTTGATTTTAACGTTCTGATCTGGACGGGGGTGTTACCCTCCATTCGCTGGGAATCGTACCAGCTACCCACATCAACCTCACCCAGCCTGGGTAGGGCCGGAAATGTCAGCCTCACGTGTTTGGAGGGAACAGAATTTTCTTCGAAAAGTCTGCTCCAACCGGGGATCGAACTCGGGATCTCTGGACTACGGGCAGTAGTCACAACCATTACGCCACGGAGGCTGGCGTATGGCCAGGCCGTACACTAATGGCCATATTTTATAGCTTGAATTTTTTTCTTCTAAATTCGACGACAACCTACATTAAGTCAAAACTACTAAATTTGATTCATACAAAATGTGGCCAAGTATTTTTTAAGGAACACAGGTAGACATGAGGAACACAGGTAGACATGACTAAAGGACACTGGCGGAATTCACTTGTCATTCATTCTGATTTATTACACTACCTTTGGAGGCCGTAATTCGTTTTTGTTCTGAGATATATAACTTTTAAAGCCGTTTTTTTTTTAAATTTAGTTAGGACCTGGTCCTTTTTTCATTTTCAGTGTGTGTTTAAGTCAGTACATCAGTTTCTTATAATGATACCTATTTATAATGAATATGCTTCAGGAAAATTTACATGCCTAATTATTATCTAATTGAGTAGTCACTGTGGCCAAGTGAGTTATCGCGCTAGGCATTGCCTGTATGGTGACCTGGGTTTGATCTCCAGCGGGGCAGGATTTTTTCTGCTCTGTATTTGGGTGTTCGGGGTCCACTCATACCTCGTGAGAAAAAATGAGTAGCCGCTTTAATGTTAGGAGCGACCAGTGGCGGAATTATAGGCAAAAATTATATATTGGGATATCAAAAATACGGAAAAGTCCTATAATTCTGCGCTACCCACTAAAATTCTGATATAATAACACAAAGAACACACATTTATTTATTTATTATTTAATTGGTACTTACTGTACACTGGACAGTATTAATTGCTATTAATTAAGTGAGTACCTACCTACCTACCTAAAAATGTATGTGATGTGTAAGTAATATATACCTAATTATGCTTGCTATAACTATATCATTATTCAAATCGAACTTCATTTTTTATAATTGTATATAGATTACCTATATTATTCTTATGAATCATTTATATTAGTGGAGTTTTGAATACTTAAGTACCATTAGAATTAGGTATAAACCTGTTATAATAAACAATTTACCTCTTTGTACATTTTCCATCAGACATACATGGTGAGTTGCTATTCAGGGAACCACATGGACCATGGATCATGTTCTTAGTCACAATTTGAAATAGCTCAGGATCGACATTATTGTCTGGTATCTCCGCTGAGATGATTTGGTCAATCTGATTTGGTCTAATTTTTTCCACTAACCAAACCAAAATGTGGGCATGGGGAAGACCTGAAGAAATAAAAATAAATAATAATTAGATAGGTTGGTACTCATCAGTTGGGTTTTATTTAGAAATCTTTGACCAACAACTGAAAATTATACGTTTCATCTGGCTTATCTTATCAAAAGATGTAAATTTGGATGAAGAATTTGGAATCTGTAGGTCGCTAGTGCGGGTCCTGCCAGAACCGTAAAAATTTACCACTGTATAAGGTTTAATTATTGGTTGTGATATTATGACTTTTGAAAATAGCAGTAATCTGCTTTAGAAAAAAGAAGCACTTTACCTCTCTTTTGCCATTCAATGGAGTACATCCAGCATCTAACTTCCCCAAAAACTTGTTGCTTGGTGAGTAAATCTAACAGGGATTTGCATTTCCGTTTGAATATACGGGCAGTAATATCGTGCCTGTCACTTGCGGCTTGTCCAGGCAACAGCAATTCTTTTATGTCATCCCATGTTGGGTTACAGGTAAATGTGATGAATAGGTCTGGACGGCCCCATGTTCTCACAAACGCCATAGCATCTTGTGCATATTCATGCATGTGTCTGGGGCTCCCAGTGAATGTGGATGGTAGAATCGTCGCTCTGCCTAATTCATTGGGGTCTACGTTGCCATCATTTGCAACAGCATCACGAAGGTGGACATATTGTTCTGATCTCAATTTAGTTTGATTGTGTCGTATGTACAACAATCTCTCGGTTTCAATTTTCGCGTACATATCGACAACAAATTGATGGAAAAGTTGTCGACATTTTAGAATGTGGTTTTCATTCTCGCGAATCATAAGTCTGTATGCATAAAAGTTCATGGCTGAGACCTTCTTGGAAGTCGGCTCACCAGTAGCTGGTGTGATCTGTTTGATTAGAAAATGATATCCACTTTCTCCATAGGGGAATATGAGAGGATATTGTAATCCATCATAGTAAGCATGTGTCTCTGTGATTCTTTTTATTACATTGCTTCTTTTTTCAATTACAATATCCCTGTGCTGCTGTATATCATTTGTCATTAAAATGGCAACTTCATTGACTTGAGGAGCATTAAACCGTCTTTCATGTTCTCCTGCAAATTAAAAAAAGAACTATATAGATATTTTCTTGAAATGTAGTTGACTTTTTTTTGTACATTGGTAATTTTTCTTTAAATAGGTAATTTTATAATTTCATTTAATTTCATTTAAAAATTTATACATAAAATATATTATTTACAACGCACCTCCATACATGAAATGATATGGTTGTTAGTATTTATTATTATCTAAAACGAAGAGTTGTTTCGTAAAACTAAAGTGTACGTTTAAGTTTAAATCAACCAGTCACTGATAATGATACCTATAATATGAACAATAGAACATAACATGAAGTACAGCACGGAGTTCTCGAAATGGACCAAAGTAAAAGTATAACCTACTCATTAATAAATAATGAAAATAAACTGGTGTGACACCACACAACATTCGGATTCTGCCATTGGTGACTCAACGGTAACAGTTAGCTAGAAAGTATCATCAAATTTTTAATCAGCACCTCAAAAGCGTTGAATTTGATACGTCACAACTCCTGTCTAGGATTAATAATGGAAAAATGAGCCCAATTGGGTCCCCACCCAAAATACCGGGGAATTGGGGCCGGATTTCTAAAAGTTCAAGATATCAAAAAATGATCGAATTAAACCCATTGAAACCTATTTTTTTTATTTTTTTAAGAAAAACTTGTTCTAATAACGTATTTTTTTATCGTTTAACCAGAATCGTCAGATGGCGATCAAAAGGCCGCCACTGGCGGCACCGATTTCATTGAAAAGTTTCGTATCACATCCTCTCTAAAAATAAAGTATTACATACCAAAGTAGCTCTTACCGTTCTTACTGACACACGGACCAATGGCTGAAACTTTGCATTTAGGCTCTCGGGACACTAAAACATGTTTTGGCACTAAAAACTGACCACGAAAATTTGCGGTGATTCTATTACTTTCCTTTCTATAGGATAAGGAAAATAAAAACTTATCTGTCTGTGTTGATGGCGTGTTAAATGCATCGGTTCTCGTAGGATCACCGAAGTTAAGCAACGCCCAGCGAGGTGGATACTTCGTGATGCTGGATTCCGGCCTAAGCTAGGCTAGGTGAGGTTAATGTGGGTAGTAGTTTTGTGAGTTTCTTGCAAATGGATGGTAACACCCCCGTCGTGATATGACCATGCAGTTGAAAGTGACGTTAAAAAAAAAACATAAAAAAACAAAAAAAGAACATACCCACTGGAGTTCGATCTGCTTTAATGACAACTCTATGTTCATCATGGGTCATCTTCTCCAGAGAAGATTTAAATGATTGGAGAAGATGGTTTTCCTGGTGTAACATAGACTGAATATTACTGACAATGTCAGACCGAACACCTGGAATGTGGTGACACCTAGTCTCAGTCTCTTCCTCTTCATCCCCCATGAAGTAAATCTGGAGGAACTTCGGTGTTTCACCTTCTGGTGGTAGCATGGATCCTATGCGATGGTAAACCTGGAGTGGGAAAAATATAAGATTTTCTAGTTAATCATGTGAGTGATATCACAATTACTCAAAACTGAATTACTAAATCCATGCATTGCTTGGTAGTCGAACCACCATCTTCAGCCTTAACGATCAAGTTACTGAGATGAGTTAAAAAATATATCTATTAGTTACGTTTATAGTGATATAATTTAGATTCCGTGAATTCACATATACCTATGAATAACAAAAATTGCTATTTTTTGGCGGCCTCCGTGACAGAGCAGTATTACACTGACCAAGTATGCGAGATGCCCGAGTTCGAATCCCAGCGGGTATACATTTTTTCTTTGATTGTGTGAGGTTCATTCATACCTCGAGGATGTTATTATTATTATTAATAATAATAATTCAATCTAGCTTACCTGTCCTTGTATGGTGAAGGTTGACTGAAATCCAGACTGTTCTACGATATTTGTAGCACCGAATGACGTCATTTGGAAACAGCTGTTGTACCGTCGCAAGTTTTTCAGGAAGTGTTTACTTTCTGTAGTCTCTCCAGCCATGTATGTTTGTAGTGTGGCAGGTGGTGGCGCTAAAGGCTCCAATTTTACTTTTCCGCCATTGCAGCACAAACCAGGAGGCTCTGTGGGGAACTTTCGTGCTTGGCAATGACGGCAAATTTTGTTCATAGAACCAATTCGAATTTTTGGATGATTAGCATAGTCCTTTTGCCTGTCATAAGCAAAGCCTACCATAGCGAGTTCTGGATTTTTTTGTCTCCTTGCAGCTGTTCTTATCCTGTCTTCTGTTATTCTCTCTGTCCTTTCCTCTTCAGTCTCATTTCTTCTATCTTCTTCAACTCTCATTCTATTCTGTGTCAGTCTCTCTGTTCTTTCTTCTTCGGTCTCGTTTCTTCTATCTTCTTCAACTCTCATTCTATTCTGTGTCAGTCTCTCTGTTCTTTCTTCTTCGGTCTCGTTTCTTCTTTCTTCTTCAACTGTTATTCTTTTCTGTGTCAGTCTCTCTGTTCTTTCTTCTTCGGTCTCGTTTCTTCTATCTTCTGCAACTCTCATTTTTTTCTGTGTCAGTCTCTCTGTTCTTTCTTCTTCGGTCTCGTTTCTTCTTTCTTCTTCAACTGTTATTCTTTTCTGTGTCAGTCTCTCTGTTCTTTCTTCTTCGGTCTCGTTTCTTCTATCTTCTTCAACTCTCATTCTATTCTGTGTCAGTCTCTCTGTTCTTTCTTCTTCGGTCTCGTTTCTTCTATCTTCTTCAACTCTCATTCTATTCTGTGTCAGTCTCTCTGTTCTTTCTTCTTCCGTTTCTCGCCTTCTTGTCTCTTCAATTCTTTCTCTATTTGTTTGTAGACGGGATTGACTCTGTGCTGGGGTCTCATTCATGCGGATCTGTCTCATTTGTTTTGCTTTAGGTTGAACACTTCCAATGGATTTGCGTTTTTTTGGTGGCATGATGATTGTCTGAAATTGAAATGATTTGTAATGTACATAAAATATAAATAACCTCTTCATGTAAGACTCAACAATCGATTGATTTCCTAGGTAAAATCGGTTTTAACATAATCCTAAAAAACATTTTTTTTATAATTATTATATTGTATGAATTTTATTTGTATGTTTGGGTGAAGACAATTTTTTCCTTTTTTTTTTACATATTTTAAACATATTCAGAAATTGGTCGATTTTTTTTTTCCTTGATCCTCTAATTCTCAAGTCAATGGATCTAATGATTGAGAACTATGTGTTGACCCAAGCAATGTTTTTAACCATACTGAAAGACTTGTTCCATTTGTCACTCAATACTGTTCTTTGTGGAGTGCACCTTCAGTAGAACAAACCATGCGAGTGAAAGTACTCCTTGCATCTTCAGATACCTTATCATTAGGATAATATTTTTATCCTAAAAAACATACTTGCAGGCTCTTACGGGAGAAAAAAAAATGTTCCCACTGAGTTGCTGTTTTTTTTTTATTTTATTATTATTATATATTGGGCGAGCAATATAATAGAAAGGCGTATTCTAGTTCATTGGACGCAAAAAATGAAAATAGAATATGAAAACGTACCCATTAGATAAATTTAATTTGTGAGATAGATACACTGCCAATTATGGACACAATTCATCCTCTCTATTATCGCTAAATTCTGAGATTATTTACTAAATCATTTGTAACTAAATCACGATTTTTCTTTAAATTTAACTTAAAAATGTTTTAATTTCTGGTAAAATTTCCTGAATTGTAATTGAAAGTCGTGTGATGTTCACACCAGTTTATTTTTCTTCCTGCTATGCATGCATATTATGAACCTATCATTTATTATTAGGAAAGTACCTAGTTAGGTAGGTACCTATTGATTAAGGTGTCCTAGTGCTTCCTTTACTCATCATAAATTCAATGATTTTTT
Source organism: Bactericera cockerelli (assembly GCA_024516035.1). Classification (NCBI taxonomy): domain Eukaryota; kingdom Metazoa; phylum Arthropoda; class Insecta; order Hemiptera; family Triozidae; genus Bactericera; species Bactericera cockerelli. Next base: position 33,119,578 of record CM044957.1, on the reverse strand, counting down.
TTTATTAAAGTGTCAGTACTTAAAAATAACAATGCGCGTATTTTCTTGAAACCAAGCAAATGTCATAAGTAATAGGTGCATAACTGCAGAATATTTCTCTTCAATTTTGTGTGGACAACTGTATATTAAACAGTTATGCAATGTGCTAAGTTAGAAAAGTTGTAGATACATCACATTAATTTTACTAAAATGAAGTATAAATTTCCATTCCGTTTGTTTTCTAACAGAAAAAAAACCAAGAGTGAATAGGCATGATTTTTTCTGTTCAGATTACTAAAATGTACTTCTTTACTTAAATGTACCTAAGGTACTACTTCCATTTAAAAAGGAAACAGAATGATACTTTCCATTTAAGATATTTTGCTTTTCGAAATGTATTAGACCTTGGTTTACTACTGATAGAAAACTATCGCAGAAATAATTTTAAAAATTGAAATTAACAAAGAGAAACTTACCTTTATAGGATCTAGGGAAAGTAGGTACTTTTCACTTTATATTTACAGTACTCTATATTGTGCTTCTATTATTACTTCGGTATCATTATAAATTATCAGGGTATCAGTATTGAGTATTAATTATCAATGTATCATTATTAAGTATTAATTATCTAAGTATCATTAATAACTATCAAGAATATTCAAACAGGCATGGTCAATTTTAAGATCAAAGTTCAAACGCCTTTTTCTCCCGCAAAAATTGAAATGAAAAGAAAAAACGGTTTTAATTATACAGTGATGCCAACAATGCATGGAAATCAGCGCTCGTTGATAGCCTTGGAGGAAAGAAGGGGAAGCCATTTTTGTAGGGTACTTGGATACTTCGCGCTGTAGGGTACTTGCGTGTAGGGTACTTACGTTATTATCAACAATTCTGATCAAGCTTTATTTACAATTTTTTATATACAAAATGACTATAATAAATAATATGTAATTACCATAATTTTAAACAAAATGTCTGTTCAAGGATGCTGATAATGTCTTCAGCATTCTCTTTCAAATGTCAAACGAATTATAACCACCCATCTTGGTACATATGGGTATAGGGCATGAATAAATAAGTTATGAAAACCTCGTAATACTTCAAACCCGTCCCCGCAAAATTGGTCATCTTGGTTCTTTTTAATAATATAGAAGAATATCACAACAACAAAATTTGTTTAATTTGATTTTGATCAAGTTTTCTTCTTACATGCTTTTAAAGGTAAAAATGGTAGCATTGAAGTATAACTTGTTGTGGGACGGAATTATTACCCATGGTAGCATTGTTAGATAGTTTGTTGTGGGACAGCTATACGTTATGACGTCTCCATTTCCTCCATGTTGTAGGGTAGACCAATGCATCGCTCAAATTGTAGGGTACTGGCGTCCAGGTAATAAATTTCTCATGAACGGCTCTTCAAAATCGTAGCTTAACTTCCAACTTTTGTCCTTACTCGGTGTATCTCAACAACGGCTCACCAGAATTTCGCGATCAATATGTTAAATGAAAGCCTGAACCCTTGCCTAAAACTTTCTCGCTTTGAGTTGGTAGGTCGTCACTTTAAATTTCGAGAAAAAATCTCATTTAGGTCAAAAAACGTGAATATATTTTGCGTCACCCATCTGTCCGTGTGCATTTATTGAAACGAAAGTAATGTTGAGTTTTATTATTCTTCATTGAATCATAGGATGTTATTTGAGTGTGTATTTGCTAATGATTTTTTAAAGGAAAATAATAAAATGGAAAAAGCGTGAAATCATCGTTTACAACGGTTCAAAAAAAAAAAACTCAATCCACAGAAGAGGGGAGAATACTGTGGCTTATAGAGGGGAGAACACTGTGGATTAGAAAAAAAGCGTGAAATCATCGTTTACAACGGTTCAAATAAAAAAAACTCAATCCACAGAAGAGGGGAGAATGCTGTGGTTTATAAAGCGGATTAGTGTAAAATTTCCCGCTTCTCATAAGAAGTAAAGTCCTTTTTCCAACGCGGCTGGTGCCGCAGTTAGAATATAATAAAATCCTTTCTTATTGCACATATGCACATCTACAATATAAAATCAACTTACACATAAATTTTTAGCCACCAGAAATTTACCGGTACACAGAGAAACAGTGATAAAAAGATGAAAAGAGAAACAAACACACACACACACACACACACACACACACACACAAAACAATTAGAGAGAGAGAGAGAATGTGTCGAAAACCTTGAAAATTTTGTCCTCAGACCCTTGACTACAACTTTCTCACTCTGAGTTGATAGGTCTCACTTCAAATTTCGAGAAAAAATGTCATTTAGGTTAAAAAACGTGAATATTTTACGTGTTACCCATCCATTCTTTTACCTTACCCGGCGTAGCTCAAGAACGGCTCATCAGAAATTCGCGATCGATATGTCAATTGAAAGCTCAAACCCTTGCCTAAAACTTTCTCGCTTTGAGTTGACAGGTCGTCGCGACAAATTTCGAGAAAAAATGTCATTTTTGTCAAAAAACGTTAATATATTTTGCGTCACCCATCTATTTTTTATCCTTACTCATTGTAGCTTAACTTCAGGGAGATATAATCTAGCCTAGAAGAATTTCCTGATCCAAGCGGACCTATGTGCAAAATTTCAGGTTTCTCGGTCAAACGGTGTGGATTTGTATAAAGAACATACATACATACACACACACACACATACATACAGACAGCTTTCTTTTATAGATATAGATGAAGCAATAAGTACTACGTTCTACACGACTGCCCTGCCAAAACAGCGAGCGTGCTGCAGCCCTCTCCTTGTAGCAGGTGATGCGAATCTTCATCGGATTCAGAGCGTGTTTTCTTATAATTTCCCAGTGTTTTCCAACGTTGCATTTTTCCCGCTGCGAACATCCCTCGGGAATCAGTTGACAACGTCGACAGGTGCCTAATGGATATGTGAAGGATATATTTATGCAAAGTTGTTCTATTTGTTCAACGTGAAAAAAGTGGGAGCATGGGAGTTGTTTATTTAATTATTATGGAGCGACATACTTCATGCTGCTGAAAAGTAAACAATCATGGTTTGGGATACAGCTTTGAGGAGGAAATTAAGTGCGCGCCCACAACGGAACACTCTATACCCTGAACCACAGACCCTGGTACCTACAGCTTCATATATGTTGATGATTTTCGGGACTCCGCTGAGGCCGCTTACATTTAATAACATGGTTAGATATTTTACGTGGTACCAGGGTGGCAAAAGGTGAGTTCGGTGCGAAGATTACCCTCACCTTTTTCGCATGTATGAATTCGGTGCCGCCTAAAAAAGGTGATTCGGTGCGGTCTTAATGACTTATAGATTGATTGTTTGTTTATAATGTACTAGTTGCTTGTTAACAGTCATCATTCTGTTATTAAGTTGGTAGATTATGTTGTAGACAATTACATTCAGCAAGACTATCCATTTCCTCCTTGAAGGCCATGCCTAGGGTTAATAGTCGGGTTAGGTAAAATACAATGAAGGCCATGCCTTGGGTTTATAGCAGGGTTAGGTAAAATACAATGAAGGCCATGCCTTGGGTTTATAGTAGGGTTAGGTAAAATACAAGTAAAATACAACCGAGGCCATGCCTCGGTTTATTAATTGAAGGTCATGCCTATAAGGAAAAAAAAACTATAATTACCTGATCATCAGGGCAAGTACCAGGGCACCAAATTCATACATGACCTTTTTTAGACGGAACCCAACTCATTCATTTTTTTATTTTTCGCACCGAACTCGTACATAGCCACCAGGGTTTAGGGCTCTAGGGTATAGGGCTCCATTAGTAGGCGGCCACAACGAGGGCCCTGGCTTATACCCTACACCCTAGACCCTGGTACTTACAGTTTGATATAGACGATTTCTGGGACTCCGCGCTGGTCGCTTACATTTAATAACTTGATTAGGTTCAACGGAGATGGATCTAGATACGGTCTACACCAGGGTATAGACCTCCGTTGTGTTTGTGCACTTAAGTTAATATGTCAATGACGTGGTTAAAATCTAGACTAGAACCTCTCAGTGGTAAAGAGACAAAACAAAAATATTTGATATCAACATCAGGATAGTTCTGTGATTTTTTGAGGCATTACTAACTTCTTTCTGAAACGGGAGGCACCGTTTTCCGTCCCATTTACCTTTTTTTCACCTTATTCCGTCCCGTCGATTCCGTCCCGTCAATATTTTAAACCTGATTCCGTCCGGTCATCGTAAGGGTTCAATACTCGATTCCGTCCCATATGTTCCGTCCTATATACATAAATAAATACATAAATTATAAATTCAACATTTTTCATCAGTTTATTTTCAATCACGTAAAATAAAAAAATAAAGGCCATACCTAGGGTTCATAGTATGGTTAGGTAAAATACAATGAAGGCCATGCCTTGAGTTTATAGTAGGGTTAGGTAAAATACAATGACGGCCATGCCTTGGGTTTATAGTAGGGTTAGGTAAAATACAATGAAGGCCATGCCTTGAGTTTATAGTAGGGTTAGGTAAAATACAATGACGGCCATGCCTTGGGTTTATAGTAGGGTTAGGTAAAATACAATGAAGGCCATGCCTTGAGTTTATAGTAGGGTTAGGTAAAATACAATGACGGCCATGCCTTGGGTTTATAGTAGGGTTAGGTAAAATACAATGAAGGCCATGCCTTGGTTTTATAGTAGGGTTAGGTAAAATACAATGACGGCCATGCCTTGGGTTTATAGTAGGGTTAGGTAAAATACAATGAAGGCCATGCCTTGGGTTTATAGTAGGGTTAGGTAAAATACAATATAGGCCATGCCTCGCACCGAACTTGTACATAGCCTAATACATAATATCAGGTACTTATGTACATAGTACATAGGTGCATAAGATAAGTGACGGGACGGAATTCAGTGATTGATCTGAGAGGTTCGGGACCGAATTGAGTATCGACTACCTGAGAGAAAAAACTCGCGGGACGGAATCAGGTGTCGTCCTCTGAAACTGTAGACAGTAAAAACTGTCATTGCAAGACTGTCCTTAAAATCATGTCGTTGAAATAAACACGAGGAAAATTGATTTGAAAGGCAAGTTTTCACTGACAGTCAACAAATTAACGAAGAACGTCCTTATCGGAATTTGTCAACCAAAAACTTCACCATAAATAAAGGATTCTCAAAACCTATAATTACCAGCACTCATAAACGTCTCAAAAAGCGCCCGCTATTTACTTTGGGACCTTTTGTTGGTGGCTGATAACGTATTAACAACTTCACGTAGAGGGTTTGCCTTGCATGCAGCAAGTTTGTTGATCAGGAAAAGACGTTGAAAATGAGAGGAAGGGAGAAGGTAAGGGGGAGTTGCCTTCTCTTGCGCCCCCTCTTTCCCTCTCCGAAAGCTTCACTGGAAATGCAACGTGAACTTAGTTTGAATTTTCAAATGTTTTTCAGTTGGAATGTGTCAGTCCTATGGATAACTACGTGTTCCTCGTTTGTTTCCTGGCGCTCGCCGTGAATTCCGAAACCGGTAAGTTTTTCGTAAAATTTACCAGAAATAATATACTATTATTCTCTCTTTTACCGTTTGCAATATGTATTTGATATTTTTATTATGTATTTTTGATTTTGTAATTTATAAATAAATCTCAGAGTTTTTGTATTTTCTTCAAAAGAATATCTAATAGTAGATTTTATCTAAAGTATTGAGTTCGGTTTTTCCTCTTTATTGGCTTAAATTAAACTTATAAAAAACTAGCCGTTTGCCCGTGCTTTGCAACGGGACTAAATTTAAAATTATCTAAGGCATGGCCGTACTGCTGGACAGCAATGCCTTTTTGAACTTTTTATAATTTTTCTGGACAAATAGATAATGGTTTTGGGGGGGTCAATTCTGAGACATTTTTCGCTATCTCTTACCGTTTTGGCTAAACAACTCTGGACAAACAAACAAACAAACAAACAAACATAGGTAGGTAGGTAGTCCTTTTTTCTGTTTTATATATAGAGATATCTTATCAGTAGCTATTTTCATTTAAAGACCAATGACTATGCTCATTAGGTATACTCCATGCAATTTTGATTATACGAATTTAGATAGAAAGTATTTTTTACAAACTACCTACTTAAAGTCACGCGTCGGCGACAATTGAGGAGCTAAAGACTTGAAAGTCTCAATAACAAAAGCCTAGCATGAGAAACACAATAAAATAATAATATGGCCTCTTCCATCAAAGAATAAAAAAAACTATCTAGATCCATCTCATTTGCCTTGCAGGTATTTTTCTTTTTACATAATAATTATGAAAGGTATAAAATTCGTACTCCTTGAAAGACATACATAGTATATTATGAGTAGTTACCTACATAGTGTTGTAACCATATCTCACGCACTTCTACAAAATTACAAGTTCACCAACAAAAGTAACTTTTAAAAAGTTTGAACTACCTATTAAACAATAGTTACCATAAACTTAATGTTCAAGGGTGCAGTTGCAGATGCTACAGAAAATAAGAATACTTTTATTTTCAAATCGTAATATTTTTTCATATATTACAAGGAAATAAGAACCAGAATTTATGAGCCCTAAGTGTATCTATATTTTAATTTAAAAAGTTAGAATAGAAATCCGCAGACAATAGGACATGCACATAAAGAAATTAGGTTCTTATATGTAATCTAAAACTGCATTATTTGCATACACTGCACCTTCCTTTTCAGCTAATTTTGATAAGAGCCACTCTGAAGAATTTGATAAATAATGACATGGGTAAATCCGAAACCTGAAACTCACAACATGTAGCTTTTCAAACAATGAAATCCAATTAAGCTATGTTCGCACGTCAAGCTGAAATTTCTGACATTTCACCGAGCTAACAATTTTGAGGAGGATTTTATGAATCGCCAGGTTAGCAGGTGTCCGGGGCCCCGCTTGTCAACTTGAACCACAGCCGTGTCATCCTTCCTACGTGGCCTATAATGATTGACAGAATTTCATACTGTCAGAGGATAGACTGGAAATATTAGCCTCTTTTCAACCGTGGAGGATTTTCAATAACGATCCTGATTCATCAGATTTTATTAAAAATCTAATCTTATTTATCAGCCAGCACAGATAGCACGTTGAATACACCAGTTTTCATCCGATTACTTAAGTTAAGCAGATCTTTTTGTTGTTGTAGAAATTAGAATGTAGAAAAAACGGTATTCTACCAGGTGAAACAAATTTGAAGAAAATCGGTTAATAAATTTGGAGATACAAGTGATTCATTATAGAAGCTCAAAATTGCCAAGTGTATAAAATGTGAACCAATCCCTAGAAAGTGTTGTGTTTATAATTGGCAGTGTATTTTTTCCTTTTATTAACTTATACAATTATACATGACCTTTTGGGTATTTTTTATTTTCATTTTGTATAATTATTTCATTACCTACATTGGTGAATTTTGTTAGCAACTTGATGAGTTGATGTGATCCCCTTCTTGAGTTATGGACAACTCGCTTCACGAGTCTAATTGTGATCTTACGGCCCCAGGCATGGCCCTAAATTATATTTTTCCTAGCATTACTCTACACAATGAGGCATTGCTGACCACCGCTTAATATTTCATTTCTTTTTGGCTTTTCCCAAACCTTCTTGGGCAAACTTTTCCTCTTGGTTGAGGTTGGTTGATTCTGACACATCTTTTTCCACAAGTTACGGGTGGATGCCTTTCCTAAAAGCAACCCCGTTAAGAGTGCCAATTTCTATTACTGTCTTTTGGCCTGACAAAGCTGTTGCCGTGTTTAACGCCCCCCAGCAAGCCAATTAAACTTTCTTGGAACATTGGGTCTACTTGTCAGCTTAATTATGGACACACATTCAAATTTCTTGGAACATTGGGTCTACTTGTCATCTTAATATTATGGACACAAATTCAAGTTTCTTGGAACATGGGCATTTTCTGAACTGTGTTATTGTCTGCCCTTCAACTGTTAAAATATTTAAATAACATCGTAAGTAGTTATGGATTGAATAGAGGTTTGGCCTGATTGCAGGTACAACTCAGAAATCTAGTAAGCAAATTCAACGAAAATTGTTATTTATAATTTCCTAAAAGAACGCATACCTAGTACTTAAAGGAATTTTAAATGTACATTTTCGAAACAAATAATTATTATAGTTTTATTGAGTCAGTGGTAGCTAGTAAGCTACATAAATAATTATTAAATGACTTCTAGCAGTTTACCTACAATTTTCTGATGTAAAAAATATGCATGTATAATGTTTATGTATATTTAAAAACTCATTTTTAATCCATGGAAGTTTTTACCCTATATTTACGACGACTGGGCACCCATGCAGGATTAAACATTTAAAACTTGTCCACAAATAGTTTTGGGATACAAATTAAGTGAAAGTCAAAAGTGAGAGTGTGTCTATTTGGGACGTGTTTTCTCAAACTTTTCATCTAAAAGGGCAAAGGACGCTCAAACTATACTGAAGTTCAGCATAAATATCCATTTGTAGGTTTCCTTCCACCCAGATATTAATTTTATCCTTTTTGTGGAAAACCATAAGGATTTAATTTAAAATGGGTAACTTTGTTTGTGCTAGAATGATAATAGAAAATTAAAGACTTCAATTCTAGGGTTCACTTTTGGAGATAAAGGAAAGGTTCAGGTCCGGGATGGCTGATTTGAGTTTAGTTTGTGCATGCGCGGATATAGCCCTGTTGTACTGGGGGGGCACAATCGTACATACCTAACTAGCGGGTTGCACCCCGCTATCACACGCACACACACACGCATACATATACACACACACACACACACAAACGTCAATATTTTTTGTGTCGCCCATCCATTTCTTGTCCTTACTGGAGCTCAAGAATGGCTCAATTGGCTCATCAGAATTTCACGATCAATATGTCAAATGAAGACTATAACGCTTGCAAAAACATTCTCGCTTTGAGTTGATAGTTCGTCACGACATATTTCGAGAAAAAATGTCGTTCAGGTCAAAAAACGTAAATACTTTTTGTTTACCCATCCATTTTATGTCTTTACTCAACGTAGCTCAAGAAGGGCTCATCAGAATTTCGTGATTGATATCTCAAATGAAAACTTTAACCCTTGTTTAAAACTTTCTCTTTTTGAGTTGATGCGCCGCCACCGTGGCGCCGTCACGACAATTTATGAGAAAAAAACGCTTGCATACGAGTCTGCAACCATTGGGACATTTTCATCTTTACTATTCAAGGTCCAAAACCCAACTGACCAAATTTCGTATTGTGCGCATGACACATACCTTCTCTCTTCTCTCCCTCTACAATTCAATACTTCGCCATTGTGCGCATGACACACACTTTCCCTCTTCTCTCCCTTTACAATTCAATATTTCGTTACATAATATCGTTACATAATATCGTTACATAATATCGTTACATAATTTCGTTACATAATTTCGTCACATAATTTTGGTTATGTGCCAGAGCAAAGACATGAAAATGTCAAAAAAATGTCATTTCGGTCATAAAATGTAATTTTTTTGTGTCAGCCATCCTTTTCTTGTCCTTACTAATGTAGCTGAACCCTAAAAATATATTCTCTGATCCAAATGGACCTATAGATAAAATTTCAGGTTTATCGGACAATCTGTGTGGATTTAGTTATTTATTTTCTTATTGGTCCTAGAATTGGGAATTATTTTGGGGCCCGTGCCCCCTGACTCATTGAGATCATTTTTTTTTACTGGATTAGTCTTAGAATTGGGAATTATTTTGGGGCCCGTGCCCCCCTAACTCATTGAGATCTTTTTTTTACGGGATTAGTCTTAGAATTGGGAATTTTTTTGGGGCCCGTGCCCCCCTAACTCATTGAGATATTTTTTACTGGATTAGTCTTAGAATTTGAAATTATTTTGGGGCCCGTGCCCCCCTAACTCATTGAGATTTTTTTTACGGGATTAGTCTTAGAATTGGAGATTCTTTTGGGGCCTGTGCCCCCCTAATTCATTGAGATTTTTTTTTTTACGGGATAAGGTATAATGAAATTCGAGAAACACCGCTTGCCGAAAAAATCTGGGGGGGCACGTGCCCCCCGTGCCCCCCCCTATATCCGCGCATGAGTTTGTGACCTTCAACTTTTCAAACTTGAAATTCAATCAAAAAGTTCACCTTGTTATTATGAACTCTACAAAGCAAGCAATTTCAAGTTGTGATAAAAACTAAGTAGGAATTATCAGCACAACATGAGGTTGATAAATTATTATTTGCATTCCTTTGTCCTCTGTGGTGTTTCCTTTGTCCTCTGTGGTGTTGGATATTGCAATCCATCGTACGGTTTCAAAACTGATCGCAATGTAACGTGTTTTTTAAACGATAAATAAAAACCGTGTAGAGGAAAAAAATGAGAAAGATTTTTTTACCCTACAAATTATGATCCAGCATACGTTTCTACGTTTAGCGTTAGATTATTAGCGAATAGCTACACACACTATGCTGCGGCACGTATAGCGGAGATATACACTGTACAGGGTTCCTTCAGCCCTGTGTCTCCCGTGTACATGGGCCTCCCAACGTGTCTCGCCATTTTGTCCTGAGACCCATTTTCCCTAAATTCTCGGTGACCTAGTTTAGCCATTGTATCGCAAACGTGGTCTTCTTCTCTTTCCGGTGTCATAGATTTGGGTGGAAAAGATTGCCATAAGCAAGTGTTGGGTGAAAGAGATTGCCATAGGCAATAACCCCGCCCTTTAGTTAGGACATATATTTTATATATTTTTGTATTCTTTTTCATTTTTATTGTATATATTGTTTTCATTTTTTTCATTGTTAAAATTATTTTTTGTATTGTATAGGTACATAATGTCCATTTATATCTAATAAAGTGTTGAATATAATAATAATAGATTTTGGCTCTTGTTCACTCCTCTCCGGACAATTCTTCCTGTATAGTATGTATGTACCTAAATATTAAACCTCCTAGTAGGTATAAATATAAAGTATTTGTAAGTACTGATATATCTCGTTTGGTTCGTAAGTCCTGATATTAATTTTATGTGCAAAACAAAATTGAGGACCAGGTACAATGATTAACCGAATGAACCATTAGAATGTTGGGCTTGAAATTTTCGAGTCTAGGACATGTAGACAGCAGGAATTTCCAATACCCGTCACTCTTAGGTGAAACCCAGTATTAACGTAGGCAAATGCGATAGATTTTGCAAAAGCGTTCTGAATTTACAACAGGTACGCATATGGGATTATCTGTGGAGTGTGTTATGCAGAATAATTAATCTGCGTGTATGTGTGGGGGACTTGTTAGGAGGGGGAGGGACAGCTTTAATACATCACGCTTTTCAGGAATAAGAGGGGAGGGGGGGAACTATAAAGGTAGCACACTGTAGAGGCTTTTGTATTGAGAATTCACAGGTGTATGTCTATGTAGCTGTAATAAAGTGATACCTCATAATGGTGGCTTTCAGAATAGTTTATCGGCAAAAAATAACGATATATATTATATTCATGTGAGAAAAAAAAATCAATATAGTGTCAAAATCTTTGTACCCTTATATTTATTTTTCGCCTTGACTAGAGAGGAATGCAAGCACAAGTCCACAATAATGGAATTATTCGGAAGAAAAATCAAAAGAAGTTTGAAAGAACGAATCCAAAACTAATATACGCCACTGGTCGAAAGCTTTTATTTTCATCCCGGAACACCTTGAGTCCAATTTATCACGAAAATGACAACCCGACTGTTGTAGGATAGAAAATTGGAAATTCAATTATTTTGCACCTAAGATATTGCTTGACTATTTATTACGGGCGAAGCTTTATTAAGAATCCTTGGCAATTTATTTTCTCAAATCAAATCAGTTATCGGATTTGTCTTAAACTGTCCAAGAAGTTTTCCAAGTTTCCTCGCACAAGAGTCTGGTCTAGCTGGGTCAGGGGTAGGATTCATGTTTTACATAGCGCTATGAATGGTAAATTTTAATATTGAAATTTAATAAATCATCGCTATCGAGGAATGCTGACCGCAAAGGTTTGTTTCTGGCTAGTGAATCTAATAGTTGAATTTGTACAGTACTCCATCAAATAGCTTACGAAATCTTTTTCGCTCTCTGCATTTAATCATTACAATATTGATGTGCGTGGTATATAGCGTCACCACGTCGCTTCTACAATAAATTTCAACAACGTCAAATTTTCAGGGTATCTTCCACACATATATACTGGAAATTTTCTGTATAGTTTCTGGAAAATATCATGTTGGGTAACGTCGAGGTATATGCTTAGAAATATAGGTTAAATCTATTTAACGCAATAAAAGCTGCAATTTTTGTCCAATCGAGCGGAAATTTTCAGTGCATGTTCCATACATACTGAGAATCTGATGTATCTCTATGTTTTTTAATGACACTATGTTAAATAAGGTTAAGAAACGGGTCAACATTTATGTGAACTGGCCTGTTTGGGTCATTTTGTTCATAATTTTACATACATAACTGTGCTATTTGATAGTTATCTAAAGAGTATCTAAATGTGATAGTTAACCTCGAGAGTTCTCTTTTTTTTAACTCTGAAGTGAGCTCTGATCACTTTCATCAACTATGTATTCCATGTATATAATTGAAGCAAAATAGGTAAATTTATTTATTTAATATAGAATTATGAACAACAAAAAATAGTTCTGTTGGACTCCTTGTTCATTCAATATTATTAAATAACTAATTATTAAAGATTGTGTGTATTCCATGTATATAATTGAAGCAAAATAGGTAAATTTATTTATTTAATATAGAATTATGAACAACAAAAAATAGTTCTGTTGGACTCCTTGTTCATTCAATATTATTAAATAACTAATTATTAAAGATTGTGTGTAAGTAAAATTTAAGATGTAAATCACAAAATAATGGTAGTTGGTATCTACACGTGCTTATGTAGCTCTCATGCGCATTTTTTTTTTATCAATATTTAAAAGCACTTTATTTTACGACTACCTATATAAAATAAAAATTTAAACGATATCATTTTATTTTAATACTCTAAAACTAGACTAAACCAATGAAAATAAATAACATAGATGATAGATTGAGAGACCACAGATTCCAAAAGGTTATTCAGCATTTTTTAATACTCCCTCTGTCACAGATGTGATCAAGCACCCACCTACAGACCTTATATTAAATTTATGCTTCTCAGAAGACAAATAATTTATTCAAAGGAAAATGTTTCCTCTTCAATAGTATAAGAAAGTATTTAGCACTATTGAATTTTAAGTAAAAATCTTTATCTATCTAATAAAATAAATAAACATAATAATGTCTATAAAATGTTCGAAGTTTTTTTTTTTTTTTTCGTGTGAACTTTTCATGTAAGGCCAGGAACCTGTTTCATGGCCGAAGGAAGGGAATTTCGACTGCCATGGTTGTACATATTTTGCCCTAAAAGAGTTGACAATGTTCAATAAAACCTGACTCATTTAGCAGCAACTTTTTCTTAGAAATTACATACATACAATATACCTAACCTACCCAATAATATTATGCTAGTTAGAACACGACACTCTGCTTTAGAGACAGGACGCTTTTCTTTTAGATAGTGGGTAGCATTGTTTCCAACTGAACTATGAGTTCTATACCCACTTGAAGCTGCTTAATTGCTTAGGTATACCTCAAGAGTACATAATATGACAGCTTTAAAAGTTTACTGTCATAATTTTCCAACAAAGTCTAAAGTTTCAATCTGAAAAGCACACATTCCTAATGCACACAAGTGACGTCATACTATCTACTATGTGACGTTTCGTGTGTTGTCAGGATTACAGTCCCTAAATTTGTAGAAATTGTGGTCTGTGGAAGTTTCATATGTAATTCTGAATGACCAAATTTTTTTTGTGAAATTTGAATTGTCCCTAAAAACACATTATAAAAATTCTGCTATTATATTTGACATAAATATCAACAAATTTTGATTTGAACTAACGCATCGTACAAGAGTTATTAAGATTACAGGAAATTATTATTAGGAAAATATTCCTAGTATAACCTAGTTAGGTACCTACCTATAAAAAATGATGCCACATAAGAAGAAGCAGGAGGTTGAATCTATGTCACGTTTCTGTAGATTCTCATTCAGAAAGAGCTGAGGATATCAATATTGAAATAAAAGAACACAGAAATAGAAAATATTCTCCATCTTCAAGAGGAAACAGTATAAGACAAACTGGCGCTAAGGTTATATTCGATATAGAATTCAATGCTGTGAAAACTACCTTAACTATAAATTTATTGCAGAAAAGCATTGTAAATTGTAAAGCAATGCTCATTGCAATATTGCATAGCATCATCTTCCGCTTATCGAATCTTATATCTTCACAGAGCGGCTTTGGTTTCCCGCAACATATTTGCACTTATGTTACAATACTTTTGAAACTATTCTACTTTTACCAATGTACATACATCAAAGTGTTTCCAAGATGTGTCAGTGATTAAATCGTAATCCATTAAAAAAAGGAAATTGCATTTGCAGATTCGTAGTCACTACTCACTGTGGCAAAGTGGGTAGCCCTGGGTTCAAGGTGACATGTGTTCAAATCACGGCTGGGTCTACTCGTAACTCGCGAGGAAAAATGAGTTGCTCGTTATTTGTATGGATAGCAACCAATAGCGCCATTACAAGCAAGCACCAATCAACATGTTACTTTGCAAACAATTTTATGTTTAGGAGAGTCGTCATGCTAGACTACTCACTAGTTTTCCATTATTCCAAGAAAACGCCACTTATCAAAAATTTCGGTAGCGACCGTAGCGGAGCACGTTATTGTCTAAAAATTCATCATCACTATTATCGGCCTCCTACCTTTCTCAACCGTCCATTTAGAAAAGTTGAATTCATAAATAGTGTATTCTGGCTACTAACTATAGTTATTTAATCACAAAATATTCTAAACATAATACTAAATGTAATATTACCACTCTACCCATTAATTACTAGGAGACTTTTATGTCGGTGTGTTTTTGTTGTTTTCATAAAAATCAAGTCTTCAGACACAAGCTCAGCGCTTTTAGTACATACTAGTACAATAATAACTGGATCCCACAACACGAGCCGTCCAGATATAACTGGTACTATGTAATTTTCTATTTATTGTTATTGTGCTGTTATCAATAGAAAAATTTCCAATGTAGAAAATAAACTACATGCATGTGGAGGAACATCAATGGAATCGGAAAGGATATAAATATAAAACAAGTTCTGACACAATGGATACGGCACCCTCATTCCTAGCTAACTTTCAAAGAAGAAAACTTAAAAGGTGTGAAAAAGAGTCATTTTATCAGGAAGGTTAAGGCGAAACTAATGATTATGTACCATCAGAAATTTAGGTTCCTTAAGGAGATAAAGTTTTTAATAGTTAATTCAGAAATCCAAAGTGACTTTCAGAAAACCAAGCAAATGTCTAGACCACATAATATTTTTATAATGTAGTCTAGACATTTATTTGCTTTTTTTAAGACTATTACAAGACTATTATATTTTTTAATAATAGTTTCACCTTACATGTAACAAACAAATGTACCAACTTTTTTGAAAGAAAAGAAAAAACTACTTTCTGATTTGACTTTAATTGTATTAGGTACCAAAATTGACACTTAAAATAATTCAAAATGGTTGAGAATTTTTGAAACAATAAACCCAAGTCTTGTACTCATCATTTGGAGATTCTCACATATAAGAAATGGCTCTGAACTTGAAGGGATGGCTCTCCCTCTCATTTTCCCCTACACAAAAAGAACTCTCTTTTCAATAAGAAGAAACGAGAATATATTCTAGGGAAAATCAGGGTTGCTTGAAATCCCAATGGACACTATTACAAGGGAACCTCATCAAGCCTGGCAGGATGAGAGAGGTGGGTTTAACATATTAATGTCAGATTGCTCATGACGTTCTCAAATGATGTATTGGAATCAGAAAGTGAAGGAGCTTGTGCTTCCCCAGACAACCACAGAATGCGCCGAGGAAGCTTTTGAGACTAATACAGGAAAATACATTTAATTCAAATACTAAAGCTTATTATGAAATTTCATATGAATGAAACCAGTATGCGCACCTCTTATAAAAAGATTTTTTACATCACTTTACATTATTGGCTTGAAGCAATGGAGGTAGAATTTTGGAGGAAACTTTGAGCGTTTCCTCCAAAACTGACTTGATGCAGTGGAGAATCTTTCTGCTTTTCTTAGAGTCCTGATTTAATTAATCCTGAAGCATTGTGTTTTAATTGAGTTAATCATACTTGAAAAGGAACGAAAATGTGAAAATAAAATGTGGCATTTTCCACCCCCTCTTTACGGTACTAACTTTTCAAATTAGCCATCCCTTTTGTAGTGGGGTGGTTATTTATTTTTTATTTATCCTTTGTAAGGTTTTTATCTCGGAATGAAATTCGATATTAAATAGTGGGTAAAAAAATAATGATTGGAAATGTTATTTGGGGTCTTACAGAACTTTCTCCCAAGAGAATTTTCCAATTAAAAGCAAATACAGTAAAGAAATAGAATGGACTGATCTTTCTCCAGAAATTATTGGTAGTCGGGTAGTCCAATATTCAAGATAAGATACGTGTTTTATATTATGTATATTATATTAGATCATAATAAAACGATACATTATAAATAATACTACTTTGTACAACTAGGTAATAATCACAATAATGTTTATGTATCTTACATGATTTTTTTTTCTTTTTTCGTAGCCATGAAACAGGAGCTACTGTACACTGTAGACGCTTGTGGTATGTGTTGTAGCTTGTCCATCCCGTAGTATGCCTCCCCTCTGATGGGCGAAAAGTGACACAGTACTTCCCATTTAGATGCTGGGTTAACATGAGGTATCCATTACAAATAACTGTAACCAAAATAAGCATACAAATATCTGTCGGTACGGGGGATCGAAGACCTTCCGCATGACAAGCGAGTGCTTAACCACTGAGCTCTATTGTTGATTTCACAGATTGATATCAAAATTGAACTGTCTAAACTCTGAAATCTAATCTTAACCATTTAGCCCGTTAATTAACTCTGTTGAACTTACACTTAGAACACGTATTAATGAGGATTCACGGAGCATCAAATAAGCTTCTCTCTTTTTACTGCTCATTAATAAACGTGTTTTGCGTAACAGAAAGTTTTTTGAAAAAAAGACAAATAAAAAGTTTTGGGTCGTTGTGTAATCTTTGAAGCATGAAAGTTGATCCACATACTCTGTTTGTTACTTGTTTAAATGCTTGTCAAAAAGTAATGAGATAGAACGAAAACTTGGAGCGAGCAATAAAAAAAGAAGGTGCTCGTAAAAAAGACAGAACATAAGTAAGTACTCAAAGTAACTTTTTTGGTATTCGTTAATTAAGTTCTGTATTCTTGACGATTATAATAACAATTATACATAGTTGAAAATGTTTTGAAATTATTTTGGTTTTCCATAGAAAAAAATATCAAAATCACTTACTAAATTAATGAATTCGAACACATAGGTTACAACATCGTAAATTGCTCAGAGGAAGAAATAACACTCAACTCTCAAGTAACCTAAATTCAAAGGTCGCTGTACATCTACTTCTAATACAACCCACTACGCAACTTCTCTGATCATACATATTTCATCATAATTCACTAATACAACCACACTTGAAGGAAACAGTTCCTGCCCTTGGGAATAAAAAATATTGTTTTTGCAGGCGCTTTTTCCTAATAAAAAATTGAAAAGCTCGAAAGCCTACATAGTATTCTTCCATCTTCGGAAGCCATACAGTACCTGAAGTGCTATATGGATCTCATCTACGGGGTAATGACTGGTCAGGGATACACAAAATAAAAGAACTCTCCTCCTTCCTTGATTTACTCTCTTCTATTCTTTTTATGATGATGAATGAGTCCCTAGACTCCCCAGTAATAACCAGAAAAAAACCTACTAACAAGAAATGATATAATGATAAAGGGGGCAATGCTATACTCAACCCATCCTACATTAGAATAATGACCACAATAACGTTTCTACTTTAGTATGCATGATTCCATTAAATTATATTACACCGCGTAAGCAATCTCTGCCACATTGCATGAAATATACCTCAACCTGTGCTATATGCCTTTACTGTTTTGATGAAGTTGGTGTGGTGAAATTGATCTCATAAATAAAACTTTTAGATAAAATTTGAATAATTTGATTGATACATAATACATTTTAAACATTATAATAATTTTATACATAGAATTTGAAAGGGTTTTGATGATTTTCATGTTCAGTATATTAACTTATTAAAATAACATGAAGGTACAAAATAATAAATACCTAATATGATTCTCTTTAAAATAATAACAGGAAATTAACAGCCGATGATGAAGACAATTGAGTAAATAAATCCCTGACTGAACTCGTTGTTGTGTAGGAATTATTATTCTTCAGCAAGTTACCATTGAAAAATTATTACTATAACACTTGAGCTACACGAGTTACTATTCTTTGAACCCACAATTTTTTTTTTATTTTTAAGTGGGGTTTAACGTCGCTTTCAACTGCCATGGTCATATCACGACGGGGGTTTTACCCTCCATTCGCAGGAAACTCACAAACCTGCTACTCACATTGACCTCACCCAGCCTGAGTGGGGCCGGGAAAAGCCAGCGTCACGAGAATTAGAATTTGAATGGTCACCCATCCAAGTCTTAACCTCGCTGGATGTCGCTTAACTTCGGTGTTCTGAAGGGAACCGGTGTATTCAACATGCCATCGACGCGACGCTGGCCCACAATTTTTAGCCATCGTTAAAGATTTGTAAACAAGAAAACTTTGTCAAGTTGCAGTTGAAAACATCACAAAAATAAGAACACTTGAATGCCTTGCGTTCTCACACCCTCTAAATAATGCTCAAACGGAGCTTCTGCTTTGTATTGTAACCACGTACAACAGCCAATGATTATGAATTTTTATTTAGGGAGTCAGGAAGGTGCCCATTATACCTTTTAGATGCAATTTGAAGAAAGCTCGGCACCAGCAGAGTTCAAAGTGATTGGAATCTCATGAATTATTATTATTATCTTCCCCTGCTCTAAAATACTTTCTTCTCTCAGGTAAAAGGTCTCACAAATTTTCCTCACAGTTTACCCAAAATTACAATGCCGAATAATCAACAGAAAAGTGTTATTTTATGTTTCGTTTAATGTCTCAACTGTACTCTATCTCTTCTCTAATCTTCTACAATGTCTCCAATTCTCCATATTAAACTCAATTTTAAGCCCAACAAAGCTGTCAAAACCTCACAGAAGACATGCAGGCAAGATTTGCGCTGATAGTCTCATTGGAGATGGTTTCTTGGGATTATACGAGTACATAGGACACTAGGAAATTTCATCAAATTGCCTTCAAATTATTAGGTCAAACGTAATTCTGATTTCTGAAGGAAAATAAGAAAACTATGCAACAAAGAACTGCGGTTGGAAACAAGAGAAATTTCAAAGATTTGCCTTTGAAATTCAGAGAAGGATGTTTCTCTCCTGCATTTCTTTTTGAATTTTCCTCGTAAATTTTCTTTGAGAATCATTGCAGCAAGTGGATGTAACATGAAATCTCTGGAAAAAAGATCCTAATTTGTGATAAGTACCCTGTCACATATACCTAGTATGACTACAACTCCTGATGTCACTAATGTTTCCAAAGCTCGTACTTAAACTTGCAACGTTTCCACAAAATAAGAAGAAAAAAATCTCAAGTACTTGAAAGAAAAGAAAGTAAAGGAACACTTGTTAAGGAAATGCAGCGCAGGCGACGTGCATAGAGAAGAAATCACATTTCTGTGGGGTACACTAAACTTTCATACGAAATTCAGCTCACGAAATGCTTTGAAACAACTAGTGAACAGTGTTTTGACTGTAATTTCATACACATGTAACGCCCGTCACCCATGTCTAAAAATCTAATATCAGATAGACAACACGCACTTTCTACCACAAACTATAAACTCTCACGAGCATGCATTTGTTCATTCGTGTTTTTATTTTATGGTTCATATTTCAGTCGATATTGTTTAATAATATTGGTTTCAATGCAATGAACTGTTAATGGTTACAAATAATTTGGCTTCTAATATCAATAAAGGTCAATTTCAAGTTAATACCCCTTTGGAAATATATTCATATTTTTATGTTTCCATAATTACCTAATAATGTCGGTACTTTTTGTGCGAATATTTTGTATTCAACTTATTATAAAATCATTGTTTCGGAAAACATTAAATAAAGATCTCATTTGATTAAATAGATACCAATTCTAATACTGAAGTAGTATAAGAATAGACAAATAATTGATGTATGGAAATGTTAAATATTTCTCGAAAATAACTATTTAATGTGTCCATAAAGGAGGTAAAGAGAGTGCCTATTGTTTTGCTATTGTTTGGAGCAATTTCCTTTTTATCTTCAATATCACCATGTTGTTATAAATAATTTCGTTTTAGAGTTCGGGTTAAAATAAAAATAGACAGTGGTTAGGCCATTGAAAATATTGATGTTCTTATTATCTTGACTTGAAAATGATCAAATATACATAAATGAAACTCTCTTTTATAAGTATAGAGTATAAGACTGGAATGATACACAAAGGCTTAAAGATAAAAGTGAAGTAAGTCTAGGTACCAAAAAGGCAAAGGTCTGTGTACTGTTTGAGTGTTCGTGACTTTGTTTTATTACGATTGCGAATACGAACAATGCACTCGAATGGTGAGTTGCTTTCTTTCATCACTCTTTCATGATTTTTATGAGGACTTGGGCATAAAAGCTAGATTTCTTCAACAGTAAAAAAAAATGTTAATATAAGAAATGTAATTTGATTACTTTTGTTAATGTCATCATTATGAATTTATTTATTATTATACTATTTTCCACATTTTTGCTCTTCTACCCTTTTTACTTTTTAGTCAATGACAGTGATAATCGTAGGACGATTTGGTTGTTTTTCTTTCTATTGTTATTTTAATGGTTGAATAATTATGTATATCCATTATCTAGTCTAGATTCTACAATCTAGACAATTGTAGAGTCTACACAGAGTTCGATCTTACAGATATTCTAAATAATAAAAGATTTTATTTTTTACCAACTAACGTTAAATAACTATATGTCTTAGCTGCTATTTGACCTAACTCGTAACCTGGAGGTCGGTGGTTCAAGTTCCAAGCACCGCACCTTTCCGACTTTATATTAATATAAGGGTCTCGGTTTAAGTAATTGTAATTTACATAAAATAAATATAATATTTTTCTCTTTATTTTGGAAGCACTCATTTTGCTTTCCTTCTTATATTTTGCTGTGCGCTCTCGACCAGGAGCAACATATGCCTGCGGGCATAATTAAAATGTTGCTGAATTGCTTCAGTAGGATAGCATCGCGTGATGTGGCGGGAGTGTAAACATTACCTTCCCGCCGTACCGCTTGGAGTCAACTCCATTTTGCATTTACCCTCTCCCTGTCCGTGTTACCTATCTTTCCCCCAACCTCTTTGTTCTTATTTCAACACTTTACCTCAATTTTCACCTCGTTTTTGTACCCATCGTGTCTCCAGAGAGCTTCTATTGTTCTATGTCCTTTGCGGCACGTTGACATTTGACGGTAACATCAAGAGGTGTATTGGCACGAGGAAGGGTGAGAAGAGAAAGCTTAACATATTTTGGGGTTTGTGCCTACTCTCACTACCCTACGAGTATTTGCTTCGCAAAAAATTCATACTTTGTTTATACTGTTATAAAAGTTATGTATAAAATATTTTACAATTACTGACAAGGCACTCTTGATAATCCAGCTCAGAAGAAGTCAACTGTCAAAATATTTGCAAGAATAGAATAATTTGGTGTTTGAGGTTTTGAGGTTTGGGCCCACCCCTCGACAAGGTGACAAGACTGTCAAAGTCAGTACACCATTAGTACCTATGCAAGGAACCAAGCCTTCACTTTAATAGCCGTTAAATGGTTTTGGAGGGTAATTGAATAAATTATTAGTAATTTATCGCATGGCAGGAGCTTGGCAACAAAAATAATAAACCCTTTTATGAAATGGGTTGGATTTTAATTTGGGTGTTGACAGTTGAAAGACTGGTACATTTGCTCATAATCCAGCTGACGGAGTGGTTTGAAATTATTTTGATAGGTAATCAAGTAAATTACAGGAAGAACAAAACATTGTTTAATTGGGTTCAAAAACAATAAAATACAAGGGTTAAATATTTTGGAATCAAACAGGAATTATATGATCTAGCTGTTGTCTAGTACATAGTTACAGGGTGTTACGAATTTCTAGTTCCGTATTTTTTTGTTTTTGTTTTGAAAAAATCTTTAAAAACACCACACACTATTCTAAAAGGATTGTAGCATACTATGCTTTTGGAATTGTTATTGATATTTTCTGAATTAATAAGCTTCAAACAAACCCATTTTAAAACTTTATTCAGGGTAGTGACTTTTTTTGGGTTTAACGTCGCTTTCATCTGCATAACATATCACGACGGGGGTTTTACCCTCCAAAGATCCTTTCTTTGTACGCACCTGAATATCCAAAGGAGACTGGAACAAATTTAGAGTCATTCAGGTCTGCCGTTTCGTATCTGCGTTGATTATGAATGAATGAATGTAAATGAATTCTATAGATTATTGGAAAACAAAAACATAAAAAATACAATATTTAGGTACTAATTTTATCCTGTAGAAAATAGAAATATAGACTGCATCAATTCCAATTGCCTTGCATCAATATCAACAGTGCGTTTGCACCCCACACGACAGAAACGGTCTCCAGGATACTTTCTGACAGGAAGCTAGGGGATATAACATAAATTGCATTTAATAATGCTTTGAACTAATATTATAACATGCAACTCTATCCGGTTTTCAACATGCATATGCTATTCAAAGCCTATCGTTTTGGTCAAACTTGTTCTTAGCGATGAAAAATAGCTGGAACTAGATCCCTTACTAGGAAGAGGAAATCAATTATTGTGTTGGTGGAAATGTATTCACAAATATTTCACTTTATAAAAAAGTATTTTCCAATTTGTAATCTTAAAATATTATATAATCCATTTATATTATTTCATTATTAATCAACACAGTTCCAAAACAGTTGAACCAATAAACTGCAAATTTGAAAAAATATCTCCTTTTGCTATGTAGGTGCGTACTAAGATTTTTTGGAATTTTCAAATGAGACCCCAACCACGGGCAGAAAACAAAACGGAAACAAAGTGCCGTGTTTCAGCTAGTATTTCATTGTATTTTAGTTTGATTAGCTTTCGGCTGGGTTTCAGGTTTTGTCTTAGAAATTTACTAGTCCGGCTTATGAAACTGAAGATAGAGTTTAACCTAATAAAAACAGTCAGAAACTCATCTTTTCGCTGAAATAGTTATTCAACACAATTTTTGTAATTCCTCTGGTTTAGTTTATATTTTTACCAAACATAGAGCATACTGTTCGTCATTACACTCATTACATATGTAAGAAATAGGCAAATACAGTTTCGTATATAATAGGTATGTACAATGTACATATGCTGCAATAAACTGCATACTGCAAATTTCCTCTGAAATCCCTGATTGCGTAGGTAAGCAAATCTCATCCTTTAACAATGCATGATGTGTGTCTAAGACAATGAAATTACATTACTCGGAGCAATACCCGTTCAGGATATTGAGAAATGTGTCATATTACATCCTGGCCTCATAAATCTCCATACCGACTAATCCCTTGGCGTGTCCTTTGTTCGTCCTTTTCAAATCCCTGAAATATGCCATGATTAATGACATGGCGTTCTCAATGTGAGGTTCTGGTTGGATTGTTATTGAGTTTTTCACTATGTCCAATAGATGATCTACCATATCCTTGTGCATGATACTCGCAGCTATAAGCTACTGTTGTTACTTCTATATCTAAGAAGGACAAAATTACAAAAGAAAATATATACGAACTAAGTCTAGCGTGAGTAAATTTTAGGTTTTGTTTTTCTTGGCGTTGCAAAACTAGCGTTTCGCTTGATTCATATACAAACTAGGTTTTCTGTATTAAGTTGCAAAAGGTGCTCGAGAAATTTTCAAAATTCAAAGAATTCTGTTCCTAATTTGTTTAAAGTTCAAGCTTGTACTTTTTCGTTTTTTATATAGTGAAAAATAATACATATTCAGACGTACTGTATACTTATCTGTGCTTTGCATATTCAACAAAATGTGTGACAGTCATATTTCATACAACCAATTCTACTTAGAAATCTATCAAATACTTAACGACATAAATTTAGAGATAATGTGAGTATGCAAATGTGAAACGAGATTGGATTATGTGAAAGAAGATTGGATTATGTGAAAGGAGTTTGGATTATGTGAAAGGAGAGTGTATCATAAGAAAAGAGATTGGATCATGTGAAAGAAGATTGGATCATGTGAAAGAAGATTGGATCATGTGAAAAGAGATTGGATCATGTGAAAGAAAATTGGATCACGTGAAAAGAGATTGGATCATGTGAAAGGAGTTTGGATTATGTGATAGGAGAGTGTATCATAAGAAAAGAGATTGGATCATGTGAAAGAAGTTTGGCTCATGTAAAAGAAGATTGGATCGTGTGAAAGAAGATTGGATCATGTGAAAAGAGATTGGATCATGTGAAAGGAGTTTGGCTCATGTGAAAGAAGATTGGATCGTGTGAAAGAAGATTAGATCATGTGAAAAGAGATTGGATCACGTGAAAAGAGTTTGACTCATGTGAAAAATTTTGGATCATTCGAAAAAAGATTGGATCATGTGAAAGAAATTAAAGTTATAAGGAAAGACGAGACAGATGTGAACAACTTTCGACTTGCATACGCAGATTACCTGCGGTGGAACATCGGTGGGGCTAAAAAAATTGTAGTATTATTTTATACTTTGGACGTTGCGGGTCCAGATGGAACAAGCCCCCGATACTTGTTTTGATATCACACTTGATAATCCAATTGTGAACATCCAAAAACGTGCTAATCCAAAAACGTGCTCCACCCTACCAACCTCAACCATGAGGTTGAACAATGCCGACCCCAAAAGCAACATAAGCTAATATGGGATAAAGGCAAGGGAGATATATACTTGATAATCCAATTGAAAAATCATTCATATTTCAAGACAAACATAGGTAAATCTTCAAGACATGAATCAAGAGGGAATGTGTCTATAAGATATAAGAATATGAAGGCAGATGTAGAATCAAGTGAGGGAGATACAAGTATACAGGATACAGACGGGAAGGTAAAAGAGATTAGGGGAGGAGAGAGATAGTAGATAAGAAGAGGAGAAAGTAATTTTTCAAGTTTGCACAGCAAAAAAGCGAAAAGAAAACATAACATTTGCATGCTCCGTCAATCTTGCAATCAATTAGAAAATGCTTACTCTTCGGTTCTGCAGAATATTTCGCAAGATATAAAAAGGCAACCGAACAGA
Organism: Bactericera cockerelli; assembly: GCA_024516035.1. NCBI lineage: Eukaryota > Metazoa > Arthropoda > Insecta > Hemiptera > Triozidae > Bactericera > Bactericera cockerelli. Next base: position 33,094,118 of record CM044957.1, on the reverse strand, counting down.
ACGGAAGCTACAGTATGTCCCTTTCTCTACCAAGCGAAAATACGTGTTATCAAATGGTGGCAGTGGCAAAGTTTGAATTCCAACTTTTTACTGATCAACTATTTTATTGACTAAGTTCACAAATAAATATTTTTTTTATTTGATACACTAACCATTTGCCCGTACTTTGCAAAGAGACTAAATTTAAAATGAACTATTGTATGGCTGTACTAACAACCGGTGGGATAGGCCACACTTTTCGATTCTGGACTATTTTTCTCTATCCGTTCCCAATTTCGATTTGTGAGCGATGAAGATTCCGGGTTTTCGTGTAAAATACTTTTGATTAAAAAATGGGTACTATCGTTTAAGAAATGAAACTTGATATTAGTAATAATTCTGTGTCAGTGTGTCAGTGAGGTAGGCACAGATACCTATATCACGGTTCTAAGACGATTATGTATTATATAGACGCCCAGATCCAAAGTTTAGGTTCCTTTCTTGTCCATTGATCAATCGTCCTGATTTGAGATAGTCAGAACGGGGGTTTTACCCTCCATTCGCTGTTAATCGTACCAGCTACCCACAATAACCTCACACAGCCTGGTAGGGACGGAAATGCCAGCCTCACTTGACCTTTATAATCATTATAATGCCTTTATAAGCACTAATCAATCAGTTATTTCAAGTAACCGCCAAAAAATCTCCACTTCAATACTTTATGTGTGGATTGCATTGCATTGTCACTAGGTATCCTACTGATTTAATCGTGAACTTAATTGGCCATTATTCATTTGATCCTGTGTAAAGCTGTTTGTTAAATCATGTAATTATTAAATCTATTCATTAGGAATTATGTGTTAGAGCCGAAGAAGGCTGGTAGAATTATAATGTTTTTTTTTTTTACACATTATTCTTACTCTGTGGATAAGAAGTGAAAGGACCTTTTAGTTTAGTGCCACAAAGTTTATGCAAATAAAAAAATTGTATTAGCAAATGCTGAAGCAAGAAGTAGGTACATCTGGTATCTATTGGCAACATTGAGACGAAAATTTGATGACGTAATAATCCTGAAACACATTATTATGCAAAATGTTTGGGTTTTGTGTACCTACTCTATATTTGTTCCATATTTTGCTAATCTCCCCCCCTTTACTACTTTGGTGTGTGAGCATAGTTCATATAAATAATATGTAGGTAACTATATTTAAATAACCAATATTATTCATTCAGTTCTACATACTCGTAATACCTAATAATGATTTGCTTGAAAAATGAAATGACGAAATTGAAAGATAAGAAACGGAGAAGAATGTTTCAGAGTAAGAAGTTTATTTTTATACTTTCCTTTCAGTGAAAATACACAAAGTATTAAAGTAAAATATTAACAGAAATTTAAACTTGAAAAGAAAATTTATATTAGAAGAAAAATTATTAATTTAATTTTAAATAATAAAACAAAACTTTGCAAAAATTATATTATTTTGTTTGACAGAGACAATTTTTTGATGGAAAAGTTTTACCAGGGGCGATCTAATTAAAGACAAAGAGGTCTTGCTTCCTCAATGCACATGACTGCAGTGTTTATTTTTTTTTATAATTGTCTACCCACACATGCAAAATGAACTTTATTTGTGATGCAATTACTGAATACTGATAACTCCATTTCTGTAGATTCCGATGAGATATCAAAATCTACAGAAATAGATGTTATTGTACAACATCTACCCTCTGCAGTGTCTACAACTCTACACCAACACAGGTACAAACCAAAATTATTTCATTATCATTACACAATAATTTCAAATCCAGATCTTCCATCCATATTATGTATGAGTATCTCACTTCATGTATGTTCATCTAATTTACGTCTCGCTGATTTGGTTTAACTGTCTGATATAGAAGTCTTTATTCCGTCAGCATTTTTCATCATCCAATTCTAGTGAACTGTTTCCAACAATATCTTGAACTTCTTCTGCATTATGGCATCTATTAAAATTATAAAAAAATATTCTGGTGTGACACCACATGACTTTTCCTACTCCTTGAAAAGAAGTCAAATTCAAATTAGTGCATCAACGGTAATAGTTTTAAAAAAATGTCACAGTCGTAATCAGCATCTCTAAATCATTGAATTGAATTTGTCAATACAACCACCCAACAATGACCGAAAACAACTTTTTGGTATCCTGAGGCTCTGATTCGTCCAGAAATGTGAAAAACTGGGTAGGTCAAATTTTCGACGAATACAATACTTCCTTACTATAGGTTAAGGAAAGTAAAAATCATTTAAGCTAATTAAAAACAATCTTTTGCTTTATCTGTGTAAATTACATATTTTAAAACATTTACATATTTTGGAAACAAAAATACTGAAATACATGTGATTAACAGGAATACAAATATTGAACATTCAAACAACACGAAGTATCAAATTTGATTTGCTAAACTTTATGATCTTTCTTGATATCAACTATGTTCCCTAATCTTTCCCAATGTTCTGTCCCTAATCTTAATGAATAAAATCAATTTACAATTTTACATTTATTCATAATTAATCAACAGAAAGAGATCTCCAAAACGCTAAACAAAATGATTCCCAATTCGGCACAGAGTCTCGTTTTGGTATACATACATATAAGTGCGTCTTAAGAAGCATAAAAAAAACCAAATAGGACGCCAGCCACGCGCAAAAACCTCAATAGCCACAAAGTGCAGGCTGCGGTTTAGCTAGTCTCTAATAAAAGTTTAAACACATTCACATAACGTAGAGAATAGCTGTCACTGGATGGGAAGTCTCTATAATCCACCAGTAAGTGAGAAATACGGCCTGAATTTAGTCATATTATGTATAATATAGGTACAATGTGCATATAACAAGTAAAGTGAGTCACCGTCAGGATAATTCAAGAAACCAATATCTACTTCAGGCCTGCCATACACGCAACGATTCAATCCTCCTGAATTAATTGCACCAATCCATCGTTGCGTGTATGTGGAAACTGCACACATTCAGTTACGGCCTTTTCAATCTGTACGTTCTTAAAAATCGTACAAATAATCTTTATAAGTCTCTCATGAAACACATTGAATCTATTTTATGTACCTACATATTGTACTTCTAAGTCTAACACAGTGTTATTACTGTAAGTACCCACCCATATACAAGACATAACAAACACTTTGCTAAATGACTTGACAGATCCTGATTCCTGAGAAATAATCCTGGCTTCCCTTAAACTTAATATAGAAGAGACTGAATTAAGAAGAAAGTAAGGTGAAAACTGAGTCATAATACAATTTAACAACACGCGTGTAGGTATTTAGGGTCTTGTGTTCCCTCTGAACAATTACGGTAATGAAATTTTCATGTTGAAAAAGCTTTCGTGGGTTCATGGTTTTACTCTTAGAATCTGTGGATAACACATTTATTGTGTGGAAATTGTTCTTATGTACAATGATTTTTAAATCATTTGTATGGCATTATTTGAGCAATTGGTTAAATCAGTAAGTTTGATGGCAGATTTAATACTCTTCTTACTAAAACTATTAGGTTGATTTAATATATTCATCAGATGAACAGTTTATTTTAAGTTGAACATGTTTAATGCGGGTTCAAATCCCGGCCGGAGCGGAAAATTCTGACCGAGTTTTTCCGTTTCCGGAATGGCATGGATGTAAAGTTCCCTGAAGTAGGTAATGCAACTATTTTTTTCTAATTTTTTTTCCTAGATAAGCAATAATTTTTTTTCTTAAAATCCCAAATGAAATGGCAGTTACAGGCGAAAAATATTTTCAGAAAAGCACTGGGATTGTGCGAGTAAGTTTTAACTAAAATCTATGGAGATAAATGGTGGAACAATAATACTCTCTCTCTTTGTCTTTCTCTCTCTCTCTCTATCTATACATATAACTCTCTCTCTTTCAATCCTTGTATTCCCTATTTCTCAATATTCTCTCTCTTTCTTACTCTTTGCTTCTCCACTCCATACGACTATTCTCTGTCCTTTATTTGTCTTGAACAATGCTGACTTTCAACGTCAAATCCTGCCATGAATCCATAATAAAAACGCATAAAAAATATGTTTCTTTTGCTTACATCAGCAAAATGCTATTAGAAAACATTATTTTTTATTAGTTTAAACTCCCTTAATATTGCTTGCTTTCATTTGTATACCAATATTGCATTTTTTTATTTACATTTATGTACCGTACTTATATTTCCTAATGTGAAGTCAAAAACTTCATAAATCTTACTCGGAATTCTCCTCGAAAAGCCAAAAACAACACAGTACAAAAGCGTCTTTTTATTCAAATTAAAGTGCAAGGGAAAAGGGACTGGCTGTTATTATAAGAGGTAATATTTCCCTCGCCTGATAATGTAGCTGGTGAAAAAAGGCTAAAAGTCCTCGGAACTAACAATAGTGGGGGAATATTCTATTTCTTATGCTGCTTTCATTGCCCTTTACAAAAGCGGTATACAGGGTACATTAGGCCAAGCTTAAAAGTAATTATTGTCCCGGTATTCTGTGTATTTTCATTTTGGAATATCTAATATTGTTACCATCTAACAACAAATAAAGTATCCTTTTCTGAAAATTCCTAAAATCACTTTTTTCTGAGTATCAGAAGCAACTATATCTGTCCCGGTAGCTCAGTGGTAAAGGCGGCACTCTGTGAATCCAGAGATTCCAGAGGTCCTGGGTTCGAAACCCAGCCGGGACATGACAAGTTATCCTCCCATTTGGGATTTTTACCACATAATAATATGTCTTGAGCTTACTGCTGGAATAATGGGACTTAATAGTCTTAATCGGGCAGTATAAATAAGGCGATATTATTATTATTATTATTATTATTATTATTATTATTATATCAAAATAAACTAGTGACTGTACATTAGTGTTAATCGTATGTATGGGAACATGAGATGGTTGCAACAGCTTTTTTCATTTTTTCTAACACCTAGGGCAAGGGATGAAGGACACCTCACCTCCAGTTTGACTATTCGCTAATCACAGTGCACCATAACTTGGATTATCCTTATCCTCGTAGGTAATCGTATTTTATTATTTGACCCTTAAGCTCTCTCACATTCGATAAGAATCTTTCATGAAGATGGTAAATGCGAGTAATGATAAAAATATAGTTGTACAGAATAGTCGAATACTTGAGATCGCTGAACTCCCAAATAGTTGAAAACTTGGTGGGTAACAACCAGATCTTCTTGAATTTGACTAACCTCGCCCTAAAAAGAGGTTAATGTTTTGTAACGTTTCCTACAGAGGAGGGTAAAACCCCCGTTACACATGCCCTTGAATGTGAAAGAGACATTGAGCGCCAAAATACTAACATTATTGAGCATTTGAGCAATAATGCTAACAGATATTATTTGAGCAATCTCCGGGTCTAACCTACGAGTAAATCCTGATGAGTAGTACATTGGTTAGTTATCAACTAAAGTCAACCGGAATGCTTCGGAACAATTCATAGGAGTGTACTGAACGAAGTCTCGGCGTTCGCAACACCTGTAATCAGCAGAAGAAAGTCTAAAAAAGAAATAACAGGTCCTGTGAGCAAAAGGAGAAAACGAAAAATATTATTAGGTTGAAAAACTTACTCTTAACCCCTAGACTACAGCAAATTTTATGAGTTCTACAATATCGGTTTGTAAGGGCGGAAGTCGTAAAAGTTTAATTTTCACAGCGATAAGAAAACAGGTGATCAGTGAGCCGCTAAATGAACTTGTTGGAATTACATGGGGAACTAAAAATATTGGATGATACCCTCTTGTTACTCTCCATGTCAATGGTAACTATAACTCCAATGGGCAGTGGTCAAGTAATAACTATCTAATGTTGTTCAGCTCTCAGTACGCATATTTGTCTTATGTCAGGACAGTATTGTTGCAATCTTTCTTCCAAAGGTACCGAAAAATTCACATAATCAACGAAGTGATAGATTGAGCATAATTCATTCAACAATGAACATTATTTTCTCTTTTTTCAAATGAAAGAAGAAGGGATAGAGAGAAACGAGAGAGAGAGATAGAAGGAGACTTCGTAAATGAAGAACGTTTTAGTGGAGTGACAAAACACATAATCTATTGTATTGTTGTAAGTGAAAAAGTTACACAATGGTGATGATGTTATAACTATTCAGACTCGTCTTATTAAATTATTATTGTCATAGTTGAACTTGGGTTGAATCACCACCTTTAAGTTAATCCGCGCCTTATCGATCGAGGTCGATTAATGGTTATTGTAGGAGGTACCAACGTCAAGATTATGGGTTATTCTAATAACTAACGGTATAAAACATTCTAAGAAAGTATAGACCACTAGTAGATTAAAATAAATGATCGAGACGATATTATTGTATACATAACATAAAACTAGTTTGTGTTAATATAGGCCGGCTGGCGAGTGACTACTTGACGAGCGCTCGCTCCCGGCGAACTTGTACCAACCATAATAGCATCAGAACTCATTTCAATTTTTCGCTTCATAAAGAATTTATTAAGGTTCAAGTGGAGAGGAGAAGAAATAGAACAGAAAAGTGATGTGTATAATTTCCAAAAATTGCGTGCGCCTAATAGTAACAATATTAATCAGGTATCAAACGAAGCATGTTCGTAGATATTTTAAATTAGATGAGAAAAGAAGACTGTATAAGAGATTTTCGGAGGGAAATTATATTACAAAATAACTTGAAATGATTAATGAAGACGGGTAGAGCAATATTTATATTGCTATAAATAATATGATATCAAACTTTAACGGTACAAACCTCACGGGCTAATTGGAAAATAATAAATGGTGTTTGCATTATGCATTCCAGAATTCCCGATAGTACGTGAGTAAGCGAGGAACACACTTTCCACCTTGCAGGGAGGGAGAAATTTTCCTGAAACTTCGTCACTCTTAATGATAAATGTTGCTTTACAAATGGTATGAAATGATGGAGTATGAAATACCCTCCTAAGAAAATTTACCATGGGTAGCGTATTAAGGAGATGGAGTTTTCTTTTTATCAACGTGGAAATAGAAGGACGTCGGACCTTGTGAAGAGACTCCCTCATTCTTTTATTCAAAAGCGTATTGTGAACTTTAAGCTTTTGGTGCTGCGAGAAAAATCAGTGCGGGATTTTCGACTGATTTCCTACACTTTGACTGTCCTTTAATGAGTTATGTCAAAAAATGAATATGTCACATGTTTTACTTGTGGTACATGGATACTTTATAGTTATGTTTTGTTCCTTGTGCTATTTGGTTTTGGTATAATAGTAATATATTACTACCTTTTGAAAATCCATCTACAAAATCATGTTATTAATTTATTTTCAATAGTAAATGTGTAGTTTGAATCCGTATGTAAGTAGGGTTGAGTTAGCCACGTGTCACATACACTTGACGAACATCGTGTTCATTCGAATTTATATATGCTTGAATGGAAACAATTATTTCCACACCAAAAAAAAACTTCAAATCCGTAATACCAATATCAGTGAAATCCAAAATGAAAAGAAATAAACAGTTGTGGTGACGTTCACTTGGGTCGGGAAGATAGGATATATCTGCTAATGTGTTGAGGGTGACAACACTCAACAAATGGTGTCTAATACACGTGAGAAGAAACGGGTGGTGACAGAGAGAATGGATATCCAACAAATTCTAAGTGAGTCTAGATTCAAGAGGTTGAAATTAATTATATTTAGAGCAGTTGGAAAAAGAAAAGCAGATTTTTTCGCCGCTTTTCTCTAGTCTTTTACAAATCTGACTGAGCTATAGAAATGGAAATACAGAACGCGTATGTTTTGTATGTTAGCTTCTAACGTACGAGCTAAGTAAATGCCTTTTTACAAATGGGAAGCATTTTTCAAATAGAATGCGATGAGTGAGAATTTGTTATTCAACATTAGGTATTTTAATTTTATTAAATTCGCAGGTACCTCTCACACAACTCTTTCTAAACATTAGATCTTTTATGAAATCCATCAGAAGAAAATTCAAAAGTCGCGTCGTGAAACCGCTGGTTTCTACATGTGATTAGAGTTTTTTTGTTTGTTATTTATTTGAGTAGTTGTGATATCACTGCTTTATTAAATTTACGCTGACACCGGGACTCGAACAACCGACCTACAGGTTACAACCCCGCCTCCTTGACGATGAAGCAACTGAGGTTAGTAGGTGATTAGGTACATTAATTACAACGGAATCATTTCGCTTTTACTTCCGATACAGTTAAACACTGGTTATAAAATGATGGTCCCATTAATGTGGAAGTATTGTGTCCATAATTTACAGTGTATTACTTCTTACTCTCTTTTGTGTTGTTTTTTTTTTTTGTACAGAAATAGAATCCTTAAGAGAATCATCACTCAGCTGTAAAATCATATGAGAGAATATCAGGGAGGAATATACAGAAGCCGAAAGGTTGAATGGACGAAGAGGAAATAAGTTCACTGTGAAAGAGTGCAAGGAGAAGGAATAGTAGGAGAAGATAACATGAATGTACTATACTAGTACCTATAAAGAGAACGCTTTTCTTGTGTTATATTATAACACTGTAATGTAATGTACAGAGGTGAAAGTTAGGTACCTACTAATTACTCGTACATTTGTAGTACCATAAATTTGTATAGAAATTTTTACTTTTTTTGTTTGTGTCGATGGCATGTTGAATACACCAGTTCTCGTTCAGTCACTGTAATCATCGTCCCGTGATGTTAAGACTTAAAGTCAAATTCTATTGCCGGTAAGATTCTAGTACTAAGTTTCCATGGAGGATAAAACCGTAGTTGTGACATCACGATTAACACAGATACGATAACTTAACTTTAAACTACTTTCTTAATGCTGCTAACTGCTAAATTCTAAATAAGTACCACAAAATATATCCTTTGAGGAACGCAAGGAATATCTTGTGGGGTGTGTGTGTGAGTGTGTGTGGTTTGAAATACATTTAATAAATTATCAGTCTCAGAAAGGGTAAAAGAAACGAGCGCACTTGCTGGATGTATAAATATTGGCCTTTACTAGAATGAGTCTCCAGGGTAATTATTAGGAATTCCCTTGCAGAGGGACTTATAGGGGAAGACCCTCTGATATATTGCAGCTGTAGTCTCAGTGGTGAAATTTAAGGTCCCTTAATTGATTTACAAATTATCATTACCAGTGCATACAAGGCTTTCCACTATAGACACCATATGAAATACAACATAGGATTAGGAATAATAGAGTCTTGGCTTTTCCCTTTACCTTCTTCTTCTCCATCTATTTCCCTCTGTAAGTATTCCTTTCTCTTTCGTTATGTATCTCTTTTTTGTCGGATCTTCTCACTCTTAGGCAATTTTACACCACATATGTCCATTGTACATAATTATGTAGGTATAAGCAATAATAATCATGTCATGTTCCATGACTGTACCTACTATTACCCACTCTCCTTATTGTACTGTTGTCCTTATTCTTCTCTTCTCTATTTTTATTTCTCTCATTTCTTCTGGTTCTTTCTCTTTATTCATCCTCTCCTTTTCACATTATTTATACTCTAACACTTCCATGTAGCACTCAATTAATCTTTTACTCTCTATTTACCAATCTAATACATATTTGGTGCAAATGTGTATCTTTATTTCCTATTTCAATCACTATGCTAGAAGAGACAACACAATTTTTTTCCGATATTTTCCCCCACTATCCACAGGTGTAGTACAAGAAGGAGTATATTTTTTTTTCCAATACTCAGTGGAACATGCCTAATGATTGACATTATGTACCTTATAATGTTTGAAATTTCCAGGAAAGGAAGCTAGGAAACTCACTGCTAGGGTGAAAAGAAACAGAATGGAGTTTTCAAATGTCATTGTCCTGAATGAAGTTTCTCTTTCTCCTTCAATTATTATTATTCCCAACCCTTCCTTAGGATTTTCTTTCTCAATAAAGGAATATTTTTATTTCTTATTATTTCTAATATTATAAAAATTACAGAATATCACGCACATCTTGTTACAGCTCTGATATCCTCTTAAGTTCTTTAGTGATAGATATTTATTAGTGAGAATGTCTGAGTGGAATCGCGCACAGGGTTGCACGCACGGTGATCTGGTTTCGATTCCCGGTTGGTTAGAAAACTCTGTACTTTGAATGTCAGAAGTCCACTCATATTTCTCGTTAAGATGAACAGGAAGAGAAATGACTCGTATGATTAACGCCTAGTGGCGGAATTATCAGAGTTTAAATAAAATAACGTTAAAGAATAATGTTACAAAAGAAAAGGATGCCCAGAAGTGTGAAGACTGTGATGAGGTGCTTACCACAAAGGAGTCATAATTATGTACAATAACTTGGGCTTTTACTATTTTTTTTATATCAAAACAAAATGAACAGAAGTCCCACCAATATCTTTAAAAACTACATACATAATTTACTAAAAAATAATGTAGACTAAAAATATCTAACTCTTTCCACATGTCTGGTTGGGGGACGTTAAACGGGAAAAGTCGAGTGTCTCGCTAGGAGACTATAAACAGAGAACGGGCCCAGTAAACCTAAACAAGCCAGGCTAGCTTGCAGTTTCCCAAAGGTTTGTTTAATGGCTTCTAAAGAAAAAGCCCAAGTTCTCACGTAGGTTGATTACATATAGAAATATGTGGCTTAGAACGAGCCAATTTTTCCAATTAGGTTTGGCTGGAGACCATCACTCCCACCAGATGTAGACAAGCTGGTTACAACAGCAACAATGACTCTTTACTAATTTAGTCTTTTAAGCAGTAAACAGACAAGTGGTGTATTTTGTTATAGTGCTTGATACAAACGGAATCTAACAAATGCTCTTTTCCATAGAAAATATGTACAATGTACATAATATACGACAATTTTTTTTAATTGCAACGTGGGACCGAAGATGTAAAAAGTGGGCTTCCTTCTTGTCAAATTGCCATGAGCGAAATATTTACAAAGGAAATTAGAAATAAATGACTTCATTTTAAAAGTCAATCTTCTCTGCAAGTTCCAAGCAAGAAAGCAGTGTAAAGATAAGAAGGACTTGTACAAATCCTAAGCTTTTATCTTGACAACCTCCACGTGGAAAACTTGGCACTACTGTTGCTAGTCCAGAGGTCTGAATCTCAGGTTTAATACTTAGGTAACTAAAAGTTTTCTTCTGTAATAACTTACTGTCGTTTCATCTTCTCATCTGGATTTCAATATTCAAGGAAATCAATTTTCAGACACAGCTCACAGTTTGAATAGGAATTATAAGGCATCCTTATTTTATGAAGCAAAACATTATACGTTTTCAGAATGGTGTTCAAAAAGTTTTATTTTCGAACAGAGTGTGTAAAAAGTCCTACGACAAAAAATAGGACGCTCATTTGTCGTAGGACTTTTTTAACACTCTGTTCGAAAATAAAACTTTTTATCTTCCATATTGTACTGTTGCGAAACTAATTTATGTCAAACTTAAAATATGAACATCATGCATGCACAGTTTAACTTTAGGAATAGGGTGTTCATTATCACTTTTGTTGTTTGTTAGTTCATGTTGCATATCTTCGCATATATCTGGAATAATATATGTATGTATATCAGTAGGAAGATAGGTATGTTTAGTTTGCGGCCTATTTGTGAAAGGTCGGATATCTCGGGAATGGCAGGGATGCAATCCTAAATGAATGTGGTTCAGAAACTTCTGCTCTGGTGAGCTACCATACGAGTTACATAGATTTTAGTAGCTAGAGAATCCCTTTACGCAGGTAGTTTGTAAGAAACTATGTATGGCATGCATTATTACAATGCACGCACTCAGAGATGCTTATTGATTATGAGAGCTAATGTGAAGAGAAAGAGAGTTAGAGAAAGAAAGAGTAAGTAAATAGAGAGAGAAAGAGTAGTACGTGGGTGGTAGGGAGAACAAGAGTTAGTAGGAGTTAATTGTATCCAGTTTTCAAAGGTAGGTCCCTGATGATGGGTTGTCGAATGTTATGCTCAACATGAATCACAGCTATAGCGCTATCATAAGATGTATACCAGGGGGAAGTGAGGGCGACTATTCTCTACAAGTCCACATAAAGAACACTGTTATAGTGCCACCACAAGATGTACAGGGGGGGGGGGGTGACAATAGCGTGCGGGATCGCGTGACACCCACCTCCATATTCATTCATACTTTCTAATTACACGGAAACGTATTTTCCCCTGGCTTCCAAATTTCTGATTACTATTTTCATTGTAGACTTCTCTACCCCAACTTCTATCTTTCCCTCCCTCCTAGTAGAAAGTAGTCACCTTACAGGGTACACGGGTAGTACATTCCATGCAGCGAACTTCCAATCTTCACATGCAAAATCCTGCAATACTTTCATTTCTCCAAACAGTTCGTTTAGGGTAGGTAATTTAGAGATTTATTTTGTGTATTTTTATAATCACATAACCCATCTATACATGTACCTATTTATGAACTCGTATAAGTTATATTATATGAGTATATAATATTTCTAAAAGTGGATTCAATAACTCAGATTTGAGTGTGTTGAAATCAGCTTTAAGACGATTGAACCGACCTTTGAATTGAACGGAATTTGAGAAAGGAAACACGGATAATGAAGCTTTGTTTAATCAGTGGAATGGGCCACAGAGATTAGGTATTTTTCAGCGTCGAGCTTTAGCTCATGACGACCCTGGTGGCCTCCTAAATTGAAAAATATGAACTGCAATCTTGCGTTTAATGGCGAGGGCAGATTCGAATTAATGTGCGACAGTTTAGTTCCCCTCTTTTAGATTATGATATTCCAAAGAAAAAAATCGAAGGGGAGCCAAGGTACTCATCTATTTCAATTGGAGGAAAGTTTTTTTATTATTTTTTCCAAGCCCACCATTGTCTCTAAGGATTTTAGTTCAACTTTCAGTCATTTTATATAAATATAGGGTTCAAGCATTTCCATGTCACAACTTCTGTACTTTCTCAGAGCTGTTTTGAATGATTTTCTAAAAATTAATTTTCACTTTATTGGTATCAAATATCATGAAATAACACCTGCATAATATATGTGAAAGCCAGTAGACCAAGACCTTTGTGATGAACTTTTTTAACAAATGCAAAGGCTTGATTTTCCTCGCTGTGGTTGTTTGTAAATTTTGTATATTTTTTTGTAATAGATTAAAATCTTTTTTCGCCAAAATTTAATGAAAATTTTCTGTATATCTCACAAACCTGTAAAATGTCTTAAAAACAATCTAATAATATAACCAGTTACAAAGTCAAAATATGAATGATGGGTAGTGGATAGAGTTACCCTTGATTGTGTACTGTAATAAAATTAAACTCACGTTGACTTTTCTCATTGACTCACTGTGTGTTACACTGTAATGTAAACTCACTTTGCACAATTGACACAATCGTAGGTATTTAAATATCGAAAGGCTAAAATTTTGAAATTGGAAGGTTGGTAGATAATTTTTGATGTAAAAGGCAATATGATTTTTTACTATAGTTTTTGAAGAAAATGTGGGTACATAATATTTCACCTATCCCTGTATATTTCACCTATCCCTGTATAACGCCTATACAGCCGTAGAAATATGGCACGAATAATTTTAATATTCTCTACAAAATTATTGTTGAAAACTTATGAATAATTAGGTGATAAAATCTGATTTGTTCCATTAATCTTATTTGCTTTGGAAATTTTACTAAAGTGTTTTTGTTAGGTTTAGTAACTATAAAATAATTTTCTATTGCTTGTTCCCAACAGTAATTTCAAAGTTAAATTACAATATCAAGGTAAAATTATAATAATTATTTTTCGGCTGTTAGGTATTATGATAATAATAATTATTTAAAGGAGAATATCTCTCATTCATATTAATTGTCTTTATCTACTTACCTAATATCTTTATCTACTTACCTACTTACAAGAATTAGATATATTCATTAAATTAATAACTACAGCATTATCTTTTATTGTAGAAACTCAATTTTTTTTAAAAATCGTCTAAATTTTTTGAAACTATTTGTAAATAACTTTAGTCATGATATATTATGTCCACTTTTGTATACTTATGCCGTCCGACGTATTTTAGAAGTCATCTTTTTAATGATTTTATCTGGAAAGCTGATATTTAGACATTGATGTGGTGTGTTACAACTTTAAAAGACTAGACGGTGAAATAGGAGACAATTTAGTGATATAGGTTAAAAGGGATGGCGTTAGAAAAGGTATCTAGTCGTAAAATGTGAAAATAGGAGTACCAGAAGCAACTAACCTCACCCATAAGGAAGAGGTTGACCAATCCCGACCCTAGGGAGGTCCGGAAAACGGCTAGGTGAAAGAAGAAATGAAATAGTGTACTTTTAGACGTATTGAGGAAAAATTCAATGTCTTCATTTTAAAGTAACAACTGAGGGTGAAACTTATTCCACAAAAAGTTTTTAAAGTTGTTAAGATCTTAGGAAACTAATCCTCAAACTTTAATGACCAACATGGAATCATTTAGTTTGAAATCTTTTCTTCTTTGTACCGCTCCTTTCATGTACATTTCTAACCTTTTTACCATAATTTCCAATTTAAAAATGTGTAATACAAACGATAGCATATTCTGCAATGTCGGTGGGCATGTTGAATCATATAGCTAAGTGAATCATATTTGTATTGTACATAATTATCTCTTTTTGATGAAGTAATGAAGACCCAAATTGAATAGTTAATTCACCACAATATTGCCGGCCACGAACCGGTCAAAGAAATCTTTACTTTTTCAGGTGAGTTAATAGGATTGTTTAATAGTAGTGTCTTACCTATCTCATTTTTGAAATTCAAGTCAAGGCTATCTAATTTATACTTAACATAAAAAAAATTGTTGTTGATTGTGCTGAATTGGTCATAATATGTTTCGTTGAGACTGTCTAATAGTGTCTATATGAATTATTATCGTTGTCTCCATGGATAGATAAACCCACTGTTGAACCGTGGTTTCTAGAGAACCTAACAATAAAAATCATGAAGAAATAGAATACAGAGGACAGGCAGCTGTCTAGTGACGACGTTTAGTCTGAAATCATAATCATTATTCAAGATTTTATGAGAAAATTAATCAGCATCAGTAAGTCAAAGGCACCTGGGATCATTAATTTGACTTTTCATAGTTTTGATTGCTGAAAATACAGATGAGCTTTAATATACGAATAGAAGTTTTGGGAAGATTACTATACCGAACATTTATGACTACAGAAGTTAATAGTTTTTAATCCAAAGAACAGTTTTGGTTTCAAGTTTACAATAAGACTATTTTCTTTTTACTTAGCAGTAATACCACATCCCGAACATGATGAATTTGGTGTTTTGAAAGATTTTTCTGTCTCCCGGCAGATCAAAAAATGATTACTTACACATTCGAAGGCCATTCGTATTACTTCCGAGAGATTTCTAATTTTAGAAATCGGAAGAATTGTGTTCGTTTTTGCAATAAAATGCTCCGATTTCAATTTTTTTCTTTTGTTGTACTTTTGAAATCATTTTCAAATCAATATTGTTTTCAAATGGAAGACCTATGAAAGGGTAAAGTCAAGCCTTAATTTCGACATTGTGCAGAACAATGGGTCAATCAATTTTGTGAAAATAAATACTCGTACTACTACAGGGGTGAAATAATTGTATTTGTGTGGAATAGTGGGGGTTTCATTTGATAATATTCAATTTTTCTTTAGACTAAACATTGCATTGATTTGAAAGCTATTGGTAAGCAGTCTATTTTCTGAAGAACCCATTCTTTATTTGATCCAGAACTTATTGATTCCTGGCAGTGTGAAACATTGTGAGAATGAAAAAAATAAGAAAAACAGGCATGGTTTGACACTAGTCATGTGAAAGTATGTCCAATAAATATGTAATTACCTGGCAAATTATACCTTCCAGCGTTATAGAAGGTAAAATGTCGAAATGTCTGTCTTCATGTCAGGATTGTTAGGCCTGAAAGCAATATTATTAGATACTATAAAACACATAAAAAGTTAATGGAGCTTGGGAATGGTTAAAATATAGCTAATGATATCAATATCAAGATTGCAATGGATTGCGTGTGGAGAGAACAATACAAAGTTGGATTTGAAAAAGTAAAGGCTTTTTTTAAAGTAGGTATATATACTCCGTGATCTGGGGTTAGCTGATTTAGTTTCAGTGCCGAATCTAAGAGGGTCTTTCATTATTAAAGGATCTAGGTAAGTATAATAGATTTACTAAAATTCTGTTGGAAAATTTCGCCTATATAACTTTTATCCTGCCAAATTCAGGATTATTTCTAAAAGGATGGTGACGCGTAATCTGCAGATTGGCCGATTAAAACAATTTCAATTTAGATAATAATATTATTA
The DNA here is from genome assembly GCA_024516035.1 of Bactericera cockerelli. Taxonomy (NCBI): domain Eukaryota; kingdom Metazoa; phylum Arthropoda; class Insecta; order Hemiptera; family Triozidae; genus Bactericera; species Bactericera cockerelli. The sequence goes on along the minus strand of CM044957.1, from coordinate 33,077,768 downwards.
TTGTTCTTTCAATTAAATAAAAAAAAGACTACCTACTTAATACATATATATTATGTTAATGATAAAATTCGCTTCACCATTTTGACATGAAGTTCAAAGTGAGATATAGGAGTAGCTATGTACATTGTACATATACATGCAAAGTTCACTAAAACTAACAAGCGTTCAATGAGAGTACCTAATTTACTTAAATACATATCACCTAGATTATATATCTACAGCATTCAACAAACTTTAACAGCATGCATGTCTTTTTAGTTTTTACCTTATCGAAAGTAAGTTGACTCTTAAAAACTCCAACACAGTGCCGGATTAAGGCTGCGCGGGACCCTTGGCATTTTCAACGCGCGGGGCCCCAAAATTGTACTGAGTTTTTTCTAAAATACTATTTTTAGAACCTTGAAACCGAAGCCAAGTGGCCTGAGCACTAATCCATAATAGTATCCAAAACGACGTTTATAACACCGAAGGCAACATTTTTTCCGAGTAACAGTAGAAATATCTAAATACTCGTATATATTATGAAAACAATATGTGTAGAAAGATGTCATTGGGTAAGATGTGTAGAAAGTAGATCATCAATAAATTACTATGGAGTTTTATTGCTACTATTGAATGCTACTTTTTTTAAAAGGTCACTGGCCAAAATAATTCCAAACTATCAAAAGGCACTTCGAAAATGCCCAAAGACTTTTTTTCTTTTAATGGTACATACTAGAAGAATTGCACGTCTTGAAAAACAATCCAAAACATCATGATAAGTAAATTTGACGGCGCCGCAGGCGAAATTTTTGCAAAGTTATGGGCAAAAATTTTTCGGAAAATAGATACAAAAAGATATCTTGAAAAAAAAATTAAAAGCGTCGCAGGCGACTATAATGAAGAGCATTGGTTAAGATGTCGATAAAGCGATCACTGAGGACGTCTTTATGGGTTTGATGGCAGAGATTACCGAAGGCGATAATCACGTCCGTCAATATTATTCTTTTCAAATACGAGTAATTACATAATAATTATGTATTTATATATTGTATAAAGAGCCGCAGGCAATAGGTATAGAGACATTTACCAATTTTCATATATGTGGTCGATTTTAAGGGGGGTCCCGTGGTTTTTCTTTTAATATTTTGATCAACTGGCTATGATTTTATTTAATATTAAAATCCAGAAAAACCGACTTGAAGGTCATTCAAAAACACTTATAATTTGTGTAAGCTGCCCGAAACGCGGGGTCCCCAATACTGCGGGGAACTTGCCATCTACCAAATCCACAGTTGGAGTATGTAATCTGCTAGTGTCCATGTGGTTGATTCGAGGAGTAGATAGTAATAAGGGGCCCCGCGCTTTTCTTTCAATTTATGTACTTTGCTGTGAGTGTGTGTTTTTTCCCCTTTTAATTCTTCTTCTTCTTACTCATTATCCAAAAATACCTAGTGTAAGCTTTTAAAAAACTCATAATACCTAGTGTAAGCTTTTTAAAAATCTCATAATATCTAGTGTACTCGTATGCTGCTCAAGCGCGGGGCCCCCTAAAGCGCGGGGCCCTTGGCATCTGCCAAATCCGCCATATGGGTAATCCGGCACTGCTCCAACACTATTTCAAGTTTTTTTTCCCAACTGTAAAATTGATTGTTAAGAACTCAGCAAAGCCTGTAATTATGCCGTTGAGCATTTTAGGGAAACCACCATGTCTATCCCAATTCTCGATAGAAAAATTCCCAAATTGGAGAGTAGGAAAACTTTTTAATAAGAGGTAAATAATACGTGCCCAGCTAATATGGTTAAACTACCTTTTAATTACCCTGAAACATCAATTATACACTCAAAAAGTACTCAAACATTTGACGAAATATCATTGGTGATAATTATTATGTGTAGTAGTATAAGCCATTATAAACATACCTTAAGCATTGACCTTGCGTTTTGTATTGGTATTTTATTTATTTTATACCCTGATGAGTTTTATACAGAGATGTATGTAGAGATACTTACGTCAGGGTCTGGAATCTGGGATCAAAGATAATATGATGAGCAATAGGAAGTTAGTATTGTATTTCATAATCATGTTGTGATCTTCATTCATTTTATTCAAGGGACTCACATTTTCCCCATTCAAAACAATATTTCAATCTATTTGTTTGAATAGGGAATTCATGAACCCTTTGAAACCAAAACGTATACCTATAACTATTAACTATAAAGAAATTTTAAAAAAATCACCTCACTTGTTGCTTTATCCTGTTTTTCGAGATTTCAAAAAAGGATTTTCAATTACCAAACTCTAAAGTGTATGAAAGGAACAAACTCTGAACGCAGAGTTCTTGAAATTCAGAGTGTAGAGCAAAGAGCTTCATAATATCTAATTATCATAAACATCATTTAAATGCAGAAAAAATGAGCTCACTAAAATCACTTTTTAAAAGAATTTTCTGGGCGAAAAAATATGGTTAATACAAAATACGAGATAAAAGTCTCTGTGGTTTCATAAATTCTGAATTTAAAATGTATAAATACTCGTACATAACATAGCCTGCTTTGTATACATACTTATATTTTATCTTTACATAGCAAGTGAAATTTTAAAACAGGGTGGTGTTACAAATTTCAAAACAAATGATTTTAATTAATTACTACTACTATTACCTTAATTACATTGCTTATTGAATACAAACACGTGATTCAATAAACGCGTTGCGGTTAGTAATGACTACTCGTACTAAATATGCATGATGAAAAAATGACTTAACAAGCCTTAAGATTAGCAAAACAGTAAAAAAAAAAAAAAATATAAACCCATGAAAAAAATTGTAGCTCCTATTGTGAACCAGTGCAATATTATAATACCCAGTATATACATTACAATTCCAATAGCTGTCCTTTTTCAAGCCTTTTTTATGATAATGCTGAAGTTAAATTAGAATTTATATCCATCCAAAAACCATTAAATTTAGCCATTTTCTTCATGTCATGTATTTAGAAATGGAGAAAGAATAATATTCCGACAAAAAATTCATGTCACTTAACTGTTCAAGTTTTTTTTTTTTGAACTTCCAAAGTTGAAATGGGTTCATTGTATAAATGTTAAGTTGTAATTTTAGGCAAAAGCTATGGCTGACAGGACGGGTCAAATTTGTAACAATAATATCTATCTGCTGAGTGTACGTACGATTTACTGACAAACTCTTTTGTTGGAAATCTCAGCCTAAGGTTAAATTTCAAGACTACAATAGACCTGTTATAGTGATACTGTCACTTGTCGTACTAAAACCTTACTTGGTATAATGTGTGGTCCAAGATACAAATCTTCATACTAATTGTTTAAATGACAAGTATGTTCCACCTATGTTACCAAGTAACTTAATATAGATAAATATGATTCATATAATGTACAAAACATCAGACAGATATTTCTGTATTTTTTTTATTTTATTTTTTTAATTTCTTCTTCTCTAACTCCACACGGCAATTTGAACTACCACATAATATTTCTCAATACATAGAAGTTTCCTTCGCATTTACCCATCGGGGCAATCACCATTGATATTTTAAAAGCGAATTGGACGTTTCTTCCTAAAGACCCAAAGGACAGTCAGAAAAAACGATGCAGGAAAGAATGGAAATCCAGGCATAAAATAACGATAACAATAAAGGCAAAACATATGCCACTAAGTGGTTGCATCAAAATACAATAATAACAAGTCAAATAATATTTGAACCTTGAAAGGCAGTTTGTTTTTAGTATTCACCCCCTAAAGAAGCAACTTCACCCTCATACATTTTTGAATTATTCACGCAGTATTGAGGGCCGAAAAATGACGCAGATCACCGAGTGTGTATGTGTGTGTGGGTGTGTGATGTGGTATTTGAATGTATAAGTGTTGAGATGTATATGATGGTTTGGCAAAGCGGGTTCATCCCACTAGCTGTACGTAATAATATTTTTTACTTTCCTTATCCTATCATAAGAAAAATATTGTATTCGTCGAAAATTTGACCCACCCAGTTTTTACCCAGATACCAAAAAAGTTGTTTTCAGCCATTGGTCCGTACATCCGTATGTGTGTATGTGTGTGTCTCCTTTTTTTGGCGAACCCTGTATAAGTGTATATCACACCCAACACACATCCACAATTACACATATCTACACACACACACCCACAAGTTTTCCTGGAATTTTACGACAATTTTACTTGGTCATCTCTCATCAATTTTTTACTATCTCTTACCAAGTAGCCTAAACAATTTGACCACTCAAAGATACATACAAGTTCCGTCCGTATTTCTCTTTTATATATTAAGATACATAAATATTACCTTCAGGAAACTTTGCCATCCAATGAGACTCCTTGATCCTAGGAGTTATTTCACTTACACCAAGTAACTGCTAAGTAGAACTCTTAGAACAGAACCAGAATAACATCTTCTTGTTTTAAGCCATCTAGCCAACCTTGACGTGGCTCCACTTCAGCAAAACTTCCTCACATACCTGTATACAGTTCCAACGCGACACAACTCTACAAATGAAACACATTTGCCTGGAAAATTAATCCCATCAAGGTGTTCCCCGTGCAAACCCTATCCACGAACTACCTCTGTTATTTTTATGAAGCACAAAATCCTTATAAAAAATAGGTTTAAAGTTTGAATTAAACATTAGAACGTGATGTATGAGTGTAAAGTGAGATTTCACAAGTTTATATTCGCATGTTTTGTACGGATGTTTTTATGACTATGGCACATAAAACCAGATCCTTGATCCTTCCTTTTATTAGGCTGAGCCAGAGTGCATTGCATGAAATAATTCTGAGAGTGTGGATTAGAATGACACGGGAGCCGTACATACATATTTGAGTGTCGAGCCATGTTGTTAAATTGTAAAGCACCGTAAATAGGAAGAAAAAAATGAAGAAAGGTAGGAAATTTGTGAAATGAAAGATGAATTTTTAGTTCAGTCGTAAAACTAAGTCTTATGATACCTACATATGAGTGAATGAGAAAACTTCTTCATTGAAATATCTAACATGAACAAAAGTCCTGATTCTTGGACTCTTATTTATAAAGTCCAAGATTATTAAAATAATATCTATGCATCGGTACTATACTAACTCGGGTTTCAGCAATTTCACCATATTAGGATAGAGAATTACTGATGACGTGTAAATCATCTAGTCATCCTTGAGATGTGTTTCGGTCGAGTGTGAGGCTGCTTCATATTCGCACAGAATGTGTTTTGCTGTCTCTGGAGCCCCTTTTTAGAGACACGCCCATCTTATGTAGATGCTAGTTGAGGCTAAAATGTTCTGTTTAAGAAAGGCGGTAAGGATTCTTTGCTCTTTCGGGCGAGTGAGTTATGAACATTTTCGCCTGCATGTGCCCAGGAATGTTAGTCCAATGTTGAACTTTCATTTGGTTTTCTCACTGCGTGATTTCTATTAAGTGGCATTTTAAGCCACAAAGTGGTTCAAAAGCAATAAAAGGAAATGTTTACCTATTTTGGCTAGCTCGTCGGATTTTTCATTGCCATGATGCTGGCTTATGCTGGCGGAACCTAGGTTTGTTTGAGGTTGATGTGGGTAGTTGGTTGGTCAGTTTTCAGTAAATGAAGGCAAAGCAATGAAACAAAAAATAACCCACTTTTGCCACGTTAAACATTTGATCAAAATATCCGACTGAGAAGGGATTATGCACTCTTTGCTACGTTGATTGTAAGCCAATTTAATAGGATTGACAAATGCTATGTGAAAATTCAAAGTAGTACAAGAAACCACGAAGTCCCATCTAATTAATGTCAAAGTAATTTTAAAGTATACTTCTCGCTTGGTTTCGAAAGAGCTTACTCTGTAATTACATATTTACATTATACCTACCTAATGTAATTATTGTAGATAATACATACATAGTACATACTCACTTGCCTAATCAGCTCGTTTGAATATTAATTATTCATGTGTGTAAAATAGATATCTTTTTTTATAATTTTCGATAATTTAGAATTTTCTATGAGCAGACATAATCAAGTATTGTTTTTTACTTATACTATCAATGAAATTAAGCATTTACTGTCTGTGACTTTAATATCAATATTAGAAACAAAAGAGAATGTAAAGTACTTGAAGAACTTTAGTGTAGATCATTAGACAACGCATCATTAAAATAATCATGATAATAAAAATAATGTCGCTCATTTTGTGATAAAAAGAGCTTGCTCTTTCTTTCTTTTTTCTTTTTTTTTTTTCAAAAGTAAGCTAATACATTGCTGGACAAATTTGACTCTCCTGATTCCAAAAAAATATATATGAATGTGTGTAAAGAAATATATCAAGAACGTACGAAATTTTTTGCACTTTAGTTTGGATATGGTTAGGATCCTTTAAAATTTGAAGAGAGAGAAGATTTAACAATGATAAACATAAACCAGCCAATTGAGTAGATAAGAATCTCAGTAGGTAAATCTACCCTGAGCTGGAATCGAATAGGGGACCTACAGATTCAGAGCCAACTAGGCTCGCAAAAATTTAGAGCTTTCTAGAGTCTACAATCAACAACATTTCAATTTCAGAATGAATTTTTTTTAAGACTGCCATCTTTAAAAGTAAATAAATTGTAAATGTATGTAAGTACATCATAAATACGGTGTGTAAATAAATCACGAAAAAATACGTTATAGTGACCTACTTCTCTGTAATTAAAGATTCAAATCTTAACTGCTCCAAAGTAAACCTAAAATAGAAAATGCGTAGATACGACAAAAAAACTCAAATGAAAAGCGTATATTTATTTTGCTAACGAATCATGGAAGAAGACTTTCTTATTTGCAACAGAAAAAAATCATAAATTTGACAGAAAAACTTATCAGTCTTGCCACACATAGGTATTATACTTTTTTTTTGCTCTGGGATTCATAAGAATTTTTTGTTGTAATTATTGTTGGGAAAAAATAATTTTGTAAGTATTTTTCAGGAGCTTAAACATACAGGGTGGCTGAATGAATATAGAATACGTTGAGAAGATAAATATTTTTCATTAAAAAAAAATGAAATTTTTTAATTATAATTTGTATTAGATTACTTTAATTACTCTCTTGTAACCTATGCCTGCATACGTGCATACTTACATACCCACTAGCCATCCAAGTGTCGAATTTTGTTTTTCAAGATTATGAAATCTACAAGAATGGACCTTTTCCGCCCAAATTCTACCATTGAAAATTTTCGAGATCCGAAAGACACTTCGTTGGCATATTCTATTGTTATGAGAATGCATACATTATTCAATTTTAAATTTAATAGATACCTACCGTAGGAAACGGCTAGTTTTTATTAAGGATCTGAGCTAGATAGATTGTGGTGGTCCTGACAGCTGAGCTGTTACCTTTTCCATTTGAAGCTGTAAAAGTTTCAAGGTGAAAGAAGAACCCTGAAATGAGATCGCCCTCTCTTTTGTCAGATAGATAAAAGCAAGTGCTCAAACTTTTTCATTAGTGAGTTAATTATTATTTTCCTTAAAATTTATTTTCAATTAATTTCACATTTTCACCGGCCCTAAAAGGTTTCTTTCGTACTTTCTCTTGCGGTTCTTTCAACAAAAAGTGAAACTTCTCACTCCTCAGTTTCTTAATCTTTCAGCCAAATCTATGTGCAGAAAATTTGCCTTTCACTAGACAAGGCTCATCATTATTAATATTATTATTTTCCGCAAGGTCTCCTTAAAATTGACGTTATTCAAGACAAGGTTTCCCCTTTCATTCAGAGCAAACTTACCAACCACATGAATCTCATCCTGTGTAGGGCCAGTATTACCATCATGAAAGTTTGAACATGGGGATCACCCACCAATTTTTTTTTACTATACATGAGCCTAAGCCATCGACACTGGCTTATTTATTTATGCTTAAAATTAAACTAAAAATTGTTATTAAATAAGTCTGTTAGAGTAACACTAATATTATGAGTTTTTAAAAATGGAAATTTCTCAATACCTAATTTTCCTTTGTTTCAGATGTACCGAAATTCAGTGAACCCATCTCTAACGTCACCGCCCCGGTGGGAAGAGAGGCCACCTTGATATGTGTCGTGGATGATATCGGAGGATACAAGGTAAGACTTCAGGGATTTCAGGATCCACATTTTAAAAAAAATTACACAGTAAAAGTTATTTTCATCGTGTAGAACCGTTACACCACTTAAGTTGACATTTTGACTATACGTAGAGGTACACCAATAGGTCCAAGTCCTCTGATGACATTCATAGGAATGAAAACAAAATACTAGATGATGACACCACTCCACCAGTTCTAAACTATGCAAATCCTCTGATGATCTTCTGAGTCTGGCTGCCAGTACCTCGCTAGAGGACTGTAAAGAGAGAACAGACTAGCCAACCCTTACAAGCCAGGCTAGCTTGAAGTTTCTTAAGGGTTTAATGGCTTATAAAGAAAAAGCACAAGTCCTCACTATTTTTAATCGCACATAGAAATATGTGGTTTAGGAGGAGGCAACTTTGAAAAAAACTTAGCTAGAGGCATTATTTCCACTCTCCAGCTGTAGCTACAAATAAGAACAACATGATCATAGAAATGTGATGCCATATTATTAGTTCCAAACTGTGCAAATCATCTATCAAGAATAGAAATGAAAACCAAATACCGATTGTAATACCACACCACTGGTTCCAAACTATTAACAAGAATAGAAATGAAAACCAAATACTGATTGTAATACCACACCACTGGTTCCAAACTATGCAAATCCTCTAATGATAATAGAGATGAAAACTAACAACACAGACAAAGCATCGATACCTTCTCAATGAAGCTCGCACTCAACACAATTAACTCTTCAACCATCAGAGCAAACATTGACGGCACTGATGCTATTCAAAACCCTATCCAGTCAAGAGGCCTTTCCCTACTGCACTCGACATAGTGCTTGGGGCTGTGCTTGCTAAGGGTCGTCGTATTGAAACGATGAACATACTTCATGTTACCACAGTGGTTCTGATCATACGAGTATAGCAATTTATATAATATGCAAAAAAGACTAATTGTGTTTTTTCCCATCAAAAACCAAGCATTGATAGTCAATGTGGGTACGGCGCTAGACTTGTCATGTAAACAATCTAGCCCATGGATCCTTGATCTGTTATTAGGATCTTACCCAATGCTTGGATTTTCTTAATTTATTTTATTCTTTATTTTTCTTTAAATACAGTTGTATAGGACCGACTATTGGTTACGTTTTAGGGCCCTCCCATTTCTCTAGGAGAGAGATGGGAAGGCCAAAGATTTTCTTGTTTCTAAGCAAATCAAATCATGAGAAAATCTTCTGGAAGAACAAAAAATTGGTATTACATTTAAAAAGTGGGACTTAAAAATTTAAAAATTTCACATGCGGGCTTTAATTTTAAACTAGGCCCAAGGGAGACAACCAAGAGAAAAATGATACAGGAGAGAAAGGTCGTTGAATCCTATTAGGCTGGAGCACAACTTTGAAGTTGCACAATCAAAACCATAAACAAAAGAGCTGAACCGAGGATTACATTGTACAATTGCTCGACAAGAAAGCGCTGTGGTAATTCAAAAATCACAATAGGAGAACGTGAGCACAAAAGTTCAAATGTTGAAGTACCTTTACAAATTACCCTTATCTACTTTGTATATTTCTACCTTATGTAGCATAGGCGCATACCCACTAACAAAGTAGTAACTTCAAGTACCAACACACTTCAAGATTTTTTTTTTTTTGTATTTTGTAATTATTTTTATGAAAATCATAATAACTTGGATGTATGTTATGGTCATAGGCATAGTTGGAAAAGTGCGTTGATGTATCACATTTATCAACCTTTTCTCTTTCTTACTTTCATTAGATGTAATAATAGTTAACAAATTTGTTGATATACCTAGATACTCATTTCATACAAGGGTAAAAAATTGAATAAATCCGCATACTTGTAAAGTATTTTTAATAATACTGTTGAAAAAAAGGGGAACAGAGAGATACATGCACGGAAATTTTCTAATTATAGAATTAATTTGTGTCGGTGGTGTCACTTTGTAAACGAAAAAGTTACCTTATACATAATTATTAACCTTCATTTTGATGACTCATTTGGAAAAAGTCAACATTTGTAACTTTAGCCTGAAATTATCCTGCCTGACTATGTTATAACATTTTCTTATGTATCCCTTTTTTATTTTACAACGTTTTTTTTCTCTTCAGGTTTTTCTTGCCAACGACATACATAGGTACCTTCGCATAATAATCCTCTTGAGAAAATGTACAACTTTAATTTTTTTCCCGACAAGTAGGGAGTTCGCCTCTGTTATGTGAACTTTGTTTTTCCAAATTAATGAATAGGACGGTAGGTCTACTTGAAAAAAAAAGAAAGCAAAAATCATTCCCAGTAAATATTGATGGGATGATTTTATATTTGCTCATAAACATGCTGGAACTTTTACATTGAGGTTGGGCTTATTAGAATTATTGTGATACCAATGTATATTAGAAAGTTTTCATGATTTTCAGAGCTTTGGATTTGAAAAAAAAAAAAAAAAAAATCAGGAGATATATTATAAAGTAAAAATTGTAGATTATTAAAAGTAATAACAACATCTCAAAAAATATTTCGGAAAAAAAATCGAAGGGTGAAATTGAACTCTGGGGATCCCGGAGGAAAAATCGTTGATAGTTGCTTTTCAAAAATATGAAAAATGGATGTACGATTACCTAAAGAGACGATTTTACATAGTTCATTTTTTCGATTACTTATATGGTTTACTAGATATTTGATTTTTTCTTCTTTCTTGAGATATAACCAAAAAAAATATCCAACTTTCATGCCCTTGTACGCCAAATTTCATTGCTCAACACTTACCATTCTTAAGATATTTTCCTGGACCAACCCAAGCTAGATGAGATTATTGGGGGAGCTGGTTTGTAAGTTTATAGAAAGACAGAAATTGGTAATGTTTAAAAAAAAAAACATGACTACAACTGCTCAAAATGATTTTTTTTTTTCAATTTGATCTATCAGTATCTTCGTTGAAATTTGTTTGTTGATGTTTTCCATCATCATACTAACAGCTAAGAAGATGCATAAATCATATAAATATCATAATTATTACCAACATACATAAATTTAATCTACATGTTATCATATCCATATATTTCTATGTACGAGTACATCGTACGTCTATGTACTATGCACAATTACACATCCATGTATCTGTACGTACATCCATTAAATTGTACCAATGTATATTTGTATACATCCATGTATCTTTACGTACATTCATGTAAATGTACGTTTGTCTGCAATGACTGCAATGCATATCCATGTATTTGTACGATGAGCCACGATGATCAGATCATTACATTAGTTAGTATGAAATTAATGTTTATTACCTATGTACATCTCGAACCTACTTATGTCGAAATTTTTTTGTATCAATCATACTTTGCACAAACTAAAATTATTGTACACACTCATATAAAAAATTATCATACATTTAAAAGATAAGCCCTACAAGTATAATGTACTTGTACATACAGCAATGCTGTATTACAGCGTATTTGTACATTATAAAGACGCTTGTTTTGAACAGCAAATAAATGAATCCATTTATTTATACGTTTGAATTATAAAGCACGAAGAGACAGCAAAACTCTCATTTCAATTATTAAATTAAATGATAAAAGTAATATAATGAGAACCAGAGGCGTGGTGAATAGGTAGAGGAATAAAATAATAGAATTAGTGGATGTGACAGAAGTTCATTTCATCTTATAGAACTTATGGGTTCAATACAACATCATCTAGGGTAATTTAATTTGATCAAATATTTCTCAATACTTGGCAGATCACCCTAAAAACCTTATCCGGAATCCACTGGTACAAGGATGTAAGTACATCCATACCAAAATTAGGTCAGAAGCGTACAATCTGAACTCTATTTCATAGTCAGTTCTCTCAGTACCATAAAACATTATTTTTAAATAGTAATTTATTTGGGTTAAACGTCTATTTCAAATACATGGTGATATCACGACGGGGGTTTTACCCACTTTTCGCTGAGCAATCTACCCAGCTAATCAGATTAACCTCACCCATCCTGAGTGGGCCCGAAAAAAGCCATCAGAACGTGAATTGCCATGATGACCGTGGGTGTAACGAAATGAGAACAGTCACCAATCCAAGGCCTAGATGTTGCTAAACTTCAGTGATCGGATGAGAAGTGAACTAGTGGATTCAACGTGCTATCTTCGTTGGTTCAAGCAGTAGTAGTAATAGTAGTGCTTTATTTATAGTTAACCTGTCCATGGCAGCCCAAGTCAGGAGTCACATTACGTCTACAGCTTAGCGTAAAATAAAATTGTACATACATACATATTCCTTGATTTAAAATTTTCATATAATATGGGAATTTTGTAATAATTTACCCAATCTGGCAAGAATTTCCGCAACACAAATTTAATGCAGCCAAAAACAAATTATTTTAAAGAAAATATTTTCCGCTTGTACTATTATTTTATATTTTAGGGAGAATACATTTTGGAGACAGATATTTGTGATATCATATGGAACTGAACTCGGATATCCTGGATGCAAAGATAGCAAAGGGCATTAAAATTTCATCACATGTAAGACGGAAATCATAATTTTCTCCATGTTAGTAAGAAAATACAAAACCTCATTTTGCGTCATCCACATCCAGTTTCGAGACGAACTGTGAGATATTTTCATATGTTTCTGTGTAGTGTGAAACATCTCATTTTTAAAAGTGAACTGTACCCTGAAACTGTAGCTGTTGTATACCGCCTTTCAGGAATTATATTCTGAAGGAATTTAATCAATTTAAGCGGAATGTAACAAGTGTGGTAAATTATATAATACCCATTTTCATTAGTGAACTTCTCCACTGACTGATGGCAGCGAGAATTATGATGGAAACTCAATTATGACATGTAGTGCATCTTCACAATATCCCCTCTCCCAGCCTTGCCTACCCCACCAGTTGAAGTCTGCAGCAATCAATGCACAACACAATAGTACGGCTGTGTTGGGTGAATATAGTTGAATGAACAGTTAATGAAATTTGAATGGGAATTTTATACAAAAAACTTTTTTTTTCACGTGATGATTTTTTTTCTTTCGCTCCAATAAACTTTTCCCGTTATTTACGTTACATAATTTCATGAAAAATAAAACACTAGTTATTCTTGCCTGTGATGGGCTCGGGCTGTCTATTCTCAACAGTTTGTTGACACTGACATAATTAAATTGAGTTTGAAAAGATTGCTGACATGTTTTTATTTTGGGTGAAAATTATGAACCTCAATCATAAAATAATTTAAAATTATTTTTGGTGATGCAGGTTACATAGGGATAGGTTGGTTCGAATTTCCACTCTATGCATTCCACCCAATACCACTTATAATGGCATCAAAACAACTGCTGGAATTTGGGTACTCCTTAGTCCTATTAAAAAGCTGATTTGGGAATCTGGTAAAACTGCTGAAACTTTTATTGTAACGGTAAAACGGTTATAAGAAAGGCAAGACTTATTATTTATGATTAGAATTAATAAATTAGAACGAGGACTGTCCATATCATGGTTTTGGAATTGGTAACTATAATGAACAATTTTCACCCATTGTCTCTTTATATTTGTCGATTTAGATTTCAAAAAAGCCCCTAAATATTATTTAAAGCCTTTTCAGGATATTCTTCATTCCAGTTTAGGTGAAAATGTAAGCCCAACTCATGAGGGGATAGGAAGTGGGGCTCCCCCGATTAGACTAGAAGGAGGAGGGGGGGATCCCTGACAACTTGACAGACGAGTGAGACAAGCAGAAAATTAAATCAGATGTAAATGTTTTTCACTTCTTTCTCTTTCAGTCTCTCCTCTTACCCCTCAACTCTCTCTCTCTGTCTCTCCCCCCCCCCTTGCTGTGAATGGGAGAGCGGGAGAAGTACGAAGTTTTGTATGAGTAAAGTTAGTCTCTGTGATTTTCACATGTTCATGATAAAAGCATTGTTTATTTTCATTTGAATCAATGGGCGGCTCTTTGTTCGATTTATTTTCACTGAGACGGTTGTTTATTCTTTATTTGAGGTTCTATTACTCATATAAATACCTCCGCTGATTATCCTTTAACTTTACGCATTCGTTCTTTTGCTAAAGCGGAAAATTTGGCCTACAGCCTCAACGGACTGTACTGAATTGACAATCAAAGAAGACGGATTCGTCCATCACTAATGGGGTTTCGATTATATTATCAGCTCAGTGGTAAGGTACTCGTTTGCCATTCGGAGAGATCCAGATTCGAACCCTGGAGCGCACAAAAATGTTGATAAAGAAATTGGTTACAGTTGTTTGAAGGGATACCTAGTATAGACTCAGCGCCTGAATGGGAAGTATTGGGCCACTTCTCTCCTATCAGAAGGGAGGTAAACTACGGGATGGCAAGCTATATCACAGAATACAAGCGCTTACATTAGCCTTTGTTTCATGGCTAATGCCGGGTCCACACTAAGCGAACATGTTAGCTAACAATGTTCGCGAACAATGTTATCCGCACATTTTGTTCGCGAACATTGTTAGCTAACAATTTTCGCAGTGTGGACCCGGCATTAGAAAATGTTTTTACGACTTGTTTGAAATAACATTGTTCGCGAACATTGTTAGCTAATATGTTCGCTTAGTGTGGACCCGGCATAAGAAATAAGAAAGGCTGGGAAACTGTATCGTGAAATTTATTTCAACCCCAGCCAAGTAGTGAAAAACATGAAAGTTACTTTTCTTTCACAATTTCTTTTCCCAAAAATAGTTGGGATCGGCATTGTTCACCCACTTCCTTGTGGTTGGGGTTAGCTGGTTCTGGCACTCCTATACCTATAAACTTCCACATTTCACGGCTGTATGGCTTCCCTAACACCAACCCTTCTAGAGACGCCAATGATTTAAGTTATTGTCTTGTGGACTGACAAAGCTGGTGCCGTATATGTGTTTAAGGTCCCTCATTGAGTATGTACTTATAGCTACATACATATCTTTTCTATACATGAAACTGGAATCTCTGCCTGACTATCTATCCCATTGCCTATTTAGAGCTCAGCCCAAATTGTAAGAGATATCGAAATTTCCTTGAGGGTCTCTCTTTCCATATTTTACTACTTCTGTCTCTTCAGTTTAATTCTGTGAATAACTCTTCAGTTCTATTGGTGTTGGTGTGTGACCGTGCGTGTATCTTATTCCAGTCGAGCACCGTTGCTAAGTACGTTCTAAAAGATAGTACTATAATAAAATAACAAATAGGAACCTACGAGTATTATAAACACGATGAAATTTAAATGTAGTATTCCAATTTCAACATACTTACGAGCCACAATATTCTCCATCATCAGAAAAAAACACAAAACACTCGGAGGAAAAGAAGTCAAAAATTTTGAGTGAAATTATTCACACTCGAGTAGAGAGGGATTTATTTGCTGATGAGAAGGGATGCAGCGTACGGATGTCAATCAGCACTTGACGTTTCTCAACCCCACATATTAGTGGCCATTTCGCAAGATAGTCCCTCGGGACGTCAATGTAAATGTCACCTATTCACATTTCCGTCTTCATTCAATTTCTTTTGTTAAGGGCTTTTGGTTTGGAAAAGGATTTTCTTTTGTGCGTATGAAGATATTGCACTTTTTCAATTCAATAGAAGTTTTATTTTGTGAAAAGATCTTTAGTTCCGGGTATATTATGATCAAATTAAATTTCAACTTTTACACGTCATCAGAATGACCTTTTCTTTCTGTCAATCTCAGTCACAAGTTGTAGGTAAATTAGGACTAAATTTTCTATTTTTTTAAATAAAAATTCCCATTAAAAAAAAAAAAAAAAAAAACTGAACAAATTTTTAAGGTGACCTTACTTGGACCACATAATAATATGTACCTATAAAGTTCGATTTTATTGCATTGATTGTATTTTGAGTTATTAGCAAACTTGTAATTTTGGTCAGTTCTTGTTGTCAAAAACCATGAGAGTTTATCGTTTGTATTTTTATGTAGAACTAGCTAGAACCCTTTTGCGATTCGTTGCAAGAAAATTGTGAAAAATCTGAAATAAAATTGCTGGATGCTATTTTCCTCTGTAGGTCGGAAATTCTCGATTTTTTTTTCCTATTTGAAGTTTAGTATAAAAAAAACTTTCCTTTTCATATCTAGATGGAAAAAACCTTTCTACACAATTTTAGATTTATACTAGGTTTTACGATTTCAGAGACACAGCGATCAGTGCATCTGAGTCTGTTTTATGACAATATCATTATTAAGATTTTAATCATTTTAACTCGAGAAGTTATGTGAAAAACAAATTTTTTCTCAAGACGATATTGTCATTGTTTGTTCTGTATCTTTCTGAAGGTTTAGATATCTCCTACAGGTCTTATAACACTGACTGGTTCGAAACGAACAGAAATTGTCTCATTTCAAACTTGACGTTAAAAAACTTTTCTTTCGCTTTTGCAACAATAATACTGCAAAAAAGACAAGAAAAACAAAACAAATAAGTTGAATTCTGGTACAATTCTAAATGGGTGTACGAAACTTTGCTGCTCAACAATACTGAATTAAAACTTATAATGAGGAGCTATACCCTACTTCCTACTTCCAGGTAATAAGCGTGTATCTCTTTCTTGTTCTTAATAATTATAAGCAGTGTGATTATTCATGAAACGCTATATTGGAATATAATATATATTGTTATTTCATGTAGTGGGTGAATGATAAACACATTATACATTAGCTGACCACTTGGCCCCGAGAATATCGGTCCCGGGGCTTTAAGCTAAACTAAAAAAAAAATTAGGGTTCAAATCCCGTTCGCGGGCTCTAATAAAATCTCGTCTGTGTTTGAAAATGCAATTTTTTCGATAGAAAAAAAATCCCATAAAACGAAATAATTTCCTTACCAATTCTACTTATTGATTTTTACCTGATGCAATCTCAGAAACAACTATCACCTATCAACACCATACAAAATGATATCTCTTTCTTGGTCTTATTATAAATAAACTAATTATAGTTGTTATTAATTTGTAAAGTTACTAAAATAACTTCCTTATAAATGAAAGTTCAACTTCCTCTTAATTTTAAAGACAGTTATCCCGCACTTGTTATAAAATCAGGACTTGTATAGATGAAACAGTATCTCTAATAATCTCTAACTATATATCTGTGTATATTTGTACAACTTATTTTCAAGATTTAATATTCTATTGAACTGAAAATTTAATTTTCCTTATACTTAGTATAACGAAAAATTACAGCTTTCATTCATGGCTTCAACCATCAAAGCGCAGTTTAACATTTCCTTGTACAAATAACCCACATTCCCTCCCACATCCATCATTTCGATTATTTAACCCTTTTCCAAGATCTCAAGCTCAGATATTCCACCTCGTTAGCTCTATGAAATGTTCAATCAGCGGAGGAAGAGAAAGCTGATGAGATAAGAAGTCAAGCTGTTGTGCTGTCCTAGCAACTAGGGGGCACATAGGACAGTCGGTAATTACATAGGAGGGGTCGTGGGTGTCATTCAAGCCAGCATGTCCATCTGACCACTTCCCCCTCCCTATTAGAGTAGATTTCGTACTGAACTTATCAATTTTGAAGTACATATAAATATTGTGCTTTATTAAACTCTTGGCGAAGTGGTTTGGCACTGACGGACCTTAAAAAGTCAGTCTAAATAATGTTACTTTTTAAACATATTTACACTGACGTAAGAAATGTACTTTTCGGACAGTGATAAAACTTCATAAGATAAAAAATGGACATAAAACTTCCTAGAATCCTAGGTAGCACAATAAAACTTGTTTTAAGAGGAGTTCACCATAGTTGAACTTTTGTTAAATAATAATAATAATATTATAATAATTTGCGTTAACGTCGCTTTCAACTGCGTGGTCATATCACGACGGGGGTTTGGTTTGGCCGTTACGACAACAATAGAACATATTTTGGCACACACATTTCTGTATTATGATTATTGATGAGATCTTAGAAGACGTTTCTCTGAATATGACTTTTCATAATTATGACAAAAGAGTCATCAAAGCGTCTTCTTGGAGTGAGGATTAACAAATCTTTTATTTGGTACTATGTAAATGTAGTTATTAGACTAATTTAAAAATAACAGATACCTTAGAGCACAGAAAAATAATAATAACAGCTTTTCCATTTTCAATACTTCTAAACTGATCGGATTCTCCAAGCGTACTTGGATTTGACCTATAAACGATTAGGTAAACATTATTAGAACTCAGACTGAATTATCTGAAATCCAATTATTTCTGGAATTAAATTGCTTCTAAATTATTCAATGTGTCATTTTCTTGACTTCAAAATAGCGTTTCTGAATCCAATAAATTCTCACAAAAATCAAATATATTAGTGAAAGAAAATCAGGTCGTTTATTACCAATTGTGTTTATTAACTTAACATTTTTTTAAAACAATAATTTATTGGTTTCCTAACTTCTGCATAGTATTAAATAATAACGAACTTGGACTTGATTCTTCCAGCTATATTGTAAATCAATAGTGCCATTCTTATGTGGTCAAATTCTCAAATTCTTGTAGCCAGCGTCGATGGCATGTTGAATACACCGGTTCCCTTCAGAACACCGAAGTTAAGCGACATCCAGCGAGGTTAAGACTTGGATGGGTGACCATTGAAATTCTAATTCTCGTGACGCTGGCTTTTCCCGGCCCCACTCAGGCTGGGTGAGGTCAATGTGAGTAGCAGGTTTGTGAGTTTCCTGCGAATGGAGGGTAAAACCCCCGTCGTGATATGACCATGGCAGTTGAAAGCGACGTTAAACCCCACTTTAAAAAAAAAAAAAAAAAAATTCTGAAATAGATAGGGGTGCGATCTCCAATGCATTGGGTGCGATCCGCACCAAAGGATGTCCATGCTTCCTGGATAACTATAGTAATTGAGTATAGTATCGATGACTTATATTTTACATTAGCAAATGTAGGTTGATTTGGGATGATTCGACTACTATATCTTCATGTTGGTACTGAAGAGCTTTGGTTCGCCAGTGCAATCTAGAGACAGGCAACGGTTGCATGTCTTGATAAGGGGCTAGGGTGCATTTCGTCTTCCGTGTATCATTCCCCCACCCCACTACCTTTCCTGCAGAGACACGTGCTTAGGCTCAGTGATATCTGCCCCCGGGTTCAACGCTATCTATTTCTTTTTTCAATTTCCTACAAAAGAGCTGACTGTTGTCCAATTAGTTGTGTGGTGTGGTTAAAGTGACAAGACCAATTTATTTGCTGCATATAATTAAGCCGACATAAGCTATACCTCGGTGCCTTATTGTCTTGCATTGTCAAGATAATATCTGGTTTATAAAATTATAAGTCTAATAACGACTATAAATATTGGATATGTTGTGTAATAAAGACGAACTTTAAAGTATGGACTGAAATGGGAAATGAAGAGAGAACATTAACAAACACAGAGTAAAACCCACACAGGTTT
>CM044957.1:33034202-33048881 GCA_024516035.1 Bactericera cockerelli | reverse complement strand
TGCACTATTCTTACTTGTATTAGGGACTTTATAAAAAGATCTCGTAATGGGGGTTCTGGAAGCAGGCCAATCGAAAGATAGGGAACGTCATTAGGAAGAATGGTGGAGTGAGCATAGGTCTGGGGTAATGGAGACTGAGCGGCACAGACACACCCAGCACTTAATGTCTGAGACTTCCGAAATTTATTGCTGTCTCAATTCGACATAATATTTTCTCTGGTGCTATCTGACATTGTTTCTTGTTTAATGTTCCGTCACTGGGACTTCTAAGAACTGAAGCATATTTTAACAACATCATTCATTCGAGGACTTAATAGAAATAATTTTTACAAAAATAAAATCCATGTAAGTATGCAAGTAGGACTGCTATTATTATTATCATTATTATTAATATATTTTGGTTAAAATATTTTGTCTCTGGCAATTTTCTGTTTCATTTCCACAGCCCACACGATAAAAGTAGAACAAGAAAAATTAATGTGAACAGCCCAAACAAGAAATATTAATGAGAATTGAACAACCCCTCCCCCTAAAATGATGAAAATAAAAATAAAATTGGACGTTTCTGCCAAAGCGGTCATACTTCAGTTGAATGGTATAAACATAATCCCCCAAAAAATATCACTTCGTGACATAAAAAAAGTCCCGCCAAGTCGTTGCACAAAAATATTTCAGTTCCCAATTCATTCCTCCCTTCCCAAAAAATATATTAGTTATTATTGACCTCCCCCAAAAAATTATTGAAATCAATTTATGGCCCCGCCTTTTATTCATTCACCTAAGTGCAACAGTATACTTATTAATAGCCTCCCCTCTCTCTTTCTTCTAATGTCCTCTTTCTTTTGTTGCTTGTTGCATGTTGGAATGTTTCCTTTACAAACTCAGAACTTAAGTCTTATTTCCTTGCTCCTTTCACCGACTTGGGCTCTTGGCGGAGTACCACTAACTGGGAATGATAAATATATGAATCTAATAGACAGTGCTATTTTTAAAGAATTAAAAAGAGATAATTTAACATAGTGGTTCTTATGGAGAACAGGAAAGGAGAAGTCTAGCCGACCGCGACCCAAGGATGCATTATCTGTATCTAAGTCGCAAAATATCTGCCACCAACGAGAATTGGACCATCAGATCAAGTCACGATTCAGGATCATTTCCACAAGGATCACATGTTTAGATATGTCTACATTTATATATAATCTTAGAAAAGAACCAAGACATCAGTTCCTTTGGCTAAGAACGGACCTGCAGGGTGGTACTCCGCCAAGAGCCCAAGTCGGTGAAAGGAGCAAGGAAATAAGACTTAAGTTCTGAGTTTGTAAAGGAAACATTCCAACATGCAACAAGCAACAAAAGAAAGAGGACATTAGAAGAAAGAGAGAGGGGAGGCTATTAATAAGTATACTGTTGCACTTAGGTGAATGAATAAAAGGCGGGGCCATAAATTGATTTCAATAATTTTTTGGGGGAGGTCAATAATAACTAATATATTTTTTGGGAAGGGAGGAATGAATTGGGAACTGAAATATTTTTGTGCAACGACTTGGCGGGACTTTTTTTATGTCACGAAGTGATATTTTTTGGGGGATCTTATAACTTTTTGTAGTGGCCCTGCATAGGTGTGTGGTGTATGATGTATGATACATGTTAATTCAATATAAAACTATTTAACATATTCAATAATGAATTTAAAGGAACAAGTATTGATAAATGAAACAGTTTGAATGTGAAGATAAAGATTTTAGTTTGATATTCATAACCAAGCACAGTATCCTTCTCCAAATTATTTTTTCACCTAAAAAGTAGATATGCGACTTTTGACTCATCTGGGAGAGTGATAATATACTAGATACTGAATATATATACACCAACTTTGTTCTGAGCTCTGAAAATGATCCTTTTTTCAATTATGGGCCAAATGTCTATTTTAGGATAATAGAACAATAAAAGAGCACACCTACTACCCACGAGAAAAAAAATTAGCCATCGTTTGTGAAAATCGGTCTAATAGTTTTGGCTGTAAAGCGGTCAACGTGAAAGAAGAAGCAGTCAGCCAGCGTCGATGGCATGTTGAATACACCGGTTCCCTTCAGAACACCGAAGTTAAGCGACATCCAGCGAGGTTAAGACTTGGATGGGTGACCATTCAAATTCTAATTCTCGTGACGCTGGCTTTTCCCGGCCCCACTCAGGCTGGGTGAGGTCAATGTGAGTAGCAGGTTTGTGAGTTTCTTGCGAATGGAGGGTAAAACCCCCGTCGTGATATGACCATGGCAGTTGAAAGCGACGTTAAACCCCACTTAAAAAAAAAAAAAAGAAGAAGCAGTAAATGATGAAAAAAAATGACGTTTTTAAAGTTTGGTTTTCTCCAACTTAACTCAAACGATTTTGATGGTTCTTTTTTCAAAGCTTGTCTTTATCGTGCCCCAATCTATATGTATTTATAGTCCAATTGCCTTCATCACTTGTACTTTTTTTCCTACAACTACAAGAATTGTGCTACTTTTGCTCTGGCGTATAATATCACTTGGTATAATATCACCGGTTTCAGCGTAGATTTAGTAAAGCGAGTTAGAGTAGTTGTGACATCACGAAAGTGATTAACACAAATATGATAACATTTTTAATATCACTTGGTAACGCGCGAATTACTTTGACTTGGAGGTTCAGAGCGCTACCTCGGTCCTAAATTATAAAATTTTATTATTATAATAATGATAGCATTTTCTTATTATAATAATGATCTCGCCATATTTATGAGACAGACAAACGAAAGCCAAATCGTCCAGAATGCAAGTTAAAACAGAACCCCACTTATCGTTGCTTCGCTCCCTCACTGTGTTCGGTTAATAATAGTATGTCCTACATTGTTTAACGGCAATATTATTATTTTTTGCTCTATTTTACATGGCAGGGTTCTTCTTAAAGAAGCTCTTCCATCCAACAATAACTAGTGTTTCTTTGAACAGTAAATTGAGGTTTACTGTTCAAAGAACCTCACTTAGTAAGTTCGTTCTCACTGTGTTCGGTTAATTATGTTTAAAAGAAGGTAAGATAACAAGCGAGACCCCTCCCTCAAGTCGAAGAACGATTAGAGAGATAGTCCGGGTTATTCTAAATTTAATCCCGTTTCATAAATTGGCCCTTTGCCACAGATTTTTACAAGGATACTGTGTGGTGCCATTCATTTTATCCAGATGGGCCTCTCAACTGGTTCAGATAGTGGGTACACCCTGAACATATTTCCTTAATTTATGTCAGATATAATAATTAGGACTTTTAAGTCCCATTTTCCAGCAGTATGCCCAAGGTGTATTATTATGTGGTAAAAATCCCAAATGGGAGGCTAACTATGAATTTTTACAATTAATTTCTATGAAAGAATACTGAGAACGAAGCTTATTATTAGCCAGCGTCGATGGCGCGTTGAATGCACCGGTTCTCTCTAGATCACCGAAGTTAAGCAACGTCCAGCGAGGTGAAGACTTTGTGATGCTGGCATTCCGGCCCAACCCAGGCTGGGTGAGGTTAATATGGGTAGCAGGTTTGTGAGTTTCCTGCGAATGGAGCGTAACACCCCCGTCGTGATATGACCATGCAGTTGAAAGCGACGTTAAAAACCAAAAAAAAAAAAAAAAAAAACGAAGCTTATTGTGTTGTTCAAGTAATAAATGTATAAACATATTTTTTTTCAACTGTTAATTTTTTATAGTAGGTATATTATAAATTTCTCTTTTATATATAGAGATGAGGTACAACACAACCCACAACAAAAAGGGTACGTACCTCAGAAACTCACTAAATTTAATGTAAAATATTTAAAAAAAAGTAAAGAGTATTTTGTTAAAAAAAAAATTACATGTCCCAGCTAGGTTTTGAACCCGCGGAAATCTGACATCTCTAGCATCGCACAGTGCCGCCTTTACCACTGAGCTAACTGGACTTTTGATATCCCCATGTGGTTTTTGCAACACATAAAAGCTTAATTTTATTTTACTTTGTATAATAAACTTTTTAGCGGCCAGCGAAAGAAATATTTACTAGAGGGAATTGGATAGGGAAGGAAGCCTTTCACTTCCTATGTAACTAATAGGTACCTACATTCCTAATTAGGAATAGGTATTATTAGGTAGTGTAGGGGCTTTTACAAAGTTTTCTATGAAACTTCTACATTTCCTACTTAGAAAGGTCCCCAAACATTTAGACATTCATGTTACACATACATATTATGTAACATTGGGTACTAGAGATTTTTTACATTTTTGAACCTAGATAATATAACCAACATTTTAGAAGAAAAAAAAAATCCTGTCTTTTTCACTCCTTGGGCATTACAGGTTTATTATAGCTATGTAGGTATGACGTTATTTGTGGTCAAGCACAAGGCCTCTTCACAAATTTTGTGGGGTAGCGCAGCATTACTAAGAGCCTCCTTTACTTTTCAAATTCTATCACATTAATTTATTTTTACTCTGGTATTGCCGCCACTGGTCGTTACTTATTCAGTAACTACTCATTTTTCCTCACGAGGTATGAGTGGACCCCAAACACCCAAGTAATGTGCGGAAAAATTCCTGCCCAGCTGGGGATCGAATACAGGTCACCATGCGTGGTAAGCTTAGCGCGCTAACTCACTCAGCACCGGCGACTATTTATGGGTTAGTATACCTTTACACAATTTCACATCGGGACATGTGGATTGAAAGGTTTGTGAATGAATACTTATATACATAATAAACTAGATTAAATATCTATACTCCAATGTTATTCTGAGCTCTGAAAATGATCCTTTTCCTTAATAACGGCCAAATGGTAGCTTTTGGGATAATAAAACCATAAAAAGGCACACCTACCACCCAGAAGAAAAAAAATGAGCCATCGTTCATGAAAATCGGTCCAGTAGTTTTGGCTGTAGAGCGGTCAACGTCAAAGAAGAAGCAGAATTTTTTGAAAAAAAATGACGTTTTTATAGTGTGGTTTTGACCAACTTAACTCAAACGATTTCGATGTTTCTTTTTTAAAAGCTTGTCCATTATCGTGCCCCAATCTGTACATGTAGTTCAATTTCCTCCATCACTTGTACTTTTTCTCCTACAACTACACGAAAAGTGCTACTTATGCTGTCGCGTATAGTATACTCTTGGTAGCGCGCGAACTATTTCGATTGACTTGGCGGGTCGGAGCGCTACCGCGCTCCTTAATACTTAAAGAGATGATCTTTCTTATTATTCTGTGTTTGTTGATCATCCTCAAATAGGAAACATAAAACATTAATTTTAATGGTAAAGAACTACCTATATACGGATGCGTGAAAAAGAGTTATTATAAATTAGGTACAAACCTATATATTTTTAAATATTAAACCACATCCTCTAGTTCGAAGGTTTCCATCTCATCAATATTTATAGTAGAATTATTATTAATAATAATAACTGAAGCAAAATGAAAAGCCTCTGAGTAGCTATCAATATCCGATGGGTTTATGAATCTAGGTTACATCGTAATGCTAAACCTCTGCTATATTTCCATTTTGTTTTCAATGGAAACCCCCGTATTATTTATATTAATAACAGACATGGCACTGTTCCATAATATTTCATGTTCATTCTCCACCAGCTTATTGTGTTCGACGAAAGATTTATGAAACTAATGTTGTTGTATTGTCACATTGAGGAAGACCTCCATCACGACTGTAGTGAGGTAGGAACACTTCCAGTGGAGGCAACGAGTTAGTTTCCACCTCGCTCACCTTCAATTCTTTCATAACCATTATACGTTCCAAAAGTTAAAAAGCATAAGCATTTTTAATTTACGTAAGCATAAAAAAGGATGTCCCATCATCCTACCAACAGTTCCATTAAGTTAAATGTAGGTAACCATCTTAACTCTTGGAATAAATATTGTTATAATGGACCAACTTGTGCGTCAGGTAATACTTCTCAAAGTCTCAAAAGTAGACGGAAATGAAGAAAATATCCTTTTAAATGTTCGTCCCGACGTCTTTGCAATGTTCAATAAATTCATCATGAACAAAACTCTATTGAAAAAAATACTGTCACGATAAGAAAAATTATAGAAATATTTTCATTTCAACAAACTTTTAACATCTTTTTGTAAGTCTTGTAGAAAAGGGAGACTTCTCGTTTTTAGTTAATGGATCTTTTATTTTATGAAATTTAATTGAAATTACTTTGCAAAGAAATACTGAAATATCATTTTGCATTATGCTTCTCTCAACAGGAAAAAGGTTCCGTGTTTCGATATAGATCATATCTTTCTTCAACTCTTTCTTACTTTTTTCTTGACTTTGAATACAGGGTGTACATTTTTTGCAAGGACAATTTTGCATTTATCATAAAAAAAAAATATTACCTAGACCCCGCCGCCATGTGTTAGTGTGGTGAAAGTTTCAATGTAGTTCACATCTTTGAGTTTTTCTTTTACTCCACAATATGGTATACTCGTAGTTTGAGCTCACCTTCCTCATTGGACATTGGACAATGACCCTCGTGGCATCAATTCTATACTTATTCTACTTTCCGAAGTTTTCACAAATGTTTGATGAATTTAGAACTTTTTTAACGAAACGCGAATGACTCTTGACAGTTAAAGTATGAAAAAATAAATAAAACAACATTTCAATTTTAATCGGGAACATTGAGAACGGCTAGGATCTTCCGTCGAGTACTGTTTAAACAGTTCGAAACTTAAAAGATATTTTACAAGAGGAATGAAAATACCTGAGGATTTTTTATGACCGCCATCGTGCGCCTTTTAATTAAAGTGAAACCTTGCAGTTTTTTTTTTCAACTCAGTGGTGTGGGGCTTTTTCTGATGAAATTCAGAAATCAATTGAATAGCGTTGAAACCTGGGGGATGGAAAACGAACAGGGTGGATTCTTGTTCTGATTCAATAATAATGTACATCAGTTTTTTGGTAGAAAAAGTAAAACAAAATGTAGTAAAAGTCATTGAGTAACCGCAGATTTCGATTAAGACAGATATGATAACTTGAGTTTTTGGTGGCGTGGAAACTCAATTAGGAATATTTTGTTGCAATATATCTTCGTAACATGACTTTTTATTTATTCTATTTTACAATTCCGAATGGCAATAATAAAACTGGAACCCTTTTAAGTTTTGTCAGATCAATTTGCTACCTAGTAGGTATAATTTTGCACAGTATTTATTTTATTTTGTACTATTCAATTTGAAGCAGCAGTAGTAGATCTATTAGGGAAAAAACAAATGGTAAGCGAAAGACCGACAGAGTTGCAAAGTTCGAAGCATGCTCCAGAGAATTTGAATTTCAATTCCCTTCCTTGCTGCCAACCTGCCAAGATTTTCTCAAGTTTTCAAGTTTATTCCAGAGATAATAAAGATGTAGGATTATTACCATTTCAATCTGCATAGGAAATTTTTCACGGAGCAAAAAAATCAAGTTATTCTCAGGTGACTCGGGATATATCTCTAATCTCTAAGCCTGGAATCCCGTTTTCAGGCAAGCAAAATATCATCACAGAACTCCTAACAAAACCTTACCAGACCACTTTATCTTAAGAAAGCTCAAACATGGAAGTATTTTCAACAGCATTGCTTGCAAAGCATTTGAGTTGTGACCTCTACAATTACAAATTCATTAATAGTAATATCCTAATGAAATCATTTGTGGCTAATTTTTTGTTGAATGAATTTTAATATCAATTAATTTTTGTTACATTTATATTTTCTATTTAAGAAGCAAATCGTTTATTTAACATAATCCATTTCAAAATTGTTTTATTTCTTTCAGGCACAAAGTACGAGACAATCAAGACAGAGACCTCGTACAAGATCCACATGAAGTTGGTAATCAAGACGCTGACCGTAGCAGACTACGGTGCCTACAAATGCATATCCAAGAACTCCTTGGGCGAGACAGACGGCACAATCAAAGTCTATCGTAGGTTCAGCTTGGTGCTTACTTCTCATTAGCAGTAGGGTCGATTTCCTAATGTGTCAGATTTTAGACCATCACAAATTTAATTGTGATATTTTATTTCATTCAATAATTTTTTTTATCTACCATATGCTTGTGGAATTTCTACCCGTCTTTGATATGCTTAAGATCTTTGATTAATTTTGGAATAGGAAGAAACATTGTCAAAATGTCTTCCCCAGTAAAATCCAGACAATTTTTTTGTTAGATAAATATAAGGAGGAGCCAAAAATTCGATCGCTAAAAGTTAAATATACTCGATATTTACTAAGGCAACAACAGCTTCTGTAGACGCTTGTGTTGTTGTAGCTTGCACATCACTTAGTATGGCTCCCTCTGATGGGCAATAAGTAACCGATTGTAATACTTTCCATACTGAACAGGTAAAAGAAAGTAATGCCTACTAATACTTTCATATTCTTGCTTTTCTCCACAGCAGTACCATACTCAGATAGGACCAAGAGTACTCCCAAACCCAAGTATAAAAGTAAGTTGTTCCATAATATTCTGGTCTTAAGCTAGTTTCACTTCAAGAAGAGCAATAAATAGGTGTATAGTAATCAATAAAATTACATATTGTGTGTTCACCACAGTAAAGTTGTGACTGTCTACTTATAAGCTCTAAGTTAGAGTGGGTATTTTACTTTGTTTAGATGTAAGTTTTGCAAATTCTCCACAAGATCAGAAGGATGTTCGAATCGTTGCATGTTTTTAAAGAAATTATGACCTGTAGGTAATTATTGTTGAAAGGAAATATTTTTAAAGTGCATAAAATAAAGATATCTTCAAAAAAAATCTTGCAATAGTCCAAGCATCTCTTAACCTTTGGGAAAAATAGGAATTTGACCATGACTTTTTAACAAAGACAAAATGCGCCGCACTGCAAGTTGAGCTTATTTTATGTTAGATGTTGGTCTATGAGCTGCCGGACCTACCTTTAAAATAGCTGCATTATTCTGGGAACACCTTGTATAAATAATAATAATATAATAATTTGTCTTATTTATAATGACCTAATTGGACTAATGAGCCTATTATTAAAAACAATTTGTGTTATCGTCTTATGCCTTTTCTTTTTGATGTAAAAGGAATTCCAAACTTAAGCGGGAGGAATATCCTAAAGGTTGCAACAGTTTTTGTAAAGGTGGAAGGTATGAAGAAAAAAAATATTTTATCTCTTTTCAGGCAAAATTCGCAAGTACAAAAACATCGAATCAAATGAAATAGGAGACCCTGCGCTGATCCAACAAGCCACTCAACAAGGTAAATATATTTGATTTCAAAAGTCATCATTATTTTTTATTTATAGAACAAGATTAACCTACATCCACCAGATATTGAACATAAATGTATTCCAGTATGACTGAGGTCCCGCATTATGAAACAGGATTTGTTAATCTTATTGGACACTATCCCTTAAGTTTCACCTTGAAAACAACTGTAGAGGTCATATCTAAGCCGACTTTGTGTGTATATTACTTTTGTAGCGTTCGTGGCCTCAGTTTCAAACTAATTTTCTAGTCTTCATAAAATACGGCGCACCTTGGTTGTTGACATTTCAACCCAGGGTAGGTGAGGTTAATGTGGGTACCTGGTTTGTGAGTTTCTAGTGAATGGAGGTTGGAACAACCTGCTCATAGATACTGATAATATAGAGATAATATAGAAACGTTAAACAACAAAAAAAGTCCTGCATAGAATCCAATGCTTTCTTCTTTCTCTTTTGACTTCAGAAGTTTACGATGAGGAGTACTCCGAGCTTTCGTCAGGTGTCCTACTTGGCTCCTCGGTCTACCTGCTATCAGTCAGTGCGGGCTCTGGTGTTCTACAGGTAGATACTACTCTGGAGAAACATCCAAAGGATCAATATTCCACCCATTATATCACACACCATCGAAAATGTTAGGATGTTACTAACTTACTACCTACTTACTCAACGACTGAGAGTGGTTTTACGTTGTTTTTTTTTAATATCATTTTTTATCATTAAAATGTCATTAATATTTTAAACAGATCCAGAATTTTTTATCGTTTTTCTGTAGACTGGACCTAGGTACATCACATTAATCAGCAAACAAAAAACATTAAATTAATTCTGTTTGTGCTGAGCTTTTAGCAAAAAGTTTGTTTTCCTCTCAACAGAAAGCGCTCATGATATGAAAGTTTAAAGTTCCCACCTGAAATTTTCGGTACAAAGTTTGTTAATTCTAATAATTTTACAAATAGTTACGAGTAACGATTTTAACTATATGACATTTTATGATATTGTAAATTTAATGTATTTAGTTTTTTTTTTAATGTAATTATGTAGGTACTACTGGCGAGCATTTATGATTTAGATTGATCTACTCGTATATCTGCTTACCTATGTATAATTTTGTGACTGCGTTTACGCATAATTTATTAAGTTGAGTGTTTGCTTTACGTAATATATCATTATGCCTGCCGGGTTCTGTCTGAGGGATTAGATGAGATTGTATACATAATTTACAAATAAACTTATATCCTTTTTGTCTATTGGTATTTTATTTAGTAAAGTTCTTACAACTAAATAAATAATCTACGGAATAGTGTTGAAAAGTTGAACTTTACTATTCGGCCAAACACCATGAAAAAGTAGGGACCGGACCGTGTCTATCCCTGGTTGAGATGTTCAAAGAAACAAATAACTTTCCCTTAATGAGAGGGTCTCTCTAACTGATGAGTCCAAATAAGGACGAAACTAGTCATAGACTGTTCTCAAAATCTCTTATAGTCTATGATATAAACAAGTCAAGATTTCAATCTTGTGGCTATGATATAGGTCGTCCAGAATGACAAAGAATCCTATTTTCATATTATTTTATAAAATATGTTGAATTGATATTTATACATTATTACTTACCTACCTAATTGTGTAAGATCCTTTACATAAGAAATACCTGTAATAGAAAACTTTGACTTTAGAAAGTGTCATGTATCCTGAAGAAAGTCAAGCATATCTTCATTCAATAATATGTACAATTGTACATCACTTTAACCGAACATTTTGCAAGCTTGTTACTCATTCATTCAAATCCTTTTTTCTGAACCGTACATAAAACATTAGTGACGAGATTTTTTCATAAGTTGGAACCTCACACACATTGGAGATTTTTTTAAAATATGATTTTTTTAAGAATGCTAACATTACTTAAAAATTTCATATTTTGTAACCATAACATTCCATTTTGTATTATAACCGTCTGACTTTTTCCCTCATGAATATCATAAGCTGGAACCTCACGCACATTGTTAACTGTAAATAATCATGTAAATATTACAAATACGCATTGAAAATAAACAAATAATAATTACTATGCTTATATCATGGATGATTTTCATAAATGTATTTTTTTCTTTCTTTAAAGTAACTGCATCTACTTTTATATATTGATTCATCTTGAAGCAGAATTCCACTAGGACAAAACATATAGGTGCGGCGTAATGCCTGGAGTACGTCTTCTAAAGTTTTCTTTGTGTGAGATTTACTTGCTACAACATAAAAATTCTACCTTACTTTCGGTGGAATTGGTCTTGAAGCATTTTTTGTGCTTTAAAGCGGGTTTCCAATCGGGCAACATAGGTTCATGCGGCACACAACAAATGATTCTGGGGAGAACGTCTATTAACACATTCTTAAAGCTTTCTAAAGGTATTCCTAAAGCTTACTTGCTGTAAACATGATATTTAACCGTATTACTTCCAGTAAAATTAGTCTTGAAGCCATGTTTCAGTGCTGTGTTCTACAACGACAACCTACATGTTGGTTGAATAGAAAATATCTCTTGTATACGAACGAGGAACTACTTGGCAGCTACAGGCTTCCAGGCAGCCTGGCTGGTGTCTAGATGATTATGTTGTTAAGTATTATTAAGAATTGCTTAAGTTATTTTCACAAGAATACTAACATCCTCTTCATTAAATAGCATAGTTAACAACACAAAAAATAGTCTGTAGAGCTAAAGCTAAAAGGTTTTTTTTTTAATCTGACGACCTAACAGCAAAAACTTTGGGGCTTTTTTAGGATACTTCTCTTGTTTTCATGTCTACAGCTAGACTATCTAGAGCTAGACTAAGTATCTAGACGTGCTCACCTAAAAGTAGATTTGGTCTGATAGATACAAACAACTCCTTGAGACATCAAGTACGTCAGTCATCATAATAAGTTCAAAAACATAACATAATAATATTAAAAATAAGTTAATGAAAGGAGTACCATAATGCAGTCTGATTGTTTTCAAATCGTAATTCTTATCAATTGTGAGTATACTGCCATCATAAGTATATCTCTGTATAATATATTTGATTGCAAGTAATGTAAAAGGTTCCCCTGTTTTGAGATCATGAGTATTATATCACAAGTTCCTTTAGAATAAATTTTGTAGGAGCAATGACCGGTGCATGAATTAAGAGGGTACCTAACATAGAGGTGGATTTGCGCAAGTGAAAAGGCCTCTCCAATGACCTCGATGTTAAAATGCCGTTAATCAACAAAAAATATATAAAAAATCTCTCACTAGGTTCAAAAGGTAAAAATAGGAGGACAATCAGTCCATACCTGCTTCGTTTGTAAGACCCTTTCAAACATAATTATTTTGGTACTACCACCAATTGATATTTCGTTCACCGAGTGTTATCATGAACACAATTGGAATTTGCAATACTTCCTACCTGAATTAACAATAATGTCACTGTAGCATCAGTTTCAAAATCTTAATAATGATAACGTTCAGGTGCGGTACTTTCAAAATTAAGCCTACACAAGCCCGATAACCTTTGAGCTTTCATGTTGGTGATTAGAAATCTAGTGCAGGTAGTGGTCCAAAATACAAAAAAGTGCTGTATTTTTATAGGTGGTCAGAAAATGTGCGCTGACATGAACAGAATAGGTGAATTTTCATAGTTTGATTCCAGTTGATGGATAGGAGATACAAAAGATTTCATTTCACAAGTAAGTTGGTTTCTATTGTCTTTTTCCAGCCTTCCAAACAGATAGATTACAATAAATTTATTCTAAAGTACTCTTTGCTCATTTTAAATGTGTAGCTCAAATGCATGTATTCCAATGAAAATAAAAGAAAAGAACTTACCCAACATTGCAAATATGCATACATACTTTTGCCAGAGTCTTTGCAAACCACAAAAGCCCTTAACTGCCCACATCAGTTTTGGGCGATGTTCTGCTCTCCTTTCAGGTTGCCAATACTCTCAAGAGTTTCTCTAACACCACTTTTACGTATTTCTTATGCTTCTAAGAGACCGAGGGTGGAGAATTGTATGCTGAAAGTCCTCTAAAGAATCCAAAATTATTGGAATCTTCTGCTCCAACCGCGTGTCCTGCACACTTGAGTAATTTAACTAGAATGAAGATGCAGATCCAAGCTTCATTATGCAGTAGTTTCAGGGACAGCATTCAATTCCCCTGTATTACTCTCTTCGGAGTTTTCAAAAGCAAACTGGATCTATAGGGAAAGCAAATACTTTCAAATGTGTTGGGAAAAAATATCGATAAGTTAATTAGTTCCGTTAGTTCTATCATGAAAATGTGTGTCAAAATATTAGGACACTTACCCTATTTCAAGTCTCTGAATTTCTATGGTTGCGATTCCAACAGTCAAAACAGAACAACATTCTTCATTATTATCAGCACCGCTATCATCATAATCATTATCAGTAAGTACTGTTATTATCAAGTTGATAGTCATCGTCCCAGGAACAATTCAATGTATTATTCATACGAAATTGATCCAAAATAAAATCAGTTCTATAAAGAAACTGATAGGGTGTTACGTATGTGCCCTCTCTCTACTTGTGTATATTGAATGTTATTGGCTTTTGAATTTTATCAGTGGAATAGTACGCCAGTCTCTGATCCCATTATGTGCTCAGACACCTGAATAACAAATTCTAATGAGAAGTGAGCTTTCTTTCTTCTCTGGCATTTTTAATCTGTTTTTGTTACATCGTCGAACAATCGCGAATTAAAATAAGTAAGGTAGTACCTATGTTTTAACAATATATTTTTAGTGCAGTGATTTTTTACATAATTTAAATTTGTTGACATAAAGTTTATAGCAGTTATTGAGTGAAATTGTACGTACGTATAAGTATGTAATATTACATGAGAAATTTTTAAGGGACGACTTTTCAGATTTTTTTCATCAATGAAAGGTCAATAATAATCCATTCAAATCTTATGTATTTTTTAATGCCACTGGATTGCAGTTATTAATAGCTTATGTTGTACTTGAAAATAAGTAAATATATTTTCATAAGAATATTATGATGGAACTGAAACCATAATTTGGTGAATTATTTTACACATTTCAACGCTAACATGGACAACAAAGGATTGAAATTACTCTTGTGTAAGTATATACTTAGACATACCTACCTATCTTATTTTTTCTTCTTCTTACAATATTACTATGTATGAATCTTATTTCAATTATAATATAAATAATGTTTCTCTTTGTACCATCACAACAATATTGGGTAGCATGATTAATCGTAGTATTTTTTCAAATCTTTTATCTTACAAATATCGGTCGCTATCCTGTTCATGTGTATATGTAATATTAACACAGTCAGTTTGGTTTCTATCAGGTCTTTGTACAGTTAAATATGTCAATACAGAAGACTGTTTGAATTGTAGATGTAGGTAAACCATTTGAAAAAAA
>CM044957.1:32853178-33020118 GCA_024516035.1 Bactericera cockerelli | reverse complement strand
TTTCTAAAAATGTTAAAGCTAAAAGCACTTTTCTACCTTCTCCCAAACCTGGTTTGGGTCGGCGTTGATGAAGTCCTGTCCTCCCATTGTTTCTATCTATCGCGTCCTCCCTCTTCCTACTCTCCTCTCTCAGATCTTTATCTGCTTGATCTCTCTACCTAATCCCCAAAGCTTCGTCCTCCCTCTTTTCCTTCTTCTCCCTATCTCAAGTTCCTCAATTTTCCTCCTCACATAATCTCCATCTCTCTCTAATATGTCCAAACCATCTCAGTGAATCTTGAATTTTTCTTCGTAGAGCTCCTACCTGAAAATTTCCACGCGTACTCCATTTCTGAGACTGAATCTCTCCTTACAATACCACACATCATCTCAACAACATTTTCATTTCTGCTGAAACTTTTAGCTTTCTCTCTTGCGCTTTTGTTATTGACCAGGTTTCGGCATTATACATCAACGCTGGTCTCTTTCTCTCGCTTCACTCAAAACCATAATTATCATTAGAATATAACTCAATAAGTTAGAAATAACTCAAGCCAGCCTCCGTGGCGTAACGATTGTGACTAGTGCCCATAGTCCAGATATCCTGATTTCGATTTCCGGTTGGAGCAGACTTTTCGCACAGAAAATTCTGTTCCCTCCGAACATGTGAGACTGGCCCTACCCAGGCTGGTGAAGTTGTTGTGGGCAGCTGGTACGATTCCCAGGTAAAACCCCCGTCCTGACTATCTAAGTCAGGACGTTAAAACCAAATAGAATCAATGGACATGAGCGCACGAATAGCTCAGTGGTTAAGCACTCGCTTGCCATGCGGAAGGTCCCGGGTTCGAACCCCCGGCCGACAAAAAATTGTATTCAAAATTTGGTTACAGTTGTTTGTAAGGGATACCTTCCGGTGCGCTCGTGTTGACCCAGCACCTAAATGTGAAGTATTGTGTCACTTCTCGCCCATCAGAGGGGAGGCATACTACGGGATGGGCAGGCTACAACGCAGACCACAAGCGTCTACAGTAGCTCCTGTTTCATGGCTACGAAAACAAAAAAGGCTATAAAACACTCATTTTTAAAAAAAAAAAAAATAATATACCTCTCACCACCGTGATTTAGGTATCTACTACCTATCTCTCGGAATTATTATTATTCATTAGAAAACATCATTCCTCATATTACTTCGTCCCTTCTCCTTACCTCCATCGATCCTTGATGCAAACCCCCACGTATTATTTTCAAACCCACTTTTCTTACATCACGACAAAAAAATTCACAACTTTAACAAATATTTTTAAAAATGGTCCAAAGTAAATGGTCCAAGTTTTCTATTGTTGTGTTTCTGCGTAGTTGAAGTTGAGCAACTTTATCGTGAGGCCACAAGATTTATTTGAGGGTTCCCTGAAAGTGGCGAAACACCTCATATAACGAGAGAAAAAATACGTGTAATCTGGAACTGGGATATACATAATTATACGTAATTATGTATAGAGTTGTATTCAAAAGACGTTTACCTATAATATAATTGACCTGTCTGGAGTGTCTGGTGTCTGGCCCACATATTTTGTGTTTTGACCCTAGAATTACATTACATCTAAACG
Organism: Bactericera cockerelli; assembly: GCA_024516035.1. Lineage (NCBI taxonomy): Eukaryota > Metazoa > Arthropoda > Insecta > Hemiptera > Triozidae > Bactericera > Bactericera cockerelli. The sequence goes on along the minus strand of CM044957.1, from coordinate 33,018,532 downwards.
TTATTTGACGATTATGAAAGATGCTGGTGGTATGGTGGAGGTGACGTTAATAATGATTATTTCCCAACATGTTTAGTGAACACGTTGATGTTATTGATGATACTGATATTATTGTAGAGTAGATGGTGAATAAACACTGATGATAATATTGCTGTCGAATAAAAACTTACAAGTAGATAGAAGAGAAGCTCTCCAATTGAGAAAATGAAATTAATGAGAGTCCTTCAGTCCTAAGAAAATAAATAAGAGAATCTGTTCAACCCAGGGATGGACCAGGTTTGTGTCCTGCATTCCTGATAGTATAAGGGTTAATGGGTGTTAGTCACAAGGGTGATGAAGCAATTACTCGAACCCGCCTTACTAGAGTTCGCCATGTCAACAATAATTATTCTACACGTTATTTATCCTAGTAATTTAACGCTCAACCTACATCAATGGCTTGATCAATAAGGCGGCGGACTTGTAACCTGGAGGTCGGTGGTTCAAGTTCCGAGTTCAGCAAAGATTTAGTAAAGCGAGTTTGAGTAGTTGTGACACCACGAAAGTGATCAACGCAAATATGAAGGGAAAAAAATGAACGCTTATGATCTCTGTTGCATCTTGTCCAGATAGTGGTATTATATAGGTAGGTACATATTTTTAACTTTAATGTTAAAAAAAGATCAAATTTGACCTACAGTATCATTTTGATCTTCAGGTCAGCAACCAAACCTTTGCTCTGCTGATTATAAATCAACCCAGTTACAAGATTTCCATCATGCTTCAGTGCTGAAAAACTTTTTGAATTTATTATAATTGTGCCCTCAGGTGAACTAGACTATACTCAACTTTGCATCAATTTCCATGAATAAATTAACAAGTTTCACTCTAACCCCATGAACATTCCTAGAATGTAAGAAAGTTCTGAAAGCGGTGAGATTCTCACAATTTTTTCGATTTATGCGACTATGCGTAACAATTTTCCCTACATCTTAATTCCTTATAATGCTTTGAGTATCGTTAAAAATCTTAATATAAATTTAGTAAATAAACTATACCTAGTGGGCTTAAAAACTTAGTTGTCAACTTATTATTATCTAAACTTTAATAATCTAATGATCACTTTTATAACCATAAAATGCAATCAAATCTTGTTCTATCTATTTTCTACTATATTAGAATGTAAAATACTAGGTATTTATAATAAAATAAAACATTTTATTAAAAAATCTGGATAGGCAATGTCATTTTTTTTAAAATAGTTTATAATTATGTAGAGATGCTTTCTTAGGTTTAATACATCGTTCTTTTAAGAACTTGCAAAGGAAAAATCTAACTCAACGTAAACCAAGAAAATATCAAACCAACATTCAACTATTAGACATCATGCACAATCAAAACAAATCAGCAAAGAAAAGCACTATAAAGCTTTTTCTAATAGAGATATCGTGGGGTCGAGGAAAATAAATGTTAATGAGAGAAAATTTCTGAGAGCGTAAGCTATTTTGAGGGCATAAATCATTTTTATGGCGTTTTAAAACCACCTTGTTCACTACAGATGATGTTATAACAGTTTTCCGGAAAATGAGAGGATACTGAGAGTGACATATAGACTGCCTTGGTGCCTGCCCCCAGGAATTACATGAGTGGTACGTTCTTTATGTTGACTTTAAGTACTTGGGTGAAATAATTTCTCAAGGTCAGATTTAAATAAAAACCTTTAATTTATCTAATCATATACATAGTACATAGATACACACCAATAACATTCTATAATACAAAATTATTTACTATCAATTTTTTCCTCATTTTTTTTTAATTTAACAATTAGACCATTTTTTAGGGTATACAAAGATAAATAATTGAGAACTACTTCATTATTATTTTTGAAACATCACTTGGCTTGTTCAAACCTTGACATGAAAAATGCATTTTTCTCTTACGTAGGTATCTACGAAAAGATCTACGAAAAAAGTAATAATTGAGAAATTTCACCAGTACAAAATGAAGTCAGCTAGTACAATTATTAGCATGTTAAATATACACTGAGCGTCAAAATTAGAGGAACGCTAAAATGATCTCTAATTTTAAGGACTGTCTTCTTTTTGGGAACCTCTTCTTGATCAATAATATTGACAAATATGTTTGACTATCGCTTATGAGGAGAAAGATACACAATTATCAAGCTCGTAGAGAGTAAACAATAGTTTACTATAGGTAACTCGAAAATGTACACTTTTGAGTAACTTCATGTGTTGGGGTCATTTATCGAAAATCCATCATTCCGTTACCTAGGGTCGAAGTGATTACGTTTCTCTATTTTATTGAGTTGTTAAGATGTTTAACTATCGTTTTTCATTAACAATGAATGATCTTAAAGGAGTGGAAGTGTCAAGAGCAGTGGCATTGACTGGCGGGGGCTAGAGTTATGCCAGAGTGGGAAATACTCTCGGTGTCTCAAAATCCATGGTTCTTCGTGTGGTGAAACGTTACAGGGAGACTGGTCAGTAGAAAAGAAGACGCGGGCAAGGTCGAAAACGCTCCACAACAGCACGCGACGACCCCTTCATGGACCTCACGGCCCTGAGAAATCGGTTCCAAAGCACAACAGGGGTGCGTGCGGAGGTCCAATGCACCCGGGGTGTTAGGGTTTCCACTGCTACTGTGTCAATAAGACTCTACGAGCACACTATAAGGTGTCACCGAGCCAAGCGAACCCCACTTCTCAGTTTTCAGCACAAAGTGAAGAGGCGCGCATATGTCCAGAACTACAGAAGGTGCGGTCAGTCCGTCAGTGAAGCAAAGTATTGTTTACAGATGAGTGTAGGTTGGCTCTTAAGTCTGATGACAAGAGGGTCAGAGCCCTGAGAAAGCCTAATGAGAGGTACGCGCAGTGTACCATGGTAGGAACGGAGCAACATGGTGGCGGCTCAATCATGGTATGGGGGGCATTACACTAGGGGGCCGTAACACACTGTATATCATAGAGGGGGCGCCCTGACCTCTCAACGATACGTGTCGGAGATTTTGCAAGATTTTGTGCTCCCGTTCATGTCATTCATTGGAGATGGCTTCACCCTCACGCATGACAACGCTCGACCACATACGGCAGCTTTAGTATCCCGTTTCCTTCAGGAGGCTGGATTAGAAGTTCTGGACCATCCACCTCGCTCACCAGACATGAATCTCATTGATCGTGTATTAAACTATCTCAATAAAATGATTCGAGCAAGAACAAACCAACCGAATACTCTGGCGGAGCTCAAAAGGGCCGTGGTCGAAGAATGGGACCGGATGAGCCAAGATTATGTTGATAAGCTTATCCAAAGTATGCCAAGGAGATTAACGGCCCTACATAATGCTGCGGGGGGCAATACTAGTCATTTAAGTAGCAAAAGTGTAAGGAAAATTGAATATTTCCAAAAATCAGCAGTTTTTGAATCTTCCATTTTAGGCAGTTTTTTGAGATTGTTCTAAATGTACCAATAAATGAATCCTCTCTTGTTATGTTTATGAATTTTTTGTCTTGTTCCTTGTTAGCATTTATATTTCTAGTTAACCTGAAAAGAAAATAGGTTCCAAAGTAAATCCGCCTCGAAAATATTCAAGATCATTTTAGCGTTCCCCTAATTTTGACGCTCAGTGTAGTTGCGAGTATATCAGACAAAATTAAACCCAGCAAACGACTGGTAAGACTAGGTGGTTTTCGTGCATTTACTGTGCATAATAAATCAGGCGTTATCTTCATTCCCATACAGGGGTACATTACTCCATTAGGTAGGTGCATAATTATACATGCAGTTGAAACCACTAAGGTAACTTAGTAAGTTTGTATATCTAAAGAAGGTAGTAGTGTACGTACAGAAAATTAACATTTCAGGATTGTGTAAGCAAATTTGTTAAAGCGAAAGCTACATGCACGAAGGACAAACATACGACTTGTACAACAAAGGTTGAAATGCATACAAGTGTACAAGTACATAACAAGTAGGTATATTATGTACAGGTTGTACTAAGTTCACTGTATAGGGAAGAGACTTTCTTAAATCCAATGTATATGTAGGTCTATCATTTCAGGGACTTTAGTATGGACCACGGAGGGATGATTTGGACTTGGGACTCGGAAAAAATTAAATTATGACGAGGTGGCTGGTAAGGAAGAGGTATGAGAGAGATATGAAGAATAATTGAATTTTATCTCTTTAATAAATATACATACGAGGTACCTACATAATTACCTATCACCATTTAATTCCAACTGATTCGTAAGTGTGGTGTGCGAAAGAGAGAAAAATAACGGACATAATATATTGGAAAAACTCAAAGTTCAAAAAAAATGTCCCGGTTTGTTACCACATAAAAATGCAACATGACCAGTTTTATACTACAGCTTAAAACATAATTAGGGTTTCGTTTTATACCTTTCTAGTACAGGGTGGAATTTACTACCGAAAACTCGTTTAAGGGAAATTCTCCGTAGATACTTAAGAAAAAGCTGTTTCCTAATAAAATGTTTATTCTGTCCTTAACCCGACAGTCCTTGGAGTTTTTTTAATAACTTTAGTAAAAAATTTAGAAACCTAAACTTAATGTCAATATAATTGACGATAAAAATATTTTAGTACCGCTCGGAGAATGTGCTCACAAGAAGTGATTTCTTTTATAAGACTTTTTATAATTTCATTATCATCCTAATTCAATATACATACATATACATTATACATAGGTACGACTGTTCAAAACATTGACTCATCCTCCTTCACTTTAGGGCACCAAGAACGATAGCAATTCTATGCAGATGCACTGCTGACATTCGGTATTAAAGCTTCTGTACTTCGAAAAGAAAGAAATTTACTAAACTTTAAATGGCCAGCCACGTGAGAAATGGTAGAAAAAGCTAGTTCAAGTCCCAAGTATTGGTTTTTATGCAATAGTTCATTATTAAGAAATACGACACCACTATTGAGAACAGAAGGTATGTATGATTGATTACCTGATAAATTTTCATTTATCTTCTTCTTTTACTTTGCCTTTTTCCCAAACCTACCTGGGGTCGGCATTTGTTCCATGAATCCTTTCCTTCATATCTTTCTATTAAGCGCGTCCCTCTTTTCTCTAGTTTGTCTCTCTTAGGTCTTCTTCAACTTTAACAAATTTTCATTAATAAATACAGGGTGTCCCACCAAACTTGGACACCTCAAATTACTCGGCCCCTGAAAGAGTTTTTGAAAAATAAAAAAATCTAGGGTACATGTGCTAATTATGCGGTTTCAGTTATGAATTTTTTTTTATACAGGGTGGTTCAAAAGTCAGAAATTGAGGTATCAACTTTCGATTTTTAAATGGATCGACCTGAATTTTATTTGATAATTTTACTTCTAAATGATTCCTGAGTACTTTTTTAAACAAAAATATTACATACAGGGTGGTTTTTTTTCGACCAATTTTTTTTCTAAATCTTGAATAACTCAAGTTCGGTTAATTTTTTCGATAACAAGAAGAGAATGTATTTGTGTAATGAATACACGCACTTTCAATTGGCATCAAAAAAATTTATACAGGGTGGTTCACAAGTGAAATAATGACTTGATTTTTTTTAAAACTGAGTTTTTTTTAATTTTTTATTTAGGATTAATAATTCTCGTCTAACTTTACACATTTTTCGTTAGTCATATCGAAAAACAAAACTAAAGTGTTGTACAGGGTGAGACATAATTTTTTTGTAACACCCTGTATATGGGCAGTTAAAGAGACGCAAAATTAAATATAAAGACTAAATATGCAAGAAAAACTTTGATTTTTAATTAAACTAAAAAGTTATGGTGTTTTAACTAATATTGTCGCATGGACCACCCTGTAGATATTTTCTTATACTATCATGTAGGTACTCTAAGTTGTATAAAATTCAACGAACACTTCGAATTATGTGTGAAAAACAAGTAAAAAACACGAATTTGAAGCCATTTTCAATTTGGTGTCCACACTGAATGATTTTAAAACTTGAAATAAAAAGTAGGTAGGTGCAGACACAAAATTGAGCATGGCTTTTTGAATTAATTTTTTTTCTTTCAGATTTGGACTCCTCGTTGAATTTTAGACAGTTTCGACTACCCATATGATGGTTTAAGAAAATATCTACAGGGTGGTCCATGCGACAATATTAGTTAAAACACCATAACTTTTTAGTTTAATTAAAAATCAAAGTTTTTCTTGCATATTAAGTCTTTATATTTAATTTTGCGTCTCTTTGACTGCCCATATACAGGGTGTTACAAAAAATTTATGTCTCACCCTGTACAACACTTTAGTTTTGTTTTTCGATATGACTAACGAAAAATGTGTAAAATTAGACGAAAATAATTAATCCTAAATAAAAAATTAAAAAAACTCGGTTTTAAAAAAAATCAAGTCATTATTTCACTTGTGAACCACCCTGTATAAAAAATTTTGATGCCAATTGAAAGTGCGTGTATTCATTACACAAACACATTCTCTTCTTGTTATGGAAAAAATTAACCGAACTTGAGTTATTCAAGATTTAGAAAAAAAATTGGTCGAAAAAAAACCACCCTGTATGTAATATTTTTGTTTAAAAAAGTACTCAAGAATTATTTAGAAGAAAAATTATCAAATAAAATTCAGGTCGATCCATTTAAAAATCGAAAGTTGACACCTCAATTTCTGACTTTTGAACAACCCTGTATAAAAAAAAAATTTATAACTAAAACCGCATAATTAGCACATGTACCCTAGATTTTTTTATTTTTCAAAAACTCTTTCAGGGGCCGAGTAATTTGAGGTGTCCAAGTTTGGTGGGACACCCTGTATACATATTGTAATACTAGGGTTATAGTCCTTAGCCTTAGAGTACATATTACCTAACTACCCTGTATACCTAAGATACCGTGATTTCTATAATTTCATTACCACCCACACTCCTGTGTTGGTTTTCTTGGCCTCCGCTGTTTTGTTTTCCTCTTACAACTGCGTGACTTTGCCTTGACTGAAGTCAGTGGTTGCATGATGATTTGTTATGTCGTGCACGGCTTGCTAGTCAGCGCTTTTGTTCCAATGGTCATTATCCCTAATAATGGACTTATTAAATTGTTTTGCGTTCGTTATTCTTTTAAAAGGCTAAGTCTATTCTGTTCACAGTCGTACTTTCGTAATTAGTGTGTTCTTTAATAGTTCTTAGACTTCTTAGTACAAGTGTTCTGTAGTAGACAATTTAAATTATAGCTCTTTTGATTTATTTCGACTTATGGGCTTGCTATTGCTCTTAATAATTGATGCGATGCTTAATTTTTGTTACGTGTCGGTCCAAAAAAAATACCTAATTACATTAAGATCTTACCAAGTTTTTTTTTTCTTATTGTAAAATCTTCACATAGATTTTTTTATTGTTATTTCTTCATAATTTTGAATTCTATTATTTTATCCTAAATATGCAGCATTAATTTTATTACTATATTTGTACATATTTTGTTAAATTTATCATATTAATATGTACAGGGTCCGCCATTGGTTTTGAACCATTTTTTTTTTTTTAAGTGGGGTTTAACGTCGCTTTCAACTGCCATGGTCATATCACGACGGGGGTTTTACCCTCCATTCGCAGGAAACTCACAAACCTGCTACTCACATTGACCTCACCCAGCCTGAGTGGGGCCGGGAAAAGCCAGCCTCACGAGAATTAGAATTTGAATGGTCACCCATCCAAGTCTTAACCTCGCTGGATGTCGCTTAACTTCGGTGTTCTGAAGGGAACCGGTGTATTCAACATGCCATCGACGCTGGCTTGAACCATTTTAAAATGGCTATAATTTCAAAACTGAAGCTTCATAATGAATTTTTCTTTGATGGGATGCTAGAAAACTGAATACGATTTATTAAAATTTACAATATTCACGTTTTGAAGATTACATCACGGAAATAATAGCCTTATACAGAGTTCATGAATTCAGAACTCAGACGTTCTTTCAAGTTAACATTACGCTCAGCAACATGTATTAGGAGAAAGCGTCTATTTCCAAGTCAAATAGCATCACAGGGTTTTTGATTTTCACAAAGACCAGAAATATAAGAAATCAATGCTATCAGAAAAGATGCACAGCTTGAGAGAGAATGTCTGAATTCTTGCATTCTGCATCAAGGCTAACACCTTCATGTTGATCCATGTGATCTTCAAAACCTGAATTGATGGGCACTACAATAAATTACATTTTGTTTTCTAACATTCCCTCAATGAAAAATTCATTTTGAAGATCACGTTCTGAAAATATAGACATTTCAAAATGGTTCGTAATCAATGGTGGACCCTGTATTATTGAAATGTGAATTAACGATTGAAGGAATAAATTTCTATTTTTTAAAAAATTATACATATTATTATGTATGTAGTATATCTTACTTGATTAATTATATTGAGTTGTCTAGAGCTTCTCTTGAATTTATAGAATCCACACTTTTCGTTAACTTTTTTATTTATATCCATAAACTTTTCTTTCTTTTTTTGACTTTCTCATAAAAGTTTACTGTCATTTCATAAGCTCGTAATACAAGATTTATGATATTCATATGCACGGATTTCACTACTGGACACTATGAATAGTACTATGGATTTCCAAGTTTTTTTGATATTTATTATTTATGTTATTATTAGGAATAAAAGGTATTAATAATTTGTGGTAAAACAGCCCCCTAACACTATTTGTTCTGAGCATAGAATAGGAATTCACAGATATCATAATCCCCCCAAAAACACCACTTCGTGGTTGAAAAAAGAAGAACGCCTCACTCAAAAGAATGATTATAATTAGCTAAAAATAAATGATATCAAATTGAGAACACCTTGCCCCTTCTCTTTCTATATCTCTGCACTCCTGTCTGAATTTATTCCTTTTATGTTTATCTTTCTTTATCCTTTCTAGGGGTCATCCCAAACTTGATTTCTCTTTAAATTTACTTGTTGCACGGCAATAAAAAATGGCGGTCGGAGTATGATTTTTCTGAACTTGATTGATTTGAATCGAGAAAATTACACCGCGACCGCCTTTTTTATTGCCGTGCAACAAGTAAATTTAAAGAGAAATCAAGTTTGGGATGACCCCTAGAAAGGATAAAGAAAGATAAACATAAGAGGAATAAATTCAGAGAGGAGTGCAGAGATATAGAAAGAGAGGTGGTAAGGTGTTCTCAATTTGATATCATTTATTTTTAGCTAATTATAATCATTCTTTTGAGTGAGGCGTTCTTCTTTTTTCAACCACGAAGTGGTGTTTTTGGGGGGATATCAGTTCTTTTTGTACAAAAATACTACTGAAACATTATGAATAACAAAAGTAAATAAGCTGGGAAAATGTGAATGTACCAAGTTGTCTTTTTTTTAAGATATATTTTTAGCAGTACGTATTTAATTTTTTTAAGGTCAATATGTATTTGGATCACAGATTTGGCCCCCTGAGTCCCCAAAGTGAGTAAATAATATATAAATTTGCAATGCAAGACTTTCTGTACTCAACATGATTAGGTTTATCTTTCAATGCTAAATAGACTTCGGAGCCTCCTATGAGGGACACTAAAACACCTGGATTTACAAATGCCAACGAAATTAATTTGTAATCACCTTATCAAGGTGAGGTAATGAGTTCTCTCTCGTTGACCTTTTCTTACCCGAATTCTCTCCGGCTTGTTGCAGAGGTCACCACGAGTATCTCTCCCGGAAATAAGACCATGCTTTTTTACATTAGGTATTTAAGAAAATGAAAAATATAAAATTATCATTTTTATATAAGAATCGGCTTTTTATAAGGAAATCTTTATTATATCTAACTAATGAAAGGCAATGCCTTGAGTGTATAGTAGAGTTAGGTAAAATACAAAGAAGGCCATGCCTCAGGAATATAGTAGGGTTAGGGATAATACATAGAAGGCAATGCCTCGGGTTTATAGTAGGGTTGGTAAATATATAGGCCATGCCTTGGATTTATCATAGTGTTAGGAAAAATACATAGAAGGCCATGCCTCAGGTCTATATCAATGATTCCTAGGTGTTTCGATTATAATTTTTATGCTGGGCCTAAACTGTGTAGGTATAAAATCAGGTAAAAATCCAAGCGACGCGACGGGAGGCAATTTGGTGTTGATAAAACCATGAGCGGGAGAGAACTCGGTGGTGACGTCCCTTATCAATACCTCACGAGGTATGAGTGTACCCCGGACACACTGGACAGAGAAAAAAAACTTCCCTGAAGGGGATCGAACCCAAGTCATCGTGCGTGCAAGCCTAGTATGCTACCCACTTGGCCAAAGTCACTACTTTGTCACAAGTTTTAGTGAGTAGCATCGACATTATGAGAGCTAATTCATCATATTTTATCTCCATCCAACCATGATTGTCCAAAATCAATCTCGTAATGCCGCCACAGGTCATTGTCCAATTCTGCAACTACTAAAATTTTCCTCGCGAGGGTAATGGGGTCGTCATGAAGATCAAATATTAAGATCGGAAAAACAACACAACGTTAAGCCCAAATTGAAAATATAGAGCTAAAAAATTTCGTGCCCGCCAGGATTCGAACCCATGCTGACTGGGTGGCAGGTCGAGCATGCTACCAATAGACAAAGTAATCTTCTAAAGAAACGGACGGAAAATGAACTAAATTAATACTTGGAAACTTTAACATTAAAATTTTTCATCGAGAGAGCGAGGTCATCTCGAAAAATACAAACTGGCCAAGATCTGACTACTAAGCTAAGGATTCGAAGGTACCTACCCGCCAAAGAAAATGAAAAGGCCACCAGGTGCCACCCAGTGGACCGGATGAAGGAATAAAATCAATAAATTTGGTATCTGCTCATCAAGATCTTTCATTTGATAACACTTTTTTTTTTTTTTTTTTTTGGTTGTTTGGCAGTGGACCAAAATTAGGGTCCATACAGCCACCGTTTATTATAATAATGAGACATGTACAAACTTAAGACAGTGTTTCACAGATATTAAAAAGGGTAATCAATGAAAGAAAACAAGAATAGAATAAAATTATAGTAAAAGAAAAGGAATTAATTGAATTAAGCATAAAAATACCTAACTAGTTTAGGGATAAAATAAAATCGTAAAGAAAAAATAAATTTTTATATCTTAAATTGATAATAATATATAGGCACCTAAGTATTGGGGTTAGGAAAGGGATTCGAACCCGTAGCTTGTGGTTTTATGCTTTCATGAAAATTATTATTATGGTTTGTTTATTATTAAATCAAAATTAACGTGACCTATGGTTTAATTCCACATTTAAGTATAAACCTATAGATAGTAGGGTAGAGTTTTTCGTCAGTTATTAGTTGGTTGTAGTTAAAAGGGTGTATAATTCTTTTTTCAATTTTCTTAAAAAATATCTTTCTCTCAGCGTCGAAACTCTTACACACCATTATCAAATGCTCCATATTTTCTCTCTCGCCGCATACTTCACAAATGTTGGTATCTTTTAATCTTATTTTGTAGAGATAATCGGCACATATGACATGGTTCGTCCTTAGTCTATTGAAAGTCACTATAAACTTTCTCGGTAAATTTGTTTTGGTAAACCAGGGCTTTTTAGTAATTAAATCAAAATTTCGTTTGTAAAAGAGACCTTTGCCATTAATTTTATTGGATAACTTTAGTAATGAATTTTTATTTTCCTCGGTATGGCATTTTATATCACTTGAAGGTAAGGAAAGCTTTTTTAATTGGCCATGAAGGGCCGCTTGTCTAGCTAGGGCGTCCGCCTTTTGGTTGCCCTTCACACCCTCGTGGCCTTTCACCCATGCTATCTTGATTGTTTTCGTCGAAGTGGTAAGAGCGTAATTTTTGATCACTTCGAGATGAATATGGGAAAGCGAACTGTTAAGGCAATTTTTTGTTAATTTTTGCACAGCACTATGGCAGTCTGTCAATATAAGTATATTATTTTCGTTTAAGTTAGCGGCGTACTTTACAGCCTCCAGGATACCTATCATTTCAGCGGAGTAGGTTGATGTTGCTGGGTTGAGCTTGAAACAGGCACTACTCATTCTAACAGGGTCAAACCAGGCGGCGCCCACTTCATCTTTTTTCTTGGACGCATCAGTGTAGATAGTGTAAGCACCTGGCCATTTTTCTTGAATTTCATTTTGAAGTACTGAGTCCTGACAACTTGCTGGATATGATCTATATTCCTCTAAGGTTAAGTGTTCGAGGAAAATATGGCTTAAATGGTACTCCTGCGCGTAAAGAAGAGGTTTCTCATGAATGAAGATTTCTCTTCCGTACTGATGGGAGATAGAACAGTAATAATCTACTATGAGGGGGATGGGTTTTTTCTTACAATTTCTAGAAGTTAGATGCGTGATGACTAAATAATTTATTTTATCTGCAATTTGTTTTTGACTAGAGATGCACTTAAGAATGAATCGGTTAACAAGTTTTATTATTCTGTCGGTCATGGGTTCTTCTCTGCACTCTAACAAAATATTATCAATAGGAGTACTATTTAGGTACCCCATAGCTAATCTCAGAGCCTGATTTTGGGTTTTATTCAGGGGAAATAGTTTGGAATAGCATGAATGTGAGTAAAAAACCGAGCCAAAATCTAGAGTGGAACGAATTGTTGCCTTATAGAAATTTAATGCAACAGTGGGGCTCATTCCCCAGTGTTTGTTACAAATCATTGCCATGATGTTTAGATATTTATTAGATTTTTTAATTAATAAATCTATGTGGGGTTGCCAATTTAATTTTATATCCATAAGAAGACCTAAAAAACGGACTCGTTTTTTTATCTCGATTTGTAACTCTTTTGCATTTATTAAATTAGGTAAAATAGATATTTTTCTTTTTGTAGTAAAGAAACAAGCTTCAGTTTTCGTGGTAGAAAGGGTTAATCCAATATTTTGCATGAAAGTGTTGGCATAGTTTATTCCATTTATGGAGTTTTGTATACAGTTTTCTATATTTTTATCTGTTACGTACATACAAAAATCATCGACGAATTGTACGAGTGATACATTGGGTGGAAGTTCTTCCTCTACGTCATAAATATAAATAGAATATAAAGGACAACTCAGGATATCTCCTTGTCCTAGTCCCAGGTAAGCGGATTGGGGACCCAGTAATTCGTTATCGACTCTCAAAAATAATTTACGAAGGTAGATTATTTCGTAAATTATATTTTGCATTCTCTTAGGTAATTTTATTTTTTGCAATTTTCGCATTAGTATAGGTATTTGTACGTTAGAATATGCCCCGACTATATCATAAAAAACAGCTAGCGTTGATTTCTGTTCCAAAAAGCCTTGATTTATGTCTAAAATAAGGGAGGCTTGAGCTTCTTGAATTGATCGTGATTTTCGGAACCCATATTGAGATCTAGGTAGTATGTTATTGTTTTCAAGCCACCAGTCCATTCTCAGTTTTACCATGCGCTCGAAAGTTTTTAGAAAACATGATGCCAATGCTATGGGTCTATAAGATGAATGGGATTCGGGAGTTTTTCCAGGCTTGAGGAAAGGAACGACGGTAATATCCCGCCACTGTTCAGGAATCTTAGCTTTCTCCCAAATATCATTGTAGATATGTAATAATTGTTTTTTACTTGAGTCTGAAAGATTTTCGATCATAGGGTAGTGTACATTATCTGGGCCAGGGGCTGTGTTCAGACCTGATTTTATCGCAGCGGTCAGTTCGATGAAAGAAAATTTTTCATTCATTTCTTCTGAATTGTCTTCGCGGTTTAAAGTCGGGTCAATCGGTAAATCTAGGGGCACATATGCGGGGGCTAATGAATTTAACAAATCCTCTGACCAATCTCCTTTTTTTATAGGTAGCCTATTCGATGTTTTTCTGTTTTTCAATTTTTTAATACAATTCCAAATATCGGACATCTTTGTGTGCCTATTTAGTTTATTCGTAAAACTTACCCAGGCTTTCCGTGATTCTGATCTACACACCTTTTTACAGCGAGCGTCGGCTTTCTTGTATTCGATCAGGTTGGCTATTGAAGGGAGATCTCTGTAAATCTTTAGTTTTTCTTTTCTATTTAATACTACTTCTTCACAGGCTTGGCTCCACCACGGTTTCCGGAACTTTTCATTGGCATTAAAGTATTTAATTTTTGGCATCGACAGTTCACACGCCCGCTCGCAATTTTCATAGAATAAATCGTAAGACAAATAATCATCAGTATGTTCTACAAGGGTAGTAAAATTTGTCATTTCTTGTTTGTAGGTATCCCAGTTTGCCTTTCTAACATTCCATTTTCTTATTGGTTGTTTTAATAGTGAGCTGCTACATATTAGGGAATTTGAGTCTAAAGTCAGTGGATAGTGATTAGAACCTATAGTGTCGTCAAAAGTGGCACATGTAAACTTGTGAGATATGTCAGGGGTGGTGAAAAATAAATCAATGACACTCTTATTTACCTGGCAGGCCGTCCCTAACGTGGTAGGTTTTCCATCATTCAAAATTACTAAATTATACAAACCCACAGCATCAAAAAGTTCTATACCTTTTCGATCTATTTTATCGCAGCCCCAGGCGGTGTGATGGCAATTTGTATCCGCGCCAATAACGAGAGGACCCTGAAAACTACTGAAAAATTTGACCCAATCTTGAGATTTAATATTATTTACAGGATTATTATAAAAGGATATATACGTAATATTAGAACCTTCAAATTTTATTTTAACTGCTAGAGCAAGAACATTAGGAATTCTATAAAAATTGGTAATTTCTGTAAAATGAATATTATTTCTAATAAAAATAGCGATTCCTGATCGGGCGTCCGATCGATCTTCTCTAATCACATTATAACCAGTAAAATTGAAATATTTTCCTGGTTTAAACCAGGTCTCATTAATAAGAGCAACTGAGATATTGTTTTGATATAAAAACATCTCAAAGCTCTTTTTATTAGCTAGAACGGATCTAGCATTCCAGTGCATGACTTTGAATGAACTATAATTGTTCATCATCAGAGCTTGAAATAATGTCGGTTGTGACCGCCCGATCCAAGTTTTTAGCTGAACTGTTTGAAAGTTCTTTTTGTATAATACATGTTAAATCATGAGAGGAGATTTTTTTACTTGTACCTACTAGGCCTACTGAGTTTTTAATAACTTTGCATATAAAGTCAGATAATATATTTACATTTTCGAACTCCAAGGTTTCTCTCTTTTGTTTGAGGTCGTTTTTTACTGTTGGAATTCAGACACACTCCATTGGGGAATTGATTTTGATCATACCTAAACTCTTTCGCCACTCTCTGACATTCTTGTGTGAACTTCCGCTGCTGGGGGGACTCCTGCAGGCGGGCTCGCTTCTCTCTAGGGGGGGAGGAGGTGACGAAAAAATTTCTCTTCTCGCACTTGATAAACGCCTGATGGCCTTTTGAACGGGGAGGGAAGAAGTCCTTGTGTTACCATCTGTAGACGAAGGCTGAGTTGGCTCTCTTAAACGGTGGGACACGGCTGAATAGCTTGTGGAGAGTTTAGTTTTGGCTTCAAAGAAAGTTATGTTCTCATCTACCATCAAGTTTTTAATAAGTTTTTGTTTATCAAATTCCGGACAGACATTATTTTTAAAGTTAGCTCGGGCTGAATGGGAGCCTTTGCAGTGTAGGCATTTGCGGTTACTTTGGTCAGAAGTGCAATTGACATCCGCGTGGTTTTCTGCACACAGACTACAACGAATGGAAGCTTTGCATATCTTAGCAGTATGTCCGTATCTTAAACAATTTGTACATTGTAGAACCTTAGGGACGAATTTTTCTACTTCACACCTAACGTAGAATATTGATACATGAGTAGGAATTGATTGGGCACGGAATGTTACCTGTATAGTTCCAGTTGGTACGTAGTTGTCTGTGTCTCCTTCGATAACTTTTCTGTTGTATCTATGAACTTTTGTCACCTTTGCATCACGGGAGTATAATGGGGTAATTTCGGTCAGTAAATCCTCTTCAGATAGGTTTCTATCGACATTTCTTATTATTCCTTGACGAAAAAGAATAAATCTTGGGATATAAGCTCTCACTTTTTCGTTTTTTAATTCACTAGATTTAATAATTTTATTAGCGTTATTTCTTGATTGTACTTGAATTTTTATTCTATTGATTCCATTTTTGGATAGTGACAAAATTTCAACTTCCGGAAAATGTTTTTTAAGGAGCTTTCCTAAACTCATAGGGTGCATTCGGGCTATACCGGCTTTATTAGTATCTAAACTTTCGAGAAAAATGAAGTAAGGGCCTTGATCTTGGTCTTCGTAAAAATAATCAATGTTATCTGCTTTATTTGAACTATTGTCCGTATTATGACTATTGCCTGCATTAATATTATTATGAATATTTGCTAAATTATCTGAATTATTTTCCATGTCAATGTCTTTAGTCTGATCATTATCATTTTCCGGAGGGCTTCCCAGCCCTCCACTGTTAACACTCATCACGGAAAACTAAGTCACACTCTTGAATTATTAACTTGCATAAAGTTTTAAAATTAATTAGGTGCAATTGACTCGGAAGATTAGAAATTTTGTTTACGTAATCACTGGTAGATACGATGCGCATTCACCGGAGATAAGGTAGAACTGTGACCACCACTTAAGATTAGTATTATCCTTCAATTCCCGATTTGGGCTACCAAAACCCGAGGCCGCCCAAATGGGCCGCCCGCTTATAATTTAGAATTTTTTTTTGGTCCGGGCTCATCTCCATTATATCTTGATCACTTTAGACACCTCACTTAATCTTCAGTGCCAAGTTAAAGACACGAAGTCGGGTCTCAAAGGATCCGTATGAAAAAAAAAAAACAGAAAAAAAAAAAAAAAAACAAAATTATGAATCTTTTCATGTCTTTCACGATTGTTGGGGGGTCTCGAAAATAGGGTTCCCGGTGGCCTAGGAAGTCAAACAAAGAGTCAAATCAACTTATTTTTCAACGTAGAGCCCATTTCTGCAATAAAAATCGCGATTTTTGAAATTCATGTTGCACTTTTCGCTGGCTGAAAGTACATGAAATGCATGGGAACTATGTTTTCCGTAACCTTACACTCTGCCGGGCTGTCTCTTTCTTTGTATAGGCGTTCTTCACACCTCGGCCGAGGTGTTTGATTTATCTAAAAAACATACTTACATTATATTATATATTATTTTATATTATTATACAGTCTACATTCTACACTATTATACAGTACTGTATTATTATACAGTACACTCTTGAAAAGTGGTAAAGATGTATTTACCTTGTGAGATGATTTCCCCGTGATCCTTCGTCCAGTAGTTTATGGATTTCGGGTAGGCTTCAGAGTGACACTCCAAAGTCATCTGGTCTCCTTCCATCGCGCCCACCAGCTGATTTTGAATCCAGATCATGGGAGGGACTGTGAAAAAGTCATATATGGGTAAATGGGTAATAGGCTGTTATTTTTGTTTTAGAGATATAGTTTGGCAAATAATGTGTATGTAAAATTGAAACTTTACAAGTGTAAAAAAATGGAAAGTAGATAAAAATGGAAATGAGCGAGGTTATTTATTTATTAATACATTTAGATATATTTGTAAAACATAGAAAGTCTTTTTCTTTTCCACAATCATTGGCTTCATTGACCGCACTTAATTAAATTGTACTCTGAGATATTGCATTTATTTAAATGCAATATCTCAGAGTGCGTTATGATCAATGATCAGTATGAACACATTTGGTACCTCTCCAGTGGTGCGAAAATCTACAGCAGTGTGTTAAACAGACATGAGTATCAGAGAATCCTTGCAATCAGAGGATATAACACGAAGGACAAGTCTGTGGGTGGAAGAGGATGCAAATGAGTCTCTTAATTGTATCGATAACTATATTCACGAGTGTTGACATTTCCAAAGTTAAATGTCAACCTTTCAAGCAACACTCGAAACAATTTGAAGGAGGGTTGATGAGGAGCTATCATGTGCATCAGAAGACGGATATTATTTCTCAAGGGTTCTTCTGAATCATGCATCTTTGTTTGCAATAATTGTAAGAACAAAAGGTCTTCTATTTAGGAACTAATTAATAAGCAGATCAGAAATTTAGAAGGAAACGTCCGAATGCAATATTTGTCAGCTTGGGGAGATGTTAGTTATAAGTGTGCACTTGTCCAGATGCTTGAGAACATGTATTTGAAGTAGACTAAAAGGTTTACTTGATATTTGACCTTTTACTAATTTCAGTTATAAAAGATAATGTATAAGTAGGTAAATAAAAGAGATGAACATTTCAATAAATTCAATATTTTAATTGTTATTGAATATTTTCTGAAAAACGAACAGTACTTTAATAGGTATTTACTTAAAAAATATTAAGAATTAGGAAACTATTTAAGGTTTCTTTTCTATCTTTAATCTATTCTGTATCAAGTACTTTAATTCTTCGCTGTTTTGAGTATGTTATATTACCAGTATCAAAGACCCTTCAAAAGCTCGTTAACCAATGCAATTTTTTTTTAGTTTATAGTATAATTTTTGCAGTTCTTGATTTATTTGATCATCTGTATGGAACAGCAGTAAACATAATGGGACCAAAGAAATCATCATTATCATAGGGTGGCATCATCGTGAACTATGTATGATAGCCAGACAGT
Source organism: Bactericera cockerelli (assembly GCA_024516035.1). NCBI lineage: Eukaryota > Metazoa > Arthropoda > Insecta > Hemiptera > Triozidae > Bactericera > Bactericera cockerelli. The sequence continues at coordinate 32,999,922 of CM044957.1, read as the reverse complement.
GGGGGAAAGACTCAGCACTTCTACCACTGTCTTTACAAGGAGGCTAACAATTGACAAGGGCCCCCAGAACCAAGCCAATGCTGATCTAATCCCTGTTTATAGTCACCCAGCCAGACTGTTGGTCGACTCCCCGTTTACAGTCCTCAAGCCAGACCAAAGAAATGTGGAATGTAAACTAAAACAAAATTATTTGTACCACATTCAATTTGTATTACCTACAATTTATTACGAAAATTGTTATAAGTATTCTCCTTACGACCTAGGAACTCCATGCATCTCAAATTCAATACGGGACCAACAATGCAAGGCAACATGTGCTTTATAGCACCATTGAAATGTTATTGAATTCTTGCACGCAATTCAATACAAAATTGAAAATTCTAATAAGAACGTAGCATTTCAAGAAACTCTTCTTATGCTGTCTAAAATATTTTCATATTTTTGCCCTAAAATGTTTAAACGTATGAGCATTTCCCTTCAGACTGAAAGTGTTGCTAGGATATTCAGATTGTATTCAAACTGGGCCTACTTTACATGTTTCAGCAATTAATAGAGTCAACAAGGAATACCTAGAGATGTTGAGATTATTTACTAAGGGATAACATTTCGTATATTGCAGGAATGTGGACTTGTATTCTAGGGTCTGTGTTGCAAGCTCTTCGTTTATGATGATGAAGATCGAGGTTGGAGAGTTTTCATTGAGTGGTTGAGTAAGAAGGCAATCCAAAAACAAATCAATTATAATACACTTGTGCAAATGAAAGGCTGTTTCATGTTCAGAAAAAGTAAACCACATTATTATAATATTTTTGGGGAAGCGTGAAATTCAGAATTTTTCTATCACCATCATCGCCACCACCAATGAATGTCAATAATTTTTCCAGCAATTTCCAGAGGAAACTGTCAAATTCGGAAAAACGTTTGTGATTTCCCTGGCGAGAGGAGCACGAAAGCGCCTCACTGTCCTTTTTACTCTACTAGTCCGATTTTTTCTCGTTTTCTTAAATCTAACAAGATACTATTGCTTTAAAGTTCTGAGACCTTTGTCAAAGTTTAACTATTATTCCTATACCTACTTCAAATTTATGCTGAATTTATACACAAACTGACTGATTTGTACATCTCCCTAATTTCAACAAAGGTTTATTTATCCTCATATTTGCGGGAACTATGTGCCAAAACGAGACTAAATATAATGATACAAGTTACGTTGACCGTGCTATGACCGTACTTGGTGAAGGTGAAAGAAAAATATTTGATTGTTTCATAAGAATATAAATAATTTTATGCAATGCCTTACTAAAAAAAAAAAATTAACTGAAAAAAAAATTCGGCTAAATCGATCCAGTATAGAAATCATAATATTATAGACGATTTACTGTTTCAGCTAGAAATTTGGCCATGAAAAGATATCCGAAAATGGCTAGGTTTTTAACTAAAATCATCAATATTCGAATAATTGTTAGGGAGGAAAGTCGATGGATGGTTGAGTTACTTATCTCTTATGTTTCACTCATCACTCCTATTCTCTCGGCTCTTTCTTTCTCACTTCGATCTTACATCTCCTTGCCGGCTCCTTTCATGCACGTGTTACCAATAACATTCCAACTAAATATTTCTCTTCTTCAAGTATTTTCTTTTTCTGTCTTAACAATTTTCTCATTTTCATCCACCCTTCTCAATCCACTCCTTTCTCTTCAGTCCTTGTTTACTAAAAAACTTACCTCTCTTTTAACCATTCTCCCTCTTTTTCCTCTTATATCCTTTGTCTATTCCTTCCATTTTCTTTTCTCTCTTTCTCTCTCTCTCTCTCTCTCTTTATCTCTCTCTCTCTCTATCTCTCTCTCTCTATCTCTCTCTCTCTCTCTATCTCTCTCTCTCTCTCTCTCAATTCCTTTTTTCGCAAAATGAAAATATCAAAGAGCTCAATGTCTGAAACTCCCCTGGAAATAAGCAGAAAATATTTCCAATGGTAGTGAAAAGTGCTTCAACTGAACACATGCTTTTTTATGAGAACACAATTCTATAGGTTCTGTACGTAGGTACGTACAGGAACATAAACAGACAGTTAGCTGAGAGAGCAAAGTTACATCTCAATATATGTTTTTTGTATATTCAGTACATACATTGATGTATCTAAATTGGAGCATGAACAGATTGTAACAGTAGGTGAATATTTAGAATACATGTTACACACGCTTCACAGTACTGGAAAAGGGTAGTAAGGCAGAGGAACTGTGAGAAACAAGGTCTGTATTCGCAATGTGTACGCAAATTAAATGTCACTCCTAGTTACATTATGTTACACTGAAATGAAAATGTCTCCTGTGCTGTCAAGCTGACCAGAAGGCAGGCGCTCGACAAGAAAGCACTCATCTACCTACCGGCCTGTATGAACATACAGCCAATAAAACCGTCAAAGAAGACATTCTTTTTCTCGCTCTTGCAGTAGAAACCCTGGCCACATGGTGACAGGAAGCCGGACTGGGGATGTGGGGATACTCCCTAAACAGGTCATCTTTCAAACATTCATCGCGCTCTTTCCCCTAGTTGAACGAAAATCTTTTTCCTTTGAGCAAGGTAATCGTTGGTACGAGTATGATGCGAACTTTCCTTTCTTTGAACACTAAAATGGTTTTACTTGTGAAGTAGCTATTTTGTTTGAACTCTAGTTGAAAAATTATTAATGTCTCTACAGTAAAAATGTTTGCTTAACTTATCATTTGATTCATTCGGTAATTATTAGGTCACTATCAAAATGAATTATGCGTATGTTTTGGGAAGGATGATTACAAAAAAGTATCAAAACCAGCGGAGGTTGCATGTTCAAAACACATATTCTTATCCGATCACTGAAGAAAGGCAACGTCCAGCGTGGTAAGGACATGGATTGGTAACCATTCTGGTTTTAAAAAAGCCAAGGAGATCATGGCAATTCATGTTCTGCTGTCTGTTCCCGGCTCTTCCAGGCTGGTTGAGGTTAATTTGAGTAGCTGAGTTGTTTGCCCAGTAAATGGTATGTAAACCCACCGTCGTGGTGTGAATAATGACCAAGTAGTTGGAAAGCGAAGTTTTCGCAGAGAAACAAAACAAAAAGATTACAAATACAAGCAACTTACAATGCACTATGAGCATGATTCGTTTGCTCACAGTCGGAGGGACGCCGTTCGAAGCTATACACAGGTAGGCGCCCATATGTAGACGATTGACTTTGGTAATATTAAATACCTCCCCCTCTACACTGGCCACTGGAACAATACAAAGGAAATTATAGAATCAATCAGAAGTGCATCAAGTAATACATAAAAAGAGTAATTTGATGTGTATGTGTGTGTACGTGTACACGCATGTGGGTAGGTATTATACAGGGTCCACCAAAAAAAACACCTCCTTATAGGTGTGTACAATTCTGTGTGACGTGTGTGTATGTGGGTCTGGTGTGTGCTTGTGAGATGGCTTAGCGAAGGGTGTGTAGCCTGCTAGTATAATACTTAACAGAAATATCAATGTGCTGTGTGATATTTTATGGCCATCTTTTGACGGTCCAAGAGGTAAGTAGTAAAACCCCTATAAATTCCTGAATTTGATGCTGCATGGGAGACCGATGCTAGGGGTGAGTGGTGCTGTGGAGGACTTCAGGTATCTTTTTCTTATCTCCAGACAAGCCGGGCAATAAATGTCTATGATGGTAAAATTTATGCATGTGTATTTGTGTAATTTTCTTTTCTTTTGGAAATCAGTGTATTTCTCGTAGCGTTCATTTGTTGTGGAAAGTAATGATCTGAACAATAAAATTAAGATTATTATACATAATAATGTGTTAGCTGTATGATGTTGGCAATAATATTTGTTGAAGTCTTGAAGATGCAAAACGAACAAATCACTACACCTTTTACATATATTTTACAACACATATACCTACCTACATATTTATGTTATAAACCCATAAGTAATTTAGATCAATAATTAATCGCTGAACTGAGAATTTTCAAACTTCGAAAATAAGATATTATGCATAGATTATCGTACATACATAGATTCTTTCATAAAATTGAACTAGAACAAGGATAAAAACATAATAATTACATTAAATGGGAGGCATATCCTGTCTTTTTATAGTGGCAATGCCTTTTTTTATTTATTTATTTTTATTTTTATTTTTACGAATTTACGGGGTCCAACCCCATTCGCAGAAGCTAAGGAAATATCCTTTGGCAACTACTTAAGGTAAAAATGTTAATAAAAAATGTTGTATTACATTGTATTTCTTCGATTTTCCCTCTCTTTTCTAGTAAAAAACTGTTGTGGACTGGAGTGGAGTGTAAAGGTCTATGATGTTTACAGAGGTTAAAGGGAGGATAGATTTTTTAACTGGAGGATCTTGCTCTTGAAGTTGCTAATGCTATCACAAAATAAGTCGAGGGATGGGTCCAGATCACAGGCTATATTAATTATAGAGTCTCATGAGTCTATTTATGGGTTGATGGAATGTATAGTTTTTAGTGCAAATTTTTTCCATGAATAGAGCTTTGTTTCTGGTCGATTTATTATTAATTCTAAAATGTAAATTGTTTAAAAAGTCTGGTAGATGGGTTTTGCCATTAAGTATTTTGAATAATAATACCATATCGTTAACGGATCTCCTGTGTTCTAGTGTGTCAATGTTATTGAGTTTCATAATATCTATGTAATTGTGATTCAGGATAGCTGTTTTTTGTTTGAAAGCTAGAGATCTTAAAAATGCACGCTGAACGGATTCAATTAAGGAGATGTGAATTTTATAATAGGGTGACCACACAGGAGAGGCGTATTCGAGAATGGAGCGAATGAAAGTATAATACATGATTTTGTAAGTAGTGGGTCTTTAAATTCTTTTGAATTTCTGTTTATGAAACCTAGTATTTTAAAGGCTTTCTTAGTGATAAGATTGTAGTGCTCATTGAAACAAAGTTCGTTGTTCATGGACACTCCAAGATCTTTTGTGGCGATCTCTCTCTCAAGTGGCAAATCACTACACCTTTGTTCATATTGTTCATAAAACTAGTTGTAGACTTGGAGATCCTTGATCTGTCACTCATACATAATTATAAGAAAATAATTACCAATTTTGAAATTCTTTAAAAAATATTAAAGTAGTCAAAGTGACTTTTTTTGAAAACAGGGTATGGCTCATAAGCGCCAGTTCTTGAAATCCCTAGTTTCTTTTTCAATATATTATTATGTATATTTATAAAGATTTTTTGGGATTTCAACAAAAAAGAAAAGTAAAATCTATTTCGACAACATAAACATGGTGGCCAAATTAATACATTACAATTATGTATTTAAAAGACTTTCCAGTTTCAGGCACCATTAGGAAAATGAAGTGCTAACTACAAAACCAGCAGAGCTGATAATGTATGTGCGTAGAAGTTGAGGTTTTCTCTGCTCGTGGGTATATTATCTGATTACGATTCAATTGGATGTATTTCGTAGGAAAATAGGCATATTCAGTTGATATTATGTGTTAGAATTAGCTATTATACCATAGTATTTCAAAAGCTTTTAGCAAAATGACATAAATTGTATGTTTGTTCAATTAAGGCGTAAAAATTTATAGAGGGTGTCCAGAAAGTCCGACCCCACCCCCCGTATCTCAAAAACGGCTGAAAATCTAGAAAAACGCAGAAACCCGTATTCCCTAATTTTTGGGGGGATTAATTTTCAGCAAAAAAAATTGCTTACACTGCCCCAGTCAGGCTGGGCATGGACCAACTTTAAAATCTTCAATGGAATGTTATGTCTTGCGCCATATTGTTTAAAGATCTCATTTGAGAGAAGTTCATTGCAATAAATTTCAGTGAGCTAAAACATACCATTCACGAGATACAGGGTCGGCCGTCCTGGCTAATATCCCTATGTTCTGACCTATAACTCGTTAACAGTAAGTTGCAGAAGGATGAAATTTCTTGATATTAACTCTTTTTATTGAGAACTTTGGAACAAGGTATAACTTGACCTATTATGTTGATGTTAGTTTCTGGTCGGTTTCGTCAGCCAGCCGGACGACCAACCGACAAAATTTTAAAAGAAAACATATCGATTTATACCTTGTTCGAAAAGGTCTCTATAAAAAAGAGTGAATAAGGTAACACTTTTTCTTCGAAAAACACATCTCTCGACCATTTGATTAAACACGAGCTTTTTTTTTTCAAGCCCCAATTTTACACAAATAATCAAGAAGCATGGCCTTCCTTAAAAAGGGCGTTTATTGAGTGTGAATTAAATTGGCCTTGGCCTAGCAGTAGCATTCTCGGCTTGCACTCCAGGTGACCCGGGTTTGAATCCCAGCGGGGTCAGATTTTTCCGGCTCTGTACTTTGGATGTCGCAGCCTACCCTAGCCTCGTGAGGACTATTTGGGGTATTTATAGAGTGGGCAACGATAAGTGGCGGTATTACGAGATTGATATTGGAATATGATGGTTGGTTGGAGATATGATGCATAAGCATTAGGTAGTTCTCGTAATGTCGATGCTACCCACTAAATATTGTGACATAATAACACAAATAACTAGCTCTTTATCTTTACAAAGAAAAATACTTTTAAAGACAAATTAAATAATACAATACAACAATACATTAAAAAAATCAAAGTCTAGAAGTTAAATATCAGTTTTAATAATGGTGATATAAGTAAACTCCTGCAATTTGTTTTTTGTCTGAGACATTCAAATTACCTAAAACATTAATTGTATAAAATTTTAATTTTTTACTTTCCTGATCCTCTGGAAAGTAATGTAATCACTAAACACTAAACATCACTAAATACCAAAATACGTTTTAGGGTGCCCAATTTTAATCCCCAATCCCCATGCAGAGCCTAAATCTAAAGTTTCAGCCATTGGGTAGAACGCCTTATGTTGGCATTTGGCGGTTGTGGCTAAACGGTAGGAAATTCAAAAAAATTAGAACATTTTTTCTATTTTATTTACAATCAGTTTTTTAAAAACTTTTCTGAATCAGTCCCCCATTTGCCCGTAATTAGTCCCGCTACTTCCGAGAAATTTCTAGTATTAGAAATTGGAAGTATTGTGTTCGTTTTTGTAAAATAAATAAATATTTTTTTGCTCCGATTTCAATTTTTTTTTTCATATAACAGGACGTTTCATAACCTCCTGAGCAACTATGGTTTGTGTCTGTCTGTCTGTTTATCCGGTAAATACATTCCTTGTATAAGGCGCAAATCTCAGAAAATACTGAACTGATTTTCACAAAATTTTGTACACATATGTATTTCATTTTATTTTTCGCTGTTATCATAACGTGGCGGAAAACGACCGCTATGTTGCTCATCGTGCGTCCACTTTTCCCGATAATATAGGAAAACCCCTATCTGGAATGACCTCTGACGTTAAAGTTAAATAAATTCCAATCACTTAACGTGTCAGTTACAAATGCCAGAGAATAATAAATTCCAATTTCCATTCAATCAATCTTCTGTCAAAATTGGGGATGATTTTTTTTTCAAATGGGTTGAGTAGGAACCTTAGATTCCTTAATCTTCAAAATATTATTCTACATTTGTGAAGTTGATGGATTCTAGCATTCTGTTAAATCATTTTACTTACAATACATGACTTTCACATCTTAAAAGATGCTTACTACGTATTGTTTGGTACACATTTATAACTGACATAGAACTTCCAGTGCAAGATTGTCACTTCATTTTTTGAAAAACACAATACTGTAAGATATTTAACAAAAAAAGTTTCAACGTTTCAAATTTTTGAACATTTTTCTAGTCAGAAAAATTCGAACTATGTAGATAAGTATTAAATATAATAATTTCATTTAAAAAAAAACGTTAAAAGTTTTAGAATATTCCCAAAATATTTTCTTGTTGGAACATGACCTCATGACTTGTGGGAACAATAGAGATTTGGCCATAACTCCTAGACGAAGCAAAATGCTTCACTGCAACTCTAGCTTTTATGATAGTCCATGGGGTGCTGAACCTACCCTTTAAATATTTTCATCTAGCCGTGGGACACCCTGTAGAACCGAGCGTTACGGGTCTGGTTTTAATAATTCGTCTCTCCCTTTTCTCCCCCCCTCCTACTCTCCCTGCCTCCATGTTTCTCTCTCACACTCTGAGAACATCTCGATTTATATTTTGCTGTAAGTGTCAAAAAACGTTGTGAAAAATAATTGGATTTCCCAATAAAGAAATCATCTTCCAAAAATATGAGCTCAACATCACTCCTGTAATACCCACTTATTCTTCCCAATCTCAACGATGTACACAACTCTCATCCAATACCCTGGATTTACACGCACCAATTTATTCCCCGGGAATAAAATTGGGAACCAATTATCCATGTTCTTTTTGAAATCTGCAGATAATGCTCAAAGATTTTGTCACTTTTTCCTTGGTTTATATTATGAAAATGAAATCTAATATGTAGGTATTACTATTCATCGCGCCATCGATGCTGGATCAAGAAGAGAATCTTCCTTTGGTATTTGCTTTGGTTCACACTTCACAATAGGCACTAGACAATCTTATCATATTTGTTATTTTAGACATAAATATATAATATAATTATTTTAGATGATATAGCATAGCATTTTATGATGTAATTTTATTATTCCATAGTATTACGAGTATTTGTAAAGGTTACCCCTTTCGTACTGTATGACTACATTTGAACTCATCCTATTCTATTTTGGAAACAACTCCGACAGTTTTCAATTTATGCGTCTTTTATTCCACCTATTACTATTACATGTCATGATTCTTGAGCTTAGTATGGGAAATGTTGAGCCTTATAATAAATCATATTCCTAAGCATGAACTTTCCTAGGTACGTTCATAAATAATGCTCATGTTTGTTACATGCTTATGAATGTATATTTACAAGTTCACACTTTCCCAGTTTATATGCAACACTGCTTTTTCTTTATACATTTATGCATTTAATCCAAATAGTATACCTACTTTATACGTATACAAACTTACTAACATCTATGAATAAGTATACAAAGGTACACATTACACAATAATGTGTGTTTTCTATGAAGTAATTTTGTTCAAGGGAAAGGGTAGCTAAAGCACACCAACATATTCTTTGACAACAGTTGCATGGATGTTAAGTTTGCTAGTTGCTGTTCCAGTACCTACTAGATGTACATCTAGTTTTATTCACGTAACTTTAGAAAATAATTTATTTTACAAAGGCTGATAAATTTGTATGAGGTATTTTCAAGTTTTTTTATACTTGTTTTAAAGCCACTGCCAAAGTGTACGTATTTAGATCTCTTTATACCTACGCCGGCAGTAGTATAAATATTTTCACTTCTTGGCAATTAAACAACAAAAATATTAGAGGCTTAAAGTGGTCATGGTTATATACTCAACACAATAATGTGTTAGAAATTAGAAGGTTTCTTTAATATAAGGCTGTATAGAGAGAAAATATACGAGGTAGTTCCTTGTTTTAAACCAAATTTTTGTCCACTCTGCGTGTCACACCGACAGCTCTTTTGTCTAACTAGCAAAGACGCTACATCTGTACTACCCGAGTTTTTATTATTCCCGTAGGTCATTTATTTTTACTCAAATACCTGATCATTTAGCGAATCAGTAATATATTTGTAAATTCCATGTACAGTACATTAGGTACCTGCTTTAAAACCTTCAGTTATAATCATTTTATTCAAAATGCCTTTCATAATCAGGTTATTTTCATGTAACCCTGGTCACAATAAATTTTACTAGGTCGCAGTGTTAATTCATTTGAAACCCTGCAACCAGGTGACATAATAAATAATATAAAAAATGTAACAATCAGGCGTGGCCGGTGTTAAGGAGCTGCGTAACTGCAAAACCCCGGACGAAAGAGAAAATGAGAGGACTTTCTCAAGTCCTAGCTTGTACACAACGAAAATTATCACACTTTTCTAGAATAATCAATGCATAATTATTATTGGCATAGTAAAACATTTTCCCCACCGGCCGCGTCTGGTAACAATGAATTCTTACTTCGCCAAGTGTCATTTATCACGTTCTCTTTTATATTAATTTCCTATAGGTTCATTGAAATCACAATAACCTCTGCCAGGTTTACAAATAGAAAAATACTAATCGAATTGAATAACTGCAATCTAAGTCTACATTTACTCAAGTATGATTAACAATGGTACCATCATAGTATTACTGACATCACTTGAACAAACAATATTCATGCACTGTAAGTTTTACTATGATACTATAATAATTATTAGGTATATTGAGTTTCTTTATGTACTCGTTCTTCGTACTAACCTAGTTTCAGTACCGCTGTCAGACCTCAGCAGTGTTCAACTGTTCATACATGCTAGTTACAACCATGATGAATGACTTTCCATTGTAAATGCTCGTACCACATAATCGAGAACCGAAAAATGTAACTCTCAAACAAATAAATAAGGTCTAAACATTTCAGTCCCACCTACAAACACAACGAGAGTATTTTATTTTCAAACTTTAATTTATAGTTTTTTTATTTATCTGGAACATAATAATTTATACGTTAGGTCGATATACACGAGTATTTAGAGCTCTGGAACAGTCCCACTCTAACAATAATGTAAATGTTAGCATTAAACAAACTGTCAACTCTACGCTTGGGTTCCTCCCTCGACTTGAGAGCAATACAATCTAGCCCAAATCTTGCCAGTAAGCTTTTGGCTAAAATAGATTGCTCGGGATATTTATTTATCGCTCGCAACTTTCCGTTTCTTGGATTTCTACTTCAAATAATGACGTCGGAGTGGGATTCTGATTTTTGCACTTTCGTAATTAAAATTTCACTCAAGTATCTCGTGAACAAACAGAGGCGGTTTCAATAATAATAAATACAAGAAGGAGTTTCTTAATAAACGGAAAACAGACCTTCGTGAAATGACACTAGAGGTTACAAATGATATTTCATGACGTGATGTTTGAAGACCTGCTTTTCGTAAATATACATAAGAATGTGCTAAATACACTCATAACAATTTTACTATTCATTAGTATTAATAAGAAATTTAATTAATCTTGTCAAATCAAAACGAAAGTCTAGCAACGTTTCTAAGGTTACATGCTAGTCATGCACTGGATTGCAAAAGGTTGTAATAATATTTTTCTCCTAAATTTGTTGACTACAAAGTGTACTGTCACAGTAGAGTAGTGGATTTTAAACACGGTGCCTCAATTAACCGTAGGGTATAAATTCTTTTGCTCTATAGAAGTCCGGGGTCCACTCATACCTCGTGAGGAAAAGAGTAGCTATTCCTATGGAAAGCGACCAGTGACAGCATTAAATAAGGAATATAACATATCATTTGAAGATATAATAAGAGGTCACTGAGCTATCCACTAAAGTAGTGACTTTGTAACATAATAATACAAAGAAACTGCATACCTTACTCATGGTCTAGTGAGATCTGAGTATACAAAGAGGTGGACTTAAAATAGTATTATGTTGCTACAACGTAGATTGCAAACATTGTAAGGCTTAGTAACTGCTATTTCAAGGAAAAAAAAGACTGTAAAATTCATTAAAAAAGATTTAATATTGATGGGTCAGTGCTGCAAACCGTTGAGCCAAATCTGAAATCAACCTTTAAAGTGTGAGAAATAATTGTATTATAATTCAAACACTGAATAGTGAACCTACATGACTACATGTACCCAATACACATAGACTGTTATAAACACGGACTTTGTACCTTGTAGGGCTGTAGGCAATCATCAATATGCGTGCAAGCGATGGCTTTTTTCATAACGCTCATATTGAAGGTACCTATTTTGCTGCGAATTTTTCAAATTGAAAATCAACTAAAATTTTCCATTGTGTACCACCTACCCATGTCCTTGACGGCCACGTATCACGACATTTTTTTTTCAATTTTTCCAATTTAATAACTCACCTAAAGGGAACTGGATGACCTCCAAAACAATATCCGTGAAAATGATCCATTCATTGAAAATTGAAGGCGAAGTAGGTAAAAGCAATTTTTTTCTCGAATCATTGTTTGATTTTTTTCAGTCAAGCAGGTTCTGCGATGTATTTTAATGGATTTATGATTTTTATTCTTATTGCTCTTCTTTTTTATTTTAAATTCAGTGCTTGACATTTTCCGAAGAAATGGAAATGATTTGTGTACGAGAATCAGGCCCCAACCCCCCCCCCCCCCCCCCTCCCCCCCTAACTTCAATCCAGAGTGCCAGCACCGTTTCGCCTATTGACTTTTTAATTCATAAATTTTCCATTGTTTGGGCAATGTTCTATTTAATGTACACATGCGGAAGGCGGAGGAAAAATTTCATTTTTAACTCTTCATGTTTTAGACATGATTTTTTTTCAATATTGTGGAAGGTCACGGGAGTTGTATGAAGGCTGGAGAGTAAATTTTAATAACTTATCCAACATGCTGGCTCTATGATGTATTATATGGTAAGAATTGAGGGATGGTTTTGGACATGACTGTTTACGCAAATGTCCTCATGTGTTTTCAAACTTTGTAAAAATGTGCTTTCCAAGCATTTTGCTGACACTTTGTAAGAGTAGAATCTTTGGTTCAAGTGCATCAAATAATACGAGTACATCAATGGAATAGGACAAGAGTTACCTGAAAATATTCACCATAATCTTGCTCCTATCTAACAATTCTGTCCCTTGAACTTGGTAGATCTTTAGAATCATTGGGCGATTTTGGACAGATTATGATCCGGGATCTACTTATAACAGATTACTGACCGCAAGCCAGAGAAGAAACCACGACCAAGACATTCTGAGACAATACCTGTCCCATTAGCTAACTTGAATGTGTACTCAAGTGTCTTCCTTCATACATATTTATACACATAAAAAATAAACTTGGATAAAAGTAAAACTTCCTTGTCGGTCTTGTGATAATCACCACCAAGCCTTTGAAACTGTCAACACTGTAAAATAATTCAGAGGCATATGTGTATGTTTTTTTTTTTTTTTATCTGCTCAAAGGACAAACTACACTATAATTCCGAATGTCCTCAGTGACCCAAGCAGATAGGCGGGGGACAATATTCTCGATGTCCTAAGTGACACAGCACGTGAGCTGGAAAGCAAACTCAAGTAAGCCATTACTTTCTGTTCCTTCTCAATTCCGATCATTTTCCATGTTATTGTCATCATCATAATGTTCTTATTATTATCATCATTACTGTCCTCCTTTTCCTCCCTCCCCCCCGTCCCCCATCGTGTTCCTCCTGAAGTCGTACACTTTCTAAATATTATTCCTTACTTTTCCTCATCCTCCTCCTCCTTCTTGTTTTCTTCTTATTCCCTCATTTCCACTTTTTTGTCCTCTTATCTCCTCCTTATTTCTCTAGTACTCGTACTTTTCCTGAATGGTATTCCTTACTTATTTCTCTGCCTTCTTCTTTTCTCGTGTTTCTACTCTGGTTTCAATATGAAAAGGATAATATCTGATGAAAAAAAAAAGCTCATCATATAAAATTATCCTTTCTTATGAATGAACAGGGTAAGTAAAGATATGGTCCAGAGAACACTAGAAGCCTTCGATGTTTCGGACTCTCTCCTATCAATCAATTTACTTTTCAATAATACAATTGAGGCAGAGCTCAGATATTCAAACGATATTGCACCATTTTGAAAAGAGATATGGATATATTATCAACTTGTCTGTAAAGTCCTATTGGTATTTTATATATTTATTAAGGATATACAATTACTTATCATTTATTATCAACAATAAAGAAAACTTACAAGGTAAGAGTAATCAATTCATTAATCAGAGAAAAATATTTTTGCGCGAAATAGGTATGTACTAAAATGTTGATGGCAATATCTCTATATATAAATGTCAAAGACACTCACTGACCACTGACCACTGACCACTGACTGATCATCGCTCTACAGCCCAAACCGTAAGTCCTAGGAAGCTGAAATTTGGTAGGTAGCTTTGTCTTATAGTCTAGATGTGCAATAAGACGGGATTTTTCGAAATGCCCACTACAACACCTGCCATTGGCGAAAAAGGATTTTTTGCTTTTACGGCCATGCCTCGGCCCGCAAAGCGGGCGACAGCTGCTTGTGATCTTATATGGATGGAACATCATCATTCTAGACAATCTAGACGAAGCTAGTCCGTTACAAGAACCACATATATGAGGTGCGTTAACCTGACAGCCCACCAGAACGGATTTTGTCCAAATAAGGCTCAACGTTTTGTGCTCGTTTTGTGCCAGCAAAAATTTATTTTGTACCCCTACCGTTCTCGAGATATAGACCCCCCCTAGGTGGGCTGCTAGAGTAACGTTAACCTAGCAGCCCACCAGAACGGATTGAGTTGAGACTAGGTTTATTGGATTCGGCTCGTTTTGTGCCGTTTTGTGCCAAAAATATTTTTCTCCTGCGACCTTTCGTTCCCGAGATATTGACATTTGAAAAAGTCCCTTTTTGGCGGGAAATTTTTTTTTCTTGGAATTTTCGGAATTTTTGTATACCATCGTTTTGTGCTCGTTTTGTGCTCCAACTTTTGTCATCAAAACTTTTTTTGTACCCCTACCGTTCTCGAGATATAGACCCCCCCTAGGTGGGCTGCTAGAGTAACGTTAACCTAGCAGCTCACCAGAACGGATTGAGTTGAGACTAGGTTTATTGGATTCGGCTCGTTTTGTGCCGTTTTGTGCCAAAAATATTTTTCTCCTGCGACCTTTCGTTCCCGAGATATTGACATTTGAAAAAGTCACTTTTTGGCGGGAAATTTTTTTTTCTTGGAATTTTCGGAATTTTTTTATACCATCGTTTTGTGCTCGTTTTGAGCTCCAACTTTTGCCTTCAAAACTTTTTTTGTACCCCTACCGTTCTCGAGATATAGACCCCCCTAGGTGGGGCTGCTAGGTTAAAGTTAACCCAACAGTCCACCAGAACGGATTTAGTTAAGACTAGATTCATTCGATTAGGCTCGTTTAGTGGCCTTTTGAGCCAAAAATATTTTCATACTACGACCTTTCGTTCCCGTCACTTTATGGCGGGAATTGAGGTCACCGTGCGTGCAAGCTAGTGTATCAGGCACAGTGACTACTGACAAGATTTTTTTATCTGACCTGGTTGTAGGATTTTTAATGGAAACTTTACATTTTACCCAACAATAGATCATTTCTGAACATTTGATTCCATTTGCTTTTAAAGTCTTAATTTTAGATAGTCAGGATGAAAATTTTATCCTGCTTAGTGCGATTCGTACGATTCTACGAATCGCAGTAAACAGGGGTTAGAATTTTTTTTTTAAGCCATTAAAAATATCCAAAACTGGCCCGAGGAGTGATTTCAACATGATATGAATAAAACATGTGAATAGCAGAGATAAATCACAAGTCAATATTAGCACTTTCGATTGTTTTGTTTCCATCGTGGGCGCCATCTTGCATCAGGAAAATGCTCAATACTAAAGTGACAATTTATTTGGACCCTACTGGTCAATGAGCTATCAGAATCAATTCTAAATTTTTCTCTAGACGCCTAATCGAAGTTAGCTGAGCGGTCTTTCCCGGTAGCTCAGTGGTCAAGGCGTCTACTGGTATTTCGGAGGTCGCGGTTTCAAAACCCAGCCGGAACGTGACAAGTTACCCTCTCATTTAGGGTTTGGCCACTTACTGCTGCAATAATGGGACGAATTAGTCTTATAAATAAGGCGATATTAAAATTATTCAGTTCTCCTCTTTAATCCAATTTTCACCCAGACTAATTCCTCATAAGTATTTCAAGACACGCATGAGCCGCCGTTGTCTTTTCTCTTCACTCCACGTGGGGATTTGACACAAGGAAGAATTCTGGAGTACTGTCTTTTCCCACAAATACTGTTTTTTTCCCACAAATGTCCCCCAAAAAAAATATCCCCAAGGAAGTGTCAGAAAAAGTATCCCGCGTGATTTATTGTCTACCTACATAATTATAATTATAATAGGTATATACCTCTGATATAGATGTTCAGGCAGATTTGAGTTTGATTGCACCAATATGTAAAAGATCAACCATTCTGACATTCTAATCTGAATAAATACAATTAGGTATATTATATTAATTTAATTTCCATTTGCATATTTTGGGAGTAAATTGAAAATTATTCAAGTAGGTTACCAAATTATTCGGTTTTTCAGTTGTGCAAGATCATTGGTTGGATGGTAGATATTGCCTGAGGCAATTATCCCACACTTTGCAATAATCTATGTAAAGAAATTTGAATAGAATTTAACACAACAACAACAACAACAACAACAACAACAAAACACAATTATCTTCAAGCCGAAATAAAAACTAGAGGGTATATTATAGTTTCATGTTCATGATCCAATATTTATGATGATCTTTTTAAGTACGAGTAAGTGGGAAAACTTGTAAAATCATTGGAAAATCCCGCGATATAACGGAATCATGGGATTTTCTTCACACAATCACAGCGAGAGAATTATTCCCTGTGTCAGAATCCCTCCACGTGTTTGTTTTTCAGAATCCTTAGACATAATTTTACGAATATAAGACCATTAGGCCAACGTCGCTGACACGTTGAATAATAATAATAATATCGGATTATTTGTACTGCCCGATTAAGACTATTAGAGTCCTATTATGCCAGCAGACAGACCAAGACATATTATTATGTAAGTAGTAAATTTCCCAAATAGGAGGATAACTTGTCATGTCCCGATTGGATTTCGAACCCACGACCTCTGGAACCTCTGGATTTACAGAGTGCCGCCTTTACCACTGAGCTACCCGGACAGTAAAGTTGAATGCTCCGGTTCTAGTAAGATCACGAATTTGGGCAACGTCCAGCGGGGTGAAGAGTTCGAGATGCTAGTATTTTAGCCAAACTCAGGATGGGTGGGGTATAATAATAATTCCGTGTCCGTAAATAGGCACAGATACCTATATAACGGTGGTGAAAGGATTTTATGAACGCCCAGATTTAATGTCTAGGCTTCTTTCATATATCTATTTGGTTTTAACACTTTTAACGTCCTGATTTGAGATAGTCAGGACGGGGGTTTTACCCTCCATTTGCTTTGGGAATCGTGTGTGTTTGTGTGTGGCTGTGTGGGTGTGTATATGTGTGTGTGCGTTCTCAGGCTAAGAAGGATAAATTTTGTTAGCTGGTACGAATCTCAGTAAACAGGATAAAACTATCTTCCTGACTATCTAAAATTAGGACTTTAAAAGCAAATGGAATCAAATGTGTTGTTGTGTAAAATGTAAAGTTTCCATTGAAAATCCTACAACCAGGTCAGATAAAAAAAATCTTCACAGAAGTCATTGTGGCTGATACACTAGCTTGCACGCACGGTGATCAGCTAACTTCGATTATAGGCGTCTAGAGAAAAATTTAGACTTGATTCTGATTGCTCATTGACCAGTAGGGTCCAAATAAATTGTCACTTAAGTATTGAGCATTTTCCCGATGCAAGATGGCGCCCACGATGGAAACAAAACAATCGAAAGTGCTAATATTGATTTGTGATTTATCTCTACTATTCACATTTTTTATTCATATCATGTTGAAATCACTCCTCGGGCCAGTTTTGGATATTTTTAATGGCTTAAAAAAAAAAATTCTAACCCCTGTTTACTGCGATTCGTAGAATTGTACGAATCGCACTAAGCAGGATAAAATTTTCTTCCTGACTATCTAAAATTAAGACTTTAAAAGCAAATGGAATCAAATGTTCAGAAATGATCTATTGTTGGGTAAAATGTAAAGTTTCCATTAAAAATCCTACAACCAGGTCAGATAAAAAAATCTTGTCAGTAGTCATTGTGGCTGATACACTAGCTTGCACGCACGGTGACCTTAATTCCCGCCATAAAGTGACGGGAACGAAAGGTCGTAGTAGGAAAATATTTTTGGCGCAAAAGGCCACTAAACGAGCCTAATCGAATGAATCTAGTCTTAACTAAATCCATTCTGGTGGGCTGCTGGGTTAACGTTAACCTAGCAGCCCACCTAGGGGGGTCTATATCTCGAGAACGGTAGGGGTACAAAAAAAGTTTTGAAGGCAAAAGTTGGAGCTCAAAACGAGCACAAAACGATGGTATAAAAAAATTCCGAAAATTCCAAGAAAAAAAAAATTTCCCGCCAAAAAGTGACTTTTTCAAATGTCAATATCTCGGGAACGAAAGGTCGCAGGAGAAAAATATTTTTGGCACAAAACGAGCCGAATCCAATAAACCTAGTCTCAACTCAATCCGTTCTGGTGGGCTGCTAGGTTAACGTTACTCTAGCAGCCCACCTAGGGGGGGTCTATATCTCGAGAACGGTAGGGGTACAAAAAAAGTTTTGATGACAAAAGTTGGAGCACAAAACGAGCACAAAACGATGGTATAAAAAAATTCCGAAAATTCCAAGAAAAAAAAATTTCCCGCCAAAAAGTGACTTTTTCAAATGTCAATATCTCGGGAACGAAATGTCGCAGGAGAAAAATATTTTTGGCACAAAACGGCACAAAACGAGCCGAATCCAATAAACCTAGTCTCAACTCAATCCGTTCTGGTGGGCTGCTAGGTTAACGTTACTCTAGCAGCCCACCTAGGGGGGGTCTATATCTCGAGAACGGTAGGGGTACAAAATAAATTTTTGTTGGCACAAAACGGCACAAAACGAGCACAAAACGTTGAGCCTTATTTGGACAAAATCCGTTCTGGTGGGCTGTCAGGTTAACGCACCTACATATATGTATAATTTATAACGCTCACTTATTACCTCATAGTACAATCTTAACCCGTGAGTACACGCACATAGGGAAAAATTCTCACACGCTCGGCAAAAAACGCTAGAACTTGATAGATATTGGTCCTAACCTGTAGGGACCTGGAGTAGCTGTTGATAATATGTATATCTAGATGTATCCACAGTCCCTTGAGCTATTTTCAATTTCTGTTGCCCGTGACGTCGCGAAAAGTTCAGATCGGTCTGAAATGTGAGATTTTTTTTCATCGCGCGTGCACAGACGTAACTTTTTTTTTGAGAGTTTTTTTTTCTGTTACTAACTATTTAGTTTAATTTAATTAATTATTTATAATAATTAGTTTTAATAATTAATTAATATAATAATAACAATTGTTTTAAATAAAGAAATATATTTTTTTAAAGAAAATTAGTGTGTTTACCAACCAAATTCGTGATTGTTCAGTATTGCCATAATAATTATTATAATGATTTTTAACTAACAAAATATAAACTTTTAACTAACATTAATTAAATTTCTTTGTAATAATATTAGGTAGTTAGGTACCTTCCTACACTTTTTTTGCTAGATACTGAAATAATTAGTATTCTTTGTAATCTTTCTCCAGCTACTATAATGGGTACCTACCTACCTACTTACCTCCTGGTATAATCTAAGTACATTTATTTTTTTATCGTTTCTCTTTTTAGCTTTTAGAATTTGTACCTAAACAAATATAATTACATAATATTCTTGATTATAAGATATACTGTGAATTGCCCTACAAACTTATGTCACTATGGCTTACGATGAACAAATTTTGGAAAAAAAAAAAAAAAAATCAAATCAGGGGTTCGAACTGCAACCATTTTAAAAAAAGTTGCTAAAATTACTTTAAATATCTTTTAAATACATAAGTCAACTTAATGTATCTTAAAAATATTATATAACTCTTCAAGCAGAACGAAATACAAAGCAAAACCAGGTGTGAGAATTTTTTTCATCGCGCGTGTACAGGGCTGAGTATGAATTGGGTCCCAGAATAATTTTGAAAAAAGGGTCACGTATGAATTGGGTCCCATAATTTGGGACCCAATTGATACGTTGGGTCCCCCAACGTATTAATTGGGTCCATTGGCGTATGAATTCGGTCCCTAGATAGAATTCACAAAATAGATATTTTTTGATTAATTTATTTTTTAAATTGAACACAGACAAAATATAAGTAGGTATATAATAATGACATTTCAAACTCTTTTTACAAATTTGTAAAAAGAGTTGTAGGAAACTCTTTTTACAAATTTCACCCGTTTTTTTTGTTTGGATGTCCATGTTTTTGATGGCATTTTGAGTTTCTTCGATACTTTTGGCTAATGAGATTGTGATCACTTGCATCTAAAGTGTCCACGTCACTGTTTCTTAATTCACTACATATCAGCTTTCTTGGTCTAGTTGAGATATCTGCAGTAGCTTTTCTTTTTAAACTGTACCATGCATTTATTATTACACCTACAAGGAAAATAATAAATACTATTCAGCTAAATTCAAGGGACCGAATTAACCTATGAATAGAAAAAAAATATAAGGGACCCAATTCATACATGACCTTTTTCATTGTGGGACCCAATACACCTATGAAATAGAATTTAGGACCCAATCCACCTTTTCCCGTGTACAGACGTTCGGATTTTTAGCGCGTGTACTCACAGGTTAAACTTTTTCTTTATTTGGCCATACCATATCGTATTCTTTGAAAGTTTCACCCTGTTTAATGTTAATCATTTATGATTGGGACCTATCTTGAGCTGTTCAGAATGCTCCACATGCTATCCGTAATATCATCCACCCCTCTTTGACCTCCCTGTTTATGGTCTCCGATGTTATGGCCATCTTGTACAAATGAGAAAACAAAACATGTTGAAGACGTCATTTGAATTACAGGGCCATTATCCGGCATTATTCCAACGTACTAGAGCCCGGGACACTGGTTTAATATAAATTGAGTAATCTTAGGTATTAGTGCCTGAATAATTCATGATGCCATCTGTTTATTCCTTAATGCTTTTTCCATGTGGAAAGCGAAGGGTACCTTTTGTTATCTCTATAAATTGTCAGGATGACCTCTTCATTTTGCTCTTGGAGATAGAAAAGCGTAATCTCTCCTTTATTGCTTCGTTGCTTGGTGAAAAATCGAAGATATACTAACATTATTGAGACGCTATTATTTGTCTCAACCACCAATTTAAGTCTTATGACAATCTCAAGTTCTATGAAAAAGTTCCATATTATTTTCCAATTGGAAATTAAACTTGTGTTTTTTCCAACTGCAGCATTACTTTGATGGCTTGAAAATTGTAGTGCCTATTAGATGGGTAGGTAATTACACGAGAACAAATAAAATAATATTTACCTACCTATGTATCGTTCTTCACTGAAAATATTAAGAAAGGAATAGATAAACACAAGACACCTTAATGAACATTGAACTAGCTTTTTCTGCTGCCCCTTTTCTTGAATCTTTTGGGGGGAGAGAGAGATAAAAATTTAATATCGATCGATTAAGGCCTTTCTTCTTACTCCAGTATTAAGAATTCATCACACCAAAAACATTTTCGTCAGTTTTTTTTAAAAAGACAAAATGACTCCCCTCATCAACTCACCTTCCTGGCCGTTCCCCTGAGCGATCAGCTCCCCCCCTCTCTCCTCCACGTAATGTTGGGCTTGGGAGACCCGGAGGCGGCACACTTGAGGGTGACGTTGCTGCCCTCCCTGATCACCATGTCCGTGCTGGTGGGGTAGTCCAGGATATCCGGGGGAACTGCGAACATGGAAAATTTATAATATTACTAGCGGGTTACACCCGCCGCTTCGCCAGCCCATCAAAACACACACAACGCACACACACACCCACCCACACACACATCCACACACACACATCCACACACACCCACACACACACATCCACACACACACATCCACACACACACACCCACACACACGCACACACACGCACACACCCACACACCACACACATACCACACCACCACACACACACACACACACACACACACACACACCACACACACACACACACACACACACACACACACACACACCACACACACACAACACACCACACACACACCACACACACACACACACACACACACCACACACACACCAACACACACACACACACACACACACACAACACACACCACACACACACCACACACACACACACACACACACACACACCACACACACACACACACCAACACACCAACACACACACAACACACCACACACACACCACACACACACCACACACACACACACACACACACCACACACACACACACAAAATGTCATTTAGGTTTGAAAAAAAACCTGAATATTTTTTGTCGCCCATCTATTTTCTGGCCTTCCCCGGCGTAGCTCAAGAATGGCTCATCAGAATTTCGCGATCAATATGTCAAATGAAAGCCTAAACCCTTGCCTAAAACTTTCTCGCTCTGAGTTGATAGGTCGTCACTTCAAATTTCGAGAAAAAATGTCATTTAGGTCAAAAAACGTGAATATTTTACATGTTACCTATCCATTTTTTTACCTTACCCGGCGTAGCTCAAGAACGGCTCATCAGAAATTCGCGATCGATATGTCAATTGAAAGCTCAAGCCCTTGCCTAAAACTTTCTCGCTTTGAGTTGATAGGTCGTCGCGACAAATTTCGAGAAAAAATGTCATTTATGTCAAAAAACGTGCATTTTTTTTGCGTCACCCATCCATTTTTATCCTTACTCATTGTAGCTTAACCTCAGGGAGATATAATCTTTCCTGATCCAAGCGGACCTATGTGCAAAATTTCAGGTTTCTCGGTCAAACGGTGTGGATTTGTATAAAGAACATACATACATACATACACACACACATACAGACAGCTTTCTTTTATAGATATAGACTAGCGGGTTACACCCGCCGCTTCGCCAGCCCATCAAACACACACAACGCACACACCACCACCCACCACCACACCCCACACCACACACACACCACCACACACACACCACACCACACACACCACACCACACACCACACACACCACACACACACCACACACACACACACCCCACACACCACACACACACACCACACCACACACACACACACACACACACACACACACATACACACCACACACACACACATCACACACACACACCACACACACACAACACACACACACACACCACACGCACACACCACAACACACACCCCACACACACACCATAAACACACACACACACACCATAAACACACACACACACCACACCACACACACCACCCACAAACACACACACACCACACCACACCACACCACACCACACCACACACACACACACACACACACACTCACCACACACACACCATACACACACACACAAAATGTCATTTAGGTTTGAAAAAAAACCTGAATATTTTTTGTCGCCCATCTATTTTCTGGTCTTCCCCGGCGTAGCTCAAGAATGGCTCATCAGAATTTCGCGATCAATATGTCAAATTAAAGCCTGAACCCTTGCCTAAAACTTTCTCGCTCTGAGTTGATAGGTCGTCACTTCAATTTTCGAGAAAAAATGTCATTTAGGTCAAAAAACGTGAATATTTTACATGTTACCCATCCATTTTTTTACCTTACCCGGCGTAGCTCAAGAATGGCTCATCAGAATTTCGCGATCAATATGTCAAATGAAACCTAAACCCTTGCCTAAAACTTTCTCGCTCTAAGTTGATAGGTCGTCACTTCAAATTTCGAGAAAAAATGTCATTTAGGTCAAAAAACGTGAATATTTTACATGTTACCCATCCATTTTTTTACCTTACCCGGCGTAGCTCAAGAACGGCTCATCAGAAATTCGCGATCGATATGTCAATTGAAAGCTCAAACCCTTGCCTAAAACTTTCTCGCTTTGAGTTCATAGGTCGTCGCTACAAGTTTCGAGAAAAAATGTCATTTATGTCAAAAAACGTGCATTTTTTTTGCGTCACCCATCCATTTTTATCCTTACTCATTGTAGCTTAACCTCAGGGAGATATAATCTAGCCTAGAAGAATTTCCTGATCCAAGCGGACCTTTTTTTTTTTTCTTTTTTTTTTGAGAAAGAGATAGGGGAAAAATCTTTAAAAGACACCCGGAAAACATGGGGAGTGGGATTTCCACCCACTAAAAAACCTATCTCTTTCATTTAAAGACAGTGCATCCGGAACCGTTACTTGAACATTACTTCAGATACACTGACTCTTGGGCTCACCTTGGGATAACGTCAAGGGCCCGACTGTTCTGAATTCTCAATCTCTCATCTCTTGCTTTCTCTCTCATAATCTGTCTTATTAAGCTCTCTATCCTCAACCACTTATTCTCACTTTCTAACATTTTATCCATTATATTCTCCACACATAGTTCTTCCCCCCGTCCTCTCTGTATTTTCTTCTCTCTTCCTCGAATCTTGGGCATTGGAATAATGTATGTTCGGGACTATCCTTTTCGCTACAATATCTACATCCTTCTGACCGTACTATCTTCATTCTAAATAAATAATTGTTAAAATTTCCGTGTCCTATTATGAACTGACTTAATTCATAAGTGAGTGATCCATGCTGTCTAGTCCTCCACTTTTCTATATCCTTTATCAATCTTTTTGTCCATTGTCCTCTTTTTTCTTCCATTCTCCATTTCTCTTTCCATTTTTCTACTAAATTACTCTCTATTTCACGTTCTCTTTCCTTTCTCTCTTCCTCGTTATAATTCTCGTCTTGTTTTAATTCATACAATTTAACTCTTTCCTCTACCATCATCTCTACAGGTAGTGATCCTGTAAGGACTTGTAAGGCTGGTGTAGATGAAGTCCTATATGCTCTCGCCATTCTCAACATAACTTTCCGCTGTACTCTTTCTAATAAATTCACATACTTATTCCACTTTATTACACTCCCCCATACAGGCGCTCCATACAGTAAACTTGAATAAACAACACTCGCTAAAATTTTCCTTTTCTCATTATCTGGACCGCTTATGTTTGGCATTAGTCGGCCCAGATTTGCCGCTATTCGCTCAGACTTTTCTACTGCACTCTTTACATGAACTGCTAACTTCAATCCTTGCTCAAAATGCACTCCTAGGTATTTCGCTGATTTTTTAGATTTTACTCTCAGATCTTCTACTTGAACCTCTATCTCTCTGCACACTCTTTTACATACTAATAACACTACCTCAGTTTTGTGTGGGGCTACTTGTAACTTGTGACCTTTTAACCAACATATAATCTCACTCACTGCCTCATTAATATTTCTCTCTATAACTTCTTTACTCTCTCCTGTGGTCACAACTGCAACGTCATCTGCATAAGCTATTATTTTTGACGATGATGGTAGTGGTAATCTGACAAGTGGATCATAATAGAGATTCCACAGAAGACTTCCAAGGACGGATCCTTGGGGTACTCCACAGGATAGCTCCATGACAGTTTTCCCCCTAATTTTTTTTACCCTATCACTCATAATTATTCCCCTCCTACTCTCCTCTTCGCTGTCCCCCTCATATTCCTCCGATGATATGTCCCTTATAGCTCTGTCTCGCTCTCTAGTTCTTACGCTTCTACTCTCTCTTTCTTCACTTACCCTAACTTCTGACTCCCCCACATTATTTTGCTCCTCATCTGCTCTCCCTCTCACCTCGTTTCGTGTTCTTATCTCTCTATTCCTTTCTTGGTTTACATGTCTATCGCTCTCTTCGTATTTTTCTCGGTTATCATCTATTATCAATTGTCTGTCTTCTAAATAACTAAACAAAATATTTATGAGGTAGTTTGATATTTCTCTTCTCTCTAATTCCTCTGCAATTCCTCTCCAAGGGATACTGTTGAACGCATTTTTCACGTCAAGTAGGGTGATTGCACAAAGCTTTCCCTCTTTTTTGGCTTTTTCCGCACAGAGCATAACATCTTTCATTGCATCTATAGTACTTTTTCCCTCCCGGAAGCCATATTGGTTCTGTGCTAGATCACCTTTTTGCTTTATTTCCTCTACTAGTCTGATTTTTATAAGTTGCTCCATTATTTTTCCCATTACATTTAACAAACAGATCGGCCTAAAACTCATATTTCCTCTTACATCTTTTTTACCTTTTGGGAATAAAACTAAATTCGCTTCTTTCCATATACTCGGGAAGTCACCTTTTTTTAAAACATCATTAAGAATTCCAAGAAAAAAGTATGGTTTCGCTCTGAAGAAAATTTTAAAAATTTCTGAAACCAGCCCATCAGGCCCAGGAGCTTTTTTTTGCCTTATTTTTTGAAACAGCCTTAGCTAACTCATCCAGTGTAAATGAGGGAATATCGCTTTCTGTTACTATTTTTCTGGCCCAGTTATTTATTTGGTCTTGTGGAAATAATTCTTCTGCTATTTGTACTTTTTCTTCTGCATTCAGTTTAATATTTGAAAACAACTTAAACTTTTTACATACAATTTTATATCCCCTACCCCACACATCTCGATTCAACTCATTACAAATCTCAATCCATTTTCTTCGTTTCTCGTTATTTATCTCCCACCTTAGTTCCTCTTTCAGCTTATAATACTTCTTCCTTATCTCTGTTCTCTCTTCCTCTGTAATATCCCTTCTCTTATTTGATCTTACCATTTTTCTCTTCTGCTTATGACATTCTTTCCTTTTTTCTGCTATACATTCACTCCACCAGTAAACTGGTTTTCTCCTTGTATTCTTGTTATTCGCTTTATACACAGCCTCACATACCTCTTGTAAAACTCTTGTACACTTTTCCGTTTCATAATTTTCTTCTCCGTCAAAGATCCTTTCACACTTGCTAATAAATTCATCGTCCTTATTAACATTATATTTCCACTTAAAATTTTGTACATCTATTTGATCTGTCTGATTCGGACCATCTCTCTCTCTCTTAATCTCATAGAAGATATATTCATGATCACTCAAGTTCTCGTCATCTAATACTTGCCAATCTTTAATTTTACGAACCAAATTTCTTGAGCAAATAGTAACATCTATAATAGATGAACTATTCCCCCTCACAAACGTTGGCTTGCCCCCCCTATTTAGTACTACCATCCCTAACTCTGAAATTAGTTCCGCCAGCACATTTCCTCTGTCATCCTCCACCGCTGATTCCCACAGGAATGATTTGGCGTTCATATCCCCCCCAATTATATAGTGGTTATAACCTGAGGATTGAACCTCTCGTTTTATATTTTCTGTAAAAGTTTTAAAAATATTGATGGATACATTTGGTGAGATGTAACAACTAAATATTTGGATGTCCTGTACGACCACCCACGCAAATCCCACACCACTACCAGTGTTGTTAACAATCAGATTTTTATCAATTATTTTAATTGCAACATCGCTTTTATCATCTTTAACCCAGTCAACACTCTCAATACGTTTTTTATTGGGTTCACTCAGTAATATTAAACTGATATTTTTATCCTCTACTGCTTTCTCTAAGAGATCATGTGCGGCTGGGGACCTATTTAAATTTACTTGTAGAATACTTGTCATAATTATTTCATAAGTTTTATGTGTCATCCTCTAGCTCCACTTCCATGATATCATTTCTTCCGTCCTGTTTTCTATTGCTACTCTTCCACTGATCTGTTGCCTCTTGGATTCTCATCCTGTACGATGGACAGTACCTGCTGTCGCTCCTGTGACCCTCTCTGTTACACATTGGACAAAAACTTGGCTTATCGCACTCTCGGATCATGTGGCCTACCTGTGTACAATTCATGCATTTTTTATCCGTCCTTTCTTCTCTACATATATCCGAGTGGTGCCCTAGTTTGAGACAGTTAAAACATTTAAGAACATCTATCTTCGGTTTCACCCTGCACCGTGTCCACCCGATTTTAATATCGCCGGAGGCCAGTAATTCCTCAGCCGCCTTTGCAGGCATAAGAACAACGGCTATCTGCGTTCCTGACCTACCTATCCTCAATGATCTTAATTCCATTTCATATACTTTAGTAGTTTTTCTTATGATGTCTTCTATCTCTTTACCTTTCAGGGACGCATCTATATCCAGAATCAGAAGTGGGGTATGTCTTTCTCTCCCAGTTATCCTCATTTCAACTCCCGTTACCTTGGCTGATATTTCCTTATGTAATGCCTCCGCCTGTCCCTCTTCTGTCACAATAACCATTTTCTTTTCTCTAGTGGCTTTAACCGTCTTCACTTGTATTCCTAATTGATCTAGATCCACCACTGCCCTGATATTCCGCAGTGTATCTGCATAGGTTACTCACATTAGTGTCGATCACTATTGCTTCAGATCTGTGCCTCTCTCCTCTCACTTTTGAGCCATCTCTTGTTCTCTGGAGGTCGCTACTGGGCACATGAAAATCAATTTTTAATTCTTTTTGGGAAAAAATTATTTCCAATGATTTCCTAACCCTCTCTCTGATTTTTTTTGCGCTAACTGCAACTGCTAATTTGTTGTTTCCTTCTCTTTCGCTTCCCTCTCTGAATTGGACCAGTTTTTCCTTCAACACCTTATCATCTCGCGCTTCCAAAAAATAGATCCTTTTCTTAGTCGCTCCTTTTTTAGTTTTTATTATATTTTCTAGGTAAGGTATAGATTCTTCAACCCCTCCATCCTCTACTAATACCTCACTAACCTCTGGGAATCTATCTTTAACCATGCCCATCAAAATAGAATCTTCTCTCATATTCTCTAAAATAATTAGTAGTTCATCTCCCTGGAAAGATAACACGTTTCCTGTCACCAGGCTAGTTTTTTGATATGCTTCTCCAGGCCAAATAATGTCTAGCAATTTTAAATATTCCTCATTTGACATGTTTTCACCTGCCTTAACATTTTCTATGATTAATTTCTTTTCCTCTTCCTCCCTACTAATCTCAATTTCACACCTGTTGCAATAGTGTCTCTCTAATTGAAAATCTATCTTTCTTGATTTATCCTTAGCAAGAATTGGCAATATATCCTCTATCAAATCACTCTGGTTAATCTCTTCTAGTTTTTCTATCTCCTTAATTAGATCCTTTAGTTTATATTTGTTATTTTTCACCTTATTTGCCAGCTCTGATATTGCATCGCTCACTTGTTTAACTGTCTCCTCTATATAATTCTGATCATCTTCTTTCTCATCAACATTATCATCAAGCTCAGGGGATCCCTCAGCAAGTCGTTTTCTCGCTTTCTTATGTCTCCTTGTTTTATCTATATTATACATAGGGGTACCAGAAGAGTTCTGATTACCCAATTCTCCTGGCGGTTCAAGCATATTTTGTCCATCAGCCATACCTAATAACCAGCTTGGAAATTAGGGAGAGGAAAACAAACAAGGGTATGCATGTATAAATCTAAATTACTATTTAATTGTGACTTTTGCCTCTTTATGGGTCTTTTTACCTCTTTTTTGCCTCTTAATGGTCTTTTTTGGGCTTGTCCTCTCGGTATTTATTAAAATCAAATGAAGGAAAGGAAATATTATTTACTATATTATTGCCTCTTTTTGGGTTCTGCTACATCTTTTTGCCTTCTTTAGTTCTTTTTTGGGCTTAACTACTCGTAAAAAAATTAACACTATTTATTTCTTAATTTTTATTTTATGCCTCTTTTGTGGCTTTGACGCCTTTTTTGTCTTTTCAAAGATCTTTTTTGGGCTCAGGTATCATGGTG
Organism: Bactericera cockerelli; assembly: GCA_024516035.1. NCBI lineage: Eukaryota > Metazoa > Arthropoda > Insecta > Hemiptera > Triozidae > Bactericera > Bactericera cockerelli. Next base: position 32,970,459 of record CM044957.1, on the reverse strand, counting down.
CAAGTATAATAGCCAATAAATACGTTTTAAAATAATAATTATAATAGATCTGTTAATTATTGTAACTATAACTATAAATACTTGAAGCAGTCAAAGTAGCCAGCAGCAGCTCCGGACGTCGACGCAGCAGTAGACCACGGTACCGCGCTCCTCCAGGAATCAGCCACAGCTCCCGCCTACACCATCAAAAGTACTCCAGCACAGTCGATAGTCGATTGCTGCAATTTTATTCTCTTGGATATGTAGGAGCTTCACTTTTTACTCTCCAAACTTTATTATATATTTTTTGAAAACAATTCTTATTTACAATATTACAAACAGAAAGTACCTAAATGATTTCCATTTATTATTTCCAATCAAAATATGTATTTACAATTTACATTACGTATCTACTCACCCAGTAATCAAGAGATTACGAGATAGATTTGATAAGAAATTTGTTATCAGTGTTATCTGTTACGAGATTCAGTTCCTCATATTTATCAAGGTCGTTCCGAGTGACGAGAATCACCGATGTCTCGCACCGAGACGGATCGGCTCCTCCTCCTTATCACCAAGTGTCAAACTCGATTACGTAACTACTAATTTATTCAAATTTAAATTAATAATTTATTAATTATTTTACTTTATTATTATAATTAAAGTTCACTTTTCACTAAATGAAAAACACCAAAATAAAGGAAATTTTTTCTAGAATCATATTATCTACACAGTTAAGCAACCACTTTATTAAATCTAATTAAAATTCACATTTGAAACACGGACCACGAGATTTTTTATCGTAATCAAACTTTTAACGACTTTCTCGCTCCAACGTTATCTCATCACCTATGTGCAAAAAGCGGACCTATGTGCAAAATTTCAGGTTTCTCGGTCAAACGGTGTGGATTTGTATAAAGAACATACATACATACATACACACACACATACAGACAGCTTTCTTTTATAGATATAGATTCATACCTGCACCGACCTCAGTAGCTTGATCGATAAGGCAGTGGAATAGTTACCTGGAGGTCGGTGGTTCAAGTCCCGGTTTCAGCGTGGATTTAGAAAAGCGAGTTTGAGTAGTTGTGATATCACGAAAGTGATAGACACAAATATGATAACTTACTTGCAAGTAACCATTAATTTGTCCTCACGAGGTATAAGTGCACTTCACACATCCACAACTATAATTTAAGTTATCAAAGGTATGGATTATGGGATTACAAAAAGAAGAATGACAGAACAGTAATATTTCGAGGCAGAAAATCGGCGAGGCAATGGACCGGTACCGGTCTGAAATGCCACTGCAGTAAGTAAGTAAAGGTATAGTAAGGCTGTGTTATTGGCAAACGTGATAAAACCGTATGTAATCAATTCAACCTTTAGGGTACAGGAGTAAGACAAGTCCACATTTTAATTCGACTGTATTTCTGTAAATTTATTAATACAGTTTCATAGAAGTATCTTCCAAGAAAAAAAAAATATATTTTGAACAAATTTACAAAGAAATAAATTAATTTGCCTTTAGCTACAAAAAAGAAACTCAATGAAACATCAGAGATTGAAAGTTCAATAATTGAAGAACATAACTTCAAAAGATTTTCTCTCTGCCGAAGTAGATAGAAGCTCCCAAAAATCAAAGAACATTAAACTTTAGTGAATTAATTTTAAATATAATAGCTCCTTGAGGACAATCTATGTTCTGATTCTGATCCCACCCCCTGCAGGCATTTCAATTAAAAAATGATGAATCATTGAAAAAATTGGTAGGTATACTGACCGCTGACCGTCCATTAACTATGGGAATGGTTTCTGACACCACTGAAATCAACAAACAGTGTGTAAGACAAATTCAAAACAATTATTTGCTCAAATTTAATATAGACTAGCGGGCTGTCGCCCTCTTTGCGGGCCGAGGTATGGCCGTGAAAGCAAAAAATCCTTTTTCGCCAATGGCAGGTGTTGTAGTGGGAATTTCGAAAAATCCCGTCTTATTGCACATCTAGACTATAAGACAAAGCTACCTACCAAATTTCAGCTTCCTAGGACTTACGGTTTGGGCTGTAGAGCGATGATCAGTCAGTCAGTCAGTGACTTTGACATTTATATATTAAGACTAGCGGGCTGTCGCCCGCTTTGCGGACCGAGGCATGGCCGTGAAAGCAAAAAATCCTTTTCGCCAATGGCCGGTGTTGTAGTGGGAATTTCGAAAAATCCCGTCTTATTGCACATCTAGACTATAAGACAAAGCTACCTACCAAATTTCAGCTTCCTAGGACTTACGGTTTGGGCTGTAGAGCGATGATCAGTCAGTGGTCAGTCAGTCAATGACTTTGACATTTATATAATATATTAAGATAATAATAATAATATCGCCTTATTTATACTGCCCGATTAGGACTATTATGTCCCATTATTCCAGCAGTAAGCCCAAGACGTATTATTATGTGGTAAAAATCCCAAATGGGAGGATAACTTGTCATGTCCCGGCTGGGTTTCGAACCCGCGACCTCTGGAATCTCTGGATTCACAGAGTGCCGCCTTTACCACTGAGCTACCGGGACAGACAGTATTTCTGACACTACAATACAAAAGACGATACATCCCCAGCTTTCCAAAACTGTACATATTTTAAATCTCGTGCATGCTCAGTTTTCTTTTGGTCTTATTTCTTAACTTATCAGTTAAATTTATTTAACAACTCGTAGGTACAGTGTATAAATTAATATTGCATTATTTTTGTGCATTAATGAAAAATCTGGTATACCTAATTAAAAACCACCAGGTACAAATTAGAAAATAATTTTGTTCACAGAATTGCAATTCTAAATACATTGAATACATGCAACGTCGTGGGAAATAATTTCAAACGTCATCGTCAAGGCAAAAGCTAAATCCTAATCTTGTGTTCCTTCTTGCAATACTAAAACTCCAAATTCATAAATATACCTATATGAAGTTTAGCTAGATGTACGTATAAAAGGTAGTGTTTACTCTTGATAAACTGTAGCATTCCAAAGTTTTTTAAAATAATAAATTGAAACGAAATCAAAAAACACTGCCAATTATGGACACAATACTTCCTCGTGATTGCTTCACATTGTAAACACGTGCCAATTTTGAGATTTTATAGAAATTACTTGTATCTCCAAAACGGCTCAACCGATTTTCTTCAAATTTGTTTTATATGGTAGAATATCGTTTTTTCTACAATCTGAATTCCACAAAAAATTCTGTATCGGCAAGTCGTGTTACTTATTTTTTTACTTTTTTGTCCAAAATTTCGGATTTTCTTAAATATCAGAGTCAAATTATAATTATTTTAAAAATAAATATAAATAACCTATGTAAAACAATAATATGCATATTCTTACAAAATTTCATCGACATCGGGTGTACCGTTCACGAGATATAAGCGTTTAAGTAAAAAGTTAGTGGTCAGGCGCATGGTCTTTTTCACCCACAACCGCTGGTGTGAATTCGATGAATTTAAAATGGGACCATTTGCAGAATGTCTCCTAGATGTGTGCAAAATTTCATCAAAATCGGTCGAGTAGTTTCCGAGATTTGCGCGTTACAAGGAATCGTTTTAACAGACAGACAGACAGACAGACAGACAGACAGACCGACAGACCGACAGACGGACACAAAACCAAATTTACTCAGTAGGTTATGAAACGTCCAGAAATATGAAAAAAATTGAAATCGGAGCAAAAAAAATTTTTTTTTACAAAAACGAACACAATACTTCCGATTTCTAATATTAGAAATTTCTCGGAAGTAATAATTTGTATGTTGACCGTTGTAATTACAGATTTTTTTTCTTTCTTTTTTCAATATAAAAAAATTCCACCTCTAAAATTATTTTAAAAGCGCTGAAAAGCCAAGGTTAAGCTCATTTTCCAAATCCAATTACAGTCATAATAGCCGGGGTATGCATTGCTTAACCATTAATAGCTACTTTAATTGCAAAGAAAATATTCCATTTCCGGCGCTCGTTCCAGAATCAGGCTGGGGGAGGGGAGGGCGAAGAGTTTGAAATTGGGAGGCGGAAACTCGTGTTAAGGAAAGGAATTCTAATGTTTAATTTTGTTTGGCAGCTAGGGGAGAACCCGCAGCATGGTGATAAATATGCTGGAATGTAAGATGGTCGTAAAATTGTTTTTGTGTGGTCCGTGTCATCTTGACCAATTGTCATTTTATTGGTGAGAAGATAAATTCAAATAAACTCTTTTTAGTTGCTGGTTGTTGTTGAGAGCTCCAAAAGTTCCCCTTCAAAATATTAAAAATCAATTGTCTATAATATTAATCTAAATCAATTTTCGGGACACCTTTGAGGCCGATTTTAAATGCATGGTACCGGCGCTACCCGAGGGTCTAGGGCTCCGTTTTGTAAGTGCCTGGCTCAACTTAACTTTAAACTTGTTTCATAGGTTAGCCCTAAGAGGCTCCTTGGTCCTTGGGTAGTTATTTTCTATAACTTGAGAAGCCTGAAGACTACCGAACCTAGAAACACGTTGGCATTTATAATGTTTTGCGTGAATTGCTAGTAAGTACATATTTATTTTTTATATGCATGAACTCTACATTCATACTCTCGACAGTTTCTCCTAAACTGTTTTGCTGCTCTTTTCGTGAAACCGCAGGGGAGGAGAGACACCCCTAAACGTGTCTCCAGTATTTCTTTTCATATCTTTCTTTCTTATCGAAAAAATATTCTGAATTTCAATTTAAAACAAAGGCGCAACTTTTTTGCCTCTATTCGGAGAGTGAGGAATGTAGTAGAGATAAAAAGGAAAGACTTTACCTTGAAAGTTTTTTCTACCCTCGCCTTAATAGTTTTGGTGGTATTGGAAAAAGCTTTTTTGAACTTCTACTGACACATGGCTCCCTCGTAGCACTGAATAACTAATTCAGTTACAACTTTTTTCCCGTTACATTCTAAATAATTATGAACGAAAATTTCATGAACTCTTCGTAGCGTAAAATACCTAACTTTTTTTTGCTCCAGGTCTTTTTAAATTTAGGTCATTGGAGACGCAGGTTTTACCCTTCAATCGCTAGAAACTCACAAACCAGCTACACACATTAACCTAGCCCAGCCTAGGTTGGACTGAGAGAGAATAGCCAGAATCACCAGTGTTCTAATTTAAATGTTCACGTAATCGTTGCTTAACTTCACAGACAGAACGAGAACGTACCTAGTGAGAAAATTGACCCTGAATATGTTTCTCTATCTTCACCACTTTCACCAGACACTCGGAAGTAAAAGAAAACTTTATGTTCCTCAATAGACAAGGTGTGGGAGTTTAGCCACAGATTCAAATTGAGAATGGAAAAATATGTTGCGTTTGGGAAAACGAGCTGGGTTAAATGGGGGCCATTGGAAATATTGAAACATATACATACCTATACATTATAGAGTTATATACCTACGTATACCTATATCTCATAATGATAAAACACACAGCAAGTAGCACTACAGATTTGGGGGTAGGTGGTATACTCACTCTCACTAACAGTCTCTAAATAAAAATGACAGTCAAAGTATTTACGTATGTTGTTCAAAAATTGCTAAAGACGAAAATTAAGGATTAGGTTTCGCCTTATAAAATATAATAATTATGAATTTTTGTTCTGCGAAAAATGCTCATAAATTGAGCGAAATTAACCTTAAATATTGTAGGTGCAAAGAAAGGTTCTGCTACATGAAGGAAGAAGCTGCCGGAAAGCGGTTTGAATGGCTACTCAAACCTAATCCACAAGAGGCCGGGCAAAAGGCGTGCAGCCACTTTCCAGTAAACAAGCACCAAAAAGAACCTTTGTTCAGAAGAAACCGCTTCAGAGCATCAGGGTGAGAAGCTAATGGAGCAGAAGAGGAAGAAGATGCTAACAACCTCAACTATTCTCTACATCGCTCAAGACCCAAAATGCTCAAGACGCAAGAGTGTGTAAAGAGGCCCCAGAGACAGCAAAACACATTCTCTGTGAATATGGAGCAGCCTCTCACGCTTGACTGAAACACTTCTCAATGCTGATTCTAACACCCAAAGAAGATACCGAAATCAGTTCTAAAAGAATCTTAAGCTACATTAAAAGCTTTCATCTCTTTTAGAGCTACAGGGGCATGTCACAAAAGATCTATTTAAGGTCGCAGTGACAAAAAGCTTTCGTAGCCGACAGCACTACTTATACCAATACAATACAGGTTTCATTATGATATCAAAAACTTGATAAAAATACCTGAAGAAACAAGACAAGAAGGAACATAACAATTTCACTTAAACACTAATTTTGTATCGTCCGTCACTCATTTTCACCACCTTCACCACCTATATTTTCAACACGCCCACATTGCAAAACAAAACAACATGTTGATCAACAGTCAACGCTTTCAACAACGATGGGGATGTCCCTCGTTACAAGTAGAACAGTTTTTTTTAAACTTTTTATAAAAGTAATTATTCAGTTTTTTTTTCAAATTGCTGTTGCTATTACTTTATCTTTGAAAACATTATATAACCCTACAATTTTTACCTCAGTAGATTGATTGTCAAGGCAGTGGAGTCGTAACCTAAAGATCTGTGTAGTGAGTCCCAATAAAGCACGGAGCATTTTAATAAGGCTGGTTTGTGTAAGGTGACTTCACTCTTGGGATTATAATACCTAATATCTAATGTACAGTATAGGTATGCCCTACAATCCCTATTTCATATTATTATAACTGGATTTTTAAACTTAGGATTTCAGTAATCATTTTTGTATGGAATGTAAATTCCTGTGGTCTTAATTATTATGTACCTATCTTTTTTTGAGACATACCCAGAATTCTTCAGAAGCCATCAGGGCACTTAAGGTAATACTGAGCGTAAAATCTAATGTTCTCTCTTGAAATAACTTCGCCTTAGTTTCGGCACATTAAATTTCTTCATTCTCGGAGTATGGGTGGAAATTAAGAATTGAAAATGGAGACATCAGGTTTTACGACAAAGTTCAAAAAATATTTAATTTGAAACTCCTTCATGTCTTGTCTTAATAACTGTTTGACATTATGTATGTAGTGGGTATACGAACAATTACTTCTGAGAATATCCCATAGCTTTTTTTTTAAGTTTTAGTTCATTTTTTTACCACCGAGAGCATTTTTTAAAATAATATAGACCGATGATTTTTTCTTCTGATAGCTATGACTAAAGTGTCATTTCATCATGTTTGTTTTTTTACTGGAGAAACAGTAAATAAAATAATTATAAAGATATGACATAATATGTATTTTGTATGAAATATTTTGTATTGTGGACTGTAACAGAGGCTTTTTAAATTCAAAAGAAAATATTGTTGAATAATACCTAATTACATCATTTATGATTTTCTCAACGAGGGATTGAATAATATTTTTCCCTGAAAATAACAATTCCTCATTTTCGCCCTCAGCGAAACTTTTTCTTCGCCATCTTCTTCAAAGGAAAACATATAACCATGTCACTGATGGGACAGTCTCCAATTGCTCCGAAGGTAAATTGTTCCACTAACTTAATTAGGGACACAAAGTCTAAACATTCAATTGCTCCGATCATTGGTTTGATAACCATGTGAATTCATCTTCATCTTGTGAAAAAGGAATCTTCTCGATAATTATCCCCCATAAACAGTCGAGGCATTATCCTCCAAGTATTTTTCCTAACCCCACTATACATCTAAGGTATTGCCTTACATTTACATAAATGTATTTCCGAACTCGACTACATACCCAAGGTATTGACTTACAGAATTATGTATTTCCCAACCCTACTATACACCAACGGCATTCCCTTCGTGAACGGCCACCAACGGCATTTGCTAACCCTACCTACTACAATACACACAAGGCTATTTTTCCTTCTATGCAATAAAGTCATTGCTCTTCATGTATTGCTCTCCCTTACATGTGTTTTTGCTAACCCTACCTACTACAATACACACAAGGCTATTTTTCCTTCTATGCAATAAAGTCATTGCTCTTCATGTATTCTTTCGAACGATATTATGCAACCAAGACATTGCCCTAATCAAGCAAAACGCTAGTTTTGCAACGCCAAGAAAAACAAAACGAGCGTGCTATACTTACGCTAAACCGAGTTCGTATGTATTTTCTTTTGTAATTTTGACCTGCTTAGACAAAACTTTTTATATTTTTTTCTTCATATTCGTGTTTTCCTCGTCGAATAGAAGAATACTACTTTTTATTTTACCTTTTTCTGATACTCCTAACCGCTTTTACGAACACCCCTAATATTAGTAAAAGATTCATACTTTGGTCTCATTTTTTTTTTTTTTTTTTTTTTTTCCGCATTCGTCTTACCATGGGCTTATGGTTAATGTTTATTTCATGCCATTTTGGTTATGAGTTCATAATGCTTGCAGCTCGAGGTTTATAACAAAAAAAAACTTCCGCGGTCACTCGGCGGCGCTTTGGCGGTATCGCCTATATCTCAAATGTGGCAAATGATAGAAAGCTGAAACTTTGTATATTAATTATTTAATTAATTTACAGCTTTTTTAATTCTATGTAATTTTTATATAATTTTAACCATTTATGAGTTATAACATTTTTGTTGATTTTTGACGTTCACCGACCTCTCTTCACGTAATCACATGAATCGCTATTAAGGCTATATTGTATCGAGCTGAAACTTTCAGGACATATTCTCGAGTTTTGGCAGATGATTCCTCGTCAGAATAGCTATCTTCGAAAAATTTACGGTTTTTGAGTTATAAGTTCCTAAGGTAGCGCACAACATATTTTGGATTAGAGTGTCTTCTCCGAGTTTCGGAGCTCACAGTATCGGGATACCACACTCGTAAATGAAATAAAATTAAGGTATTGATTGATTGCTGAACTGTAGGGTGTGTTATCTTTCTTTCATCGACCTTTATTAGGTTCTTAGATATTATAGATGTACCTACTATTTTTGGACTAGTTAGTTTTTTTTTTCAATTTTCAAGATGTGAGTCAGTGAATTATTCAATGAAATACCTACCTTAAAGATATTATAAGGCTTTTTATAAGGATTGATCGATCAGTTAACAATTCAGTAAACTTTCTTTCAATACAATTAACTATTATACTGTAAGAAATTTTACTGAAACTCAGTAAACAATAATTTAATGTTTACAAAATTAAAATAATTATAGGTAGGTAGTAGGTAGGTACCTAGTTAGGTATAGGTAGGTCCTTCATTAAGATAATTTTAATATGGGTTTAACTTCGCTTTCAACAGCATATCACGACGGGGGTACTACCCTCCATTAGCAGGAAACTGACAAACCTGCTACTCATATTAACCTCACCCAGCATGGGTTGGGCCAGATAGCCAGCATCATAAAGTCTTCACTTCGCTAGAGTTTGCTTAACATTGGTGATCCTACGAGAATTGATGTATTCAACGCGCCGTCGATGGCACCTAATTAGGTTTGGCAAAAGTCATCTTTAGTTTTAGTATGTTGCAAGCCGTGACTCATCAATTTGAGTTCAGTAATAATTTGGCCAACTTACGGAAAATTCATGTTATACTATTAGCTGGTGAGATCCTCGCTACCAGTCAGGAAGGCTTCAAACCCCAGAATCGACAGAAAATGTATACCTAGTTAATTTGGTTACAATATTATTGTGTGCACATAAGCGATTCCGGTTCTCTTGATCTCTTGTGTTGACCTAGAACCTGAATGGGAATTTGATAATGACACAAAGAATACATAATACACATACATACCTAAATGGGTATAGTTGTAAAAACAATTCCAAGAAAATCACCTGTTACGAGTTCGAAAAAATAGGTTTGACTTTACATGCAGGTACCTAGACACTAACGAAAGGGTACCTACGTAATACATTGAACCTTCCTTGCAAAAAAGACAAATAAAACTCTTTTCTTTTGTTGTACCAGTCAAACCAGTCCAGCACGTGTTGTATCAAACAATAGATGTAAAATATTCCGTTAACTGGGTAGAATTTTTATTTGAAATGCTCTGTACTAGGGTGTTCTGGGTGCGAATCACTCATACCTCGTGACGAAAAATGAGCATAGTAGACGAGATGTAGCTTGCCATATGACCTCCCCTTTGGTGCCGAGTAAGGATACCAAAGAGGGGAAATGTGCGGTGGCTCTAGTTTTACAAATCTACCTTGAGAATATATTTATCTCTTTCTCGAACTCGGACAAGGGTGCGAATAAAGGTCATGTTGTTATCAGCATGATCCTTAAGTGTTTCAAAGAAGCATGTTAGTAAACATTAACCTCGGATATCGTTATTTTGGGTATAAACAAATTATTTGCTTTTGCGGATGACTTTAAATTATACAGGCACATTGATAACGGTGGTGATTGCCAGTTGTTGCAGGAGGACCTGGATTCAGTTAGTACTTGGTTAGCCAATATCAAATTACAATTTCACCCAAATATTTGTGAGGTCATGTCCATAACAAGAAAAAGAGCAATTTAACATCATGAATACGCAATAATAATATCCATCTAAATAGAGTTACAATGAAAAACGACCAAGGCGTTACCTTTCAACAAAATCTTAAATTTGATCAGCATACAAATATTATCTCTCCTGCTAATAATACCCTAGGTCTTGTACTTCGTCATTCTAAATTCTTTAACGATTTTGACACAATTGTGACACTCTACACGGCCCTTGTTAGAAGTAAACTCGAGTATGCCGCCATTATATGGGCTCCAAAACACCAATCTCTATATTTATATAAACAGAAAAAAGGACTACCTATGTTTGTTTGTTTGTCCGGAGTTGTTTAGCCAAAACGGTAAGAGATAGCGAAAAATGTCTCAGAATTAACCCCCCAAAACCATTATCGCTTTGTCCAGAAAAGTTATAAAAAGTTCAAAAAGGCATTGCTGTCCAGCAGTACGGCCATGCCTTAGTAAATTTGAAATTTAGTCCCGTTGCAAAGCACGGACAAACGGCTAGTGCCACATAAAAAAACTCGAGCAAATTCAAGCAAGGTTCGTGAGAGTGTTGTTTTCGAAATATAATGGTTTCCATCCTGCCTATCCAAATCCTATCTCATATTCAGATTTACTGGAACAACTTTGTATAGGCCGGTTAGAAAGAAGACGAATGTATTACCAACGAATTTTCATACATGGCCTCAGTAATAACACCATTATATGTCCAGGGCTAATTTAGAAAATACTGATTAAAGTGCCCAATTTACAACTGTCACTGAGAGAACAACCACTAACTCAGCATTTTCATATACCAAGAAACTATTTTCCTGTGTACCTGAAATCACCACTCATCTCCTCTTTAATAATATTTAATAATTATTGTAACAGTGCAAATTTGGATCTCGATCTCACTTTGGAACAATTTAAACAAATATGTAGGGAGGGCCTGGATATAGGTCTTTAGACTGTATGCAGTGTCCCTCAAACCTGTTTACGTAATTGCAGCACTTTTGTTGCGTGTAAACAGAGATGAAAAAAAAGTATGCAGGTAGTATCCCAGATCGCTCCAATCAAAACCCTTTGAAAAATAATTGCAAGTTTATATTATATTGTATATATTTATCCTATAAAATATATAAGACCTGTTTGACTGCTGGAGTAAAGGGACTTTTCAGTCTTACCTCGGCAGTATAAACAAGGTATATTCTATTCTATTCTAAAAAAAAAAAGTTTAATGAAAATTAAAACAAGTTGTATTAACCAAAAGTAAATGTCCGAAATTTGATAAAATGAAGCAGATTGAACCGTTTGAGAGTTATTCATAAAAAATTATCTAATCTCAAAAAATCAAAAGTTGAAATACCTTAATAGGTGGCCACATTGTAGACTCTGGACCTTAGACCCTAGCCTCCCACACAAGATAGGAAATATATAGATGATTTTGTTTGTGTTTGTTCCATCAATATTGAGCACACCACTCTAATTATATTCTGAATCCGTATGTCCATGAAATCGTACACTGCGCATCCATGATTCATATGACATGCTAGATCTCGTCTACTATAGCTGTTTTAATGTTAGCAGCGACCATTGGCGGAATTTTAGGGAAAAAACAAGATATTGGGAAATTAAAGATATAGAAAAGTCCTATAATTCTGCGCTACCCACTAAAATTGTGATATAATAACACAAAGAAACACATTTATTTATTAGTAAGTATAGTCTACTTCACTTTTAGAATTCTATTACATTAATTTATCTCTGGTAATTATCAGGTCGTTACTCATACAATAACTACTCATCATACAACGAAACATTCTGTAATCTGTATGCACCTAGGTATTGATAATAAATCAAATACCTTGAAAAAATTCAAGGTATTTTAGAAATATTGGACCGTAGTAAAGAGATGGTGAGATAGAAAAAAAAGCCATGAATATTTTCATTAAAATAAATTATACTTTATTTTTATGTGTTGAATTAAGCAAATGAAAAACAATGTAACCAACCAAAAATACCTGATATCCCCCAAAAATACACTTCGTGTGCAAAAGACGCCAAGAAAATAACAATCCTTCTTAAATAGAATTACCTTGAAAATGATTGCCTAAAAAGGAACTGATATCAAATGAAGGCCAAGTTCTAGTAAACTGGATATTATCTGTTGAAACATCACAAATTGCTTTGAACTTGCCAAGATTTTTTAATGTTAAATTTTAGTGTTGTTAAAAAGCAGAAAAATGCGAAATATCATATCCAATGGTCAGCTTGATTCCTGTACTTGAGACTCTTTTGTGGGCAGATAATATCCAGTTTACTAGAACTTGGCCTTCATTTGATATCAGTTCCTTTTTAGGCAATCATTTCAAGGTAATTCTATTTAAGAAGAATTGTTATTTTCTTGGCGTCTTTTGCACACGAAGTGTATTTTTGGGGGATACATGTAAATACATCAACTGATACGTTCAGCTCCGTATCAAATCTGTGTCTATCTGTATGACTAATTGACTACCCACCGAGGGGTGGTATGTTTACTAATATGTACCACAGTACAAACAGCCAATAACCAGTAAAAAATGTGACAAGATATTGATACCAGTTTTTCTTAGATCGGAATATGTTATACCTTTTTCTTGTCCCAAATTTCAATATCGGAGCAATTGGAGTCCACCCAACTTATGTCAGAGAATACTTCTTTTTTTTTTTCTTTCACAAATAAACATAAAGTACAAAATGTAATTATTTGAACTCGAGAAGAAAGTCCTGCTTTTTAACGCTCAATGCCATTTATTACACTATTAATACTTTAAAGTTTTCATGACCAAAAAAAAACTGTGCTTGAATTTTGCGTAGAATTTCTTTCTGTCAATCAAAAATTTAACAGGGTTTTTTATTACATGATAATAACACGTCATGATGTAGTGTTTTATTTATATTCTGGATGTCTCGTACAACCTAGATGGGTTATGGAGTGAAGGAAAGTGAGGGTGCAGTAGTTAGGTCCTTGGCATGACAGTTAAATAATATGTTTATTGTTATATTATATCATCGGTTATTACAAATTATTTGCGACAAATTTCTAATATTGGAAATGGGAAGTATTGTGTTGATTTTTGTATTTTTAATAAGATATTTCAAACCATATTCACCGTTATGTAAGCACTGTAGTTTCTGGGAAACGCTTGATAGTTGATATCGCTTGATAGTTGAAGAATTCCAACTTTCAGATACCTAAATATTCTGCGAAAATGATGATAAAATATAACAGAGCAGAGTTTTCAGTATTACTCACACGTGGAAACATATTCACCAAGATAATAATAGACATAATACAGGGTGGGGCAAAAGTCTGGAAACCCCTGAATAACTTTCGAATGCCTTCTTCGGTAAATTTAAAATTTTGTACGGTAAACCGGGCTAATAAGATCTTCTTTTAGAGTGGGGTCGATTTTTGTTACCGGCCCCCATGTTGGGGCCAGAGGGGCCAACTTCATTTTTTTAAATACGAACCCCCACCTTGCGATACATTTTTGGAAAGGTCTTCAAATAAGAAATACATTGGTGCAAATTTTATTTTTTAAATATTATTTGTTTGCAAATGGCGTCCAACTTTGTGTATGCAGTAAAGTCTGGAAAACCCTGAATATCTTTCGAAAGGACTTTCTCAGTAAATTTAAAATTGTGTACGGTAATCCTTGGTAATTAGACCTTATATTAGAATTGGACCGATTTCTTTTTTACTGGCCCCCATGTCGGGGCCAGGGAGGTCAACTTCATTTTTTTTTAATACGAAACCCCACCTTGCGATACATTTTTGGAAAGGTCTAACTACCCCGACTTACCGTGCACAACTTTAAATTAACACAATTTTTAAATTTCAAAAGATATTCAGGGGTTTCCAGACTTTACTGCATACACAAAGTTGGACGCCATTTGCAAACAATTTAATATTTAAAAAATAAAATTTGCACCAATGTATTTCTTATTTAAAGACCTTTCCAAAAATGTATCGCAAGGTGGGGGTTTGTATTTAAAAAAAATTAATTTGGCCCCCCTGGCCCCGACATGGGGGCCAGTAACAAAAATCCACCCGACTCTAAAAGAAGGTCTTATTAGCCCGGTTTACCTTACAAAATTGTAATTTTAAAGAAGAAGCCATTCGAAAGTTATTCAGGGGTTTCCAGACTTTTGCCCCACCCTGTATAATAATTATGCATAGCTGTAGCCTGAAGCTTTCTTACCCACAACATCCAGGTACCCCACTTGGCTCTTCATGGGGTCGGTGTTGACTTGACACATGTACCAGCCCTTGTCCGCCTCCCTCACCTCCCTGATGTGGAGGTACCATGCCTTGGTCTCGCTGTGGGTGACTGCTATGCGGTGGTTCTTGGTGATCACGTGGGTCTGGATGGTGAGGATGGTTTGGGTGTCCACGCGGAGCCACGCCACCTAGAATGCGGACAGTGGTCAGTTTTGGTGAAGTTGTTTTTTTTTTAATTATACTATACTGGATTAGATTTGATCTAAGTGGACACTATCCCTTAACTCAGACTATATTGCGCTGTGATTGGTTGAAAACTCTGACTTATGGGCGTGTCGGACTGAAGTTATCTTTATCGTGTTTCATAATTTGCCCCTTGTTCTTTACTATAGAAGTATAGATAGTAAAAGTTCATTGCGTGACATATTTTACGTCAGCGTTTTGGTGTGATAATTTTTGTTTATGTAAGCTTATGTAATAATTAAGAGATAAATTTAGATGCATGCAACAGTTATTTTATTACTGTCTCCATCTCAAGATTAGTTGGGGACCAAATCATAAAACAGGATTAATTTTAAGATAATCCAGATCCTCTCTTGAATCGGAGTTTCAACCTATCACAGGACACAAGAGCCCCACTTGAAGAACAGTCTGGATTATCATTTTCATCCTGTTTCATAGTTCGGAAATTTTGGTCTCTAATGTATAACCCGGAGTTTAATGGTGGACATGACACCATGCCAGCCATGTTTCAATAATAACATCTAAAATCCTATGGAATAACTAGAAAGTGAAAACCAAACTCTATGACGAAAACACCTTAAAATATTTCTCTTTTCACTTTTCTGTTTTACTGATTCTGATTTGCATCTCGTCCTGGGATATACCCTGTATACAGTGTATAGTTGTATACCTACCTGATTATGATATGCATCTCGACTATACAATTTATATTGAACAATTTATAATTGGGTTCAAAGGGATAGTAAACTATAAAAGTTCATATACCCTATTAAATAACCATTTTATCATTAATAATCCGGTATAGGTATGTCTTTATACTGAAAATTGTAATATAATATTGTGTTTATAATTTATTGTGACATGCCTATTTTTATTCAGAAATGATTTTCCACAGATTGAGATTTTCCACAGATTTAGATTTTAACACTTTGACTGCCATGGCACGCACCGGTGCGTGCTCCATAAGGGTTTCTTTCCAGCCTTGGCACGCAACGATGCCTGCCAGTACTGTGTATTTCAAATGGTCTAAAGATAGCCTGGCGTATGAGGAATTTTGTGGTGGTTTTGGTTTCTGAATGCGTTGAATAGTATATGCGTGCTATGGCACCACGGGAGGAACCAAAAAAAGTTACTTGACCTCCACGGCCATGGCACGCGCATTCTAAAATGTCCAAAAAAGCTGTGGCTGGTGAGGAAACAATATGAATAATGCTGTGGCATCACAGGAAATGTACCAAAAAAGCCTTGGCAGTCAAAGAGTTAAGAGTAATCCACAGATTACTCTTAAAATATTACGTGCCCATCAGTAAATGTGTGTATTTTATAGCTAAGGTTTTACCATCCTCCAATTTAAGTATATCTACACCTTATTTGTTGTAGTAATCACAAATATTATGTAACTGTTTCTTCAACTGAGGTTTTATTAAAACACATATTATTCACTATTATTTTATTTAAACATAGAATTTGTAGTAGTAAATAGTAATGTCCTAGAAAAGGTCGGTGCATCTACATCTCATTACTATAAAATATTATTCCTCGTGTAATGGACACATAAACTAATAGCATTTCCCTGAGACCCGTTCAGGGCAACATCAATACCACACATTTCATTTACATAAAACAGCAAAAAATGATACATCGTATTACCCCCGTCATATAATTTCAAGCATGGCTTTATTTTTGTAATAAATAACACATTGACACATCCCGATACGGAAAACAATGAAGCTCTCATCAACATAATATAATATGAGTACTCTCACCACGCTAAACAGCCTTTGCCCTCTGTGATACACAAAAAACAGCCCCTGCACTCTCTGATGGTCTTTCAGTACAAAGCATTTCAAAACATCATTTCCTGTGCTGACTGAACCAAATCTGATCAGCCCGTCCATTTTGACTCGAGTTTCCAGGTCAGTAACTAATCAAAATTATTGCGACTTGTGCTGGGTGTGTACAGGGAGGTTAGGAGGTGTTTGAGAGAGAGAGACAGTGAGAGAGAGAGAGAGACAGTGAGAGAGAGAGAGAGAGACAGAAAGAGAGAGAGAGAGAGAGAGAAAGAGAGGTGGGGTCACAGGAAATGTGATATTTTTTCCGTTTTCCTTTATTTCATACTTCTCTTTCATCCTCTCCAATCATCTGACTATCATTCGAAGAAATACCTAAATGTTTTTTTTTTTTTTTTTTTTTTTTTGAAATGGGGTTTTAAATTACTAAAACTTGTAAAACATAAAGTTTGGAGGGATACTCAGTAATTTTAAATTTAAAGTTACAAAGAATCCTCTTTCCTTGTTCTACATTTATGATGTACGAACTAAGAAAGGCCCTATTAATCATACCTTATAAGTGGATAAGTTGTCCACTATGCACGGCAAGATGGCTTCTCGTCCGACAGGAATGGTCAGGTTACCGATCCCTTCTTTGAAATTGGGAATATCTGAAATCACAAAAGACGCATGGAAAATTTTAAACAGATAGATCAACTGTGCAAAATTGATCAATTACATTGAAACTCACTCAATTCCAAAATAGACAAAGTTTAAGTAAGGATGACGATTGCTATATTCAAGAAAAGAATTCAAATAGGAATAGGTGTATTTGAACATTTGTTCTAGAACAGAATAATTTCAGATTTCTCTACAACTCCATTTCAGTATAATTGCATTGGTAGGTACACAGTTTCAAAATGTTACTGATGTTAGTTGGTGCTTATTGTGCATGATGCCTTGCAACTTAATGCTAGAATTAATGCAACACAGTTTCTCATTCTAAAGTTCGAAAGAATATTAATGAATAATGGTTTTACATGGGCTTTGATGAGCATGGATAAACAACTCGTGAAGATGTTAACAGGAATTATTTAAAAGAGCAGAATCATGAATATAAAAAAACCAAACGAACACCACCTCAACTTGTTAAGTCGGCACCACATTCTTTATCTTTAGATGAAACATGACAGAGCCAAAATCCATTGTGCAGGAAAATAGTTGCAGCACAAAATTATGTGTACTGTAAAAAAAACCGCATATTGAAATTACTAGAAGAAAAACGTAGAATATGCATAACTATGTTGACAGAGGTACACTTGAAGTATTGAAAAGCTTCAACTTTCAAGAGGCAACATGTCTCAATGATGCTTTTAAAAGTCGATCATTGTGACCCTATTTTTCATACACGAATGAACTCGCAAAAACAGAGACGCTACCTCATAAAAAGAAGAATATAGAAACTAAGTCATTTATGTAAAGCGCAGCTTTTATCATCATATTTTTGTAAGATATAAAAGTGGATTTCTAGAAACATTATTTTTTCGTGCTTGAATTTATTTTCTTAATAAGATTCGTGGCGGCTCTGGTTGATAAAATTCAGAAAGGGTTAGGTTTGAGTAATATTGCTTATGTTTATATTTATTTTCCTGTCTATGTACTGACGAACCTGGATATACTAGAAACCATGGGACAGAGGAATAATTCTACAATAAAGAGTTTTCTAATACCGGCATTTCTCTATCTTAATATATAAATGTCAAAGTCACTGACTGACTGATCATCACTGTTTCTCCGAACTGGTAAGTCCTAGGAAGCTGAAATTTGGTAGGTTGCTTTGTCTTATAGTCTAGATATGTAATTAGACGGGATTTTTCGAAATTCCCACTACAACACCTGCCATTGGCGAAAAAGGACTTTTTGCTTTCACGGCCATGCCTCGGCCCGCAAAGCGGGCGACAGCCCGCTAGTTACACATAAACAGGTGACGCAGGACGTGAGATTAATAAGTTCTTTATGTTTTAATAAGTTATTAGTCACATATATTATACTTTCAAATTATATCTATTAAGACTTCTTTTTACAAATTTGTGGTCTGGGTTATGTGAAAGAATTAAAGGTAATTAATTTATTATTTTTACTTGGAAATACAATTTACACAATTGCCAATGCTCTCAATCACAAAGTAATATTGCTTTAAATTTTTGTCGATTAATTTAGTTAAAACGATTTATGTATTTGAAGTATCAATAGAATTTCTACAGCATGAGCCACTCGTCTTCAAATGTAGGTACACATACACAAGATAATTTCATAAGATAAAATGTTTTTTTCTTTCTTTCATTACTAAGGATGTTTTAAAATTGATTTCTTTCAAAATATTGCTTTTTTTATTTCATAAATTTTTTTACGTCTTTTATATTATACGTTTCAGTTCCATTAGTACGAGTAGCTGAGAATATATATTGATTGCTATTGATCAAAATAAGAGTAGAAGAGTACGTACCTATATAAGCGTCTTAAGTAGCTTTTGTTAAGATTCAACCAACCGTATTTGCAATTGAATTTTCTCAAACTGCCATACATAAACTCACATTTCCTACTGACCGTGAATTCTTCAAAAATGTGCAACAATCCAAACAACCTCTTGACCTATCGGAAAGACAGGGATTGGGCCATTACTTTTCAAATTAAATAGCCCCACTGCAAACAGATCTTGTACCTATAATAATAGTTTATGAGATGACGTACTGAACATACCCTTAAAATACATATAATTCTGTTCCGGAAACACCTCGTATATGAATGATAAGTTGTAAAATTAAACCTTTATTCTGTTTTCAGTAACTTCTGTTCTGTAATTATTTCAATTCTAAAATATAAGCAAAATCTTTTCATCAAATACCTACAAAAATACAAAGCAACCTTCAAAATTTTGTTTTTCCGTTATAAAATGTACTTTCAAATACCTATTCCAACATCAGACATTCTTGTTTCTCATCTAAATGTTTGTTAATTTTTCAGGTTTTTATCTTTGCTGTTATCATATTCGGTCTATCTTGGCCAAATAGCCTGGAAGAAACAAATATTGAATGGTAAAAGAAATATGAAGAGGCAGTTGAAATATTTTCGACTGCTTTTAAAATCATTTTTGGTGGGAGGAGAGCTATATAGCTAATAATATCCATCCTTGATCATAACAATGATCAAGACGTTTCTTACTGTGCAAAAAGCATTAGTAATGCCTAATTCACTGGTTTTGAGAATAAAAATTAAACCTCTCTGCACTGAGCAAGGTAAGGTTGGTAATTAGAAGTCCCACCACACCTCTTACTCCAGTCCTCATTAGGGAGACATAAAGCATTGATGAACAAAACATGAACGTAACGCTTGGCAAACTCACTCGCTCTTTTTGTTCGGAAAATATTTTTGATTCCAAGTTGAGTGTAACGGAGCAGAATTCTGTTCGCCATTTAAACATTACTTATCCCTCAGGAATGAACATAGATATTTGCACTTTTATGTGGAGTTGTAGGAGACAAGAGAGTTGTAGAGGTACGACGAGAGTGACATTATTCCAGACTTGAGGGACCCTTGAGGTGGAGCAGTGGAACGATGGAACTTATTGTTGAAAAGAATAGGCATTGGGTTTTGCCAACAGGACAAGACGTCCTGATGAGACTAGACGATGGCAGTTATTTGTAATGTTACAAAAAACTCCACAACCGTTCTCATACAATACATAGATGTTTAGCAGCAACTTTCAGAGAAAAACAGTACCTAGTTGAATAATAACAATTCATCGTTACAGAAGGGTTATTTTTTTCTAACCTCGTGTGATTCCCATTTAGCACAAAAAGCGGTATTCATAATAGATGTCTTGACTCCATCAAATATAGTATCACACTTTGTACCAGAGTTACTATTCATTACTAATGTGCTTACCATAAAAATCTCAAATGTTGCAGGTAAAATTATTTATCTATTACTTCTCACGCTTAGCTTTTTCCAGGTATTCACATTCCCAAACAAGACGAATATCACTGTTTACCTCAATCATGTATGGTACATTTCAGAATTACTTGATGTATTTCCATTCATATGTTCATAGAGAAGGTGCAATGCGGTCATTTCATGAATTACAAACTAATTTCTAAATTCAAAATCCTTCTGGGCCATAGGAGATTAGATCCCTCGTGCAAATATTGGTCCTCATAAAACCCTAATATGACCAATGCGAACAGATATGAAAAGATTCATTGTAATAAAAGATGGATGATAATTTTCAAAGGTTTGAAAATTTCTATTTCTCTGAAAAGGTTTCCAGCGATTTACTAACTTGATTGAAACCTATTCTGGAAATAGGCACTGACAAATAGATTATCCGTTTAATATTGCTGATGAATTTTTCCCTGTATACCGAGTGTACTAAATCTTCTCAGGGATAGTCAATTCTAAAACACCCATTCCTTTGGCGGCATTTTTGTAGTTTTTTTAAAATCAATTTTCACAATTGAAAATCTAAACGAATTAAATATTTTTAATTCAAGAGTAAGAAAATTTAAAGAATCACTGGTTATTTCAGACTTAAACCCAGGATTTACCAGTCTACCATTTCCGTACCGTAACTCCTTTCAGAATCTAATAGAGGTAATTGCACCATTTAAACCTAAAGATACTTTCTCGTACCAATTTATGACCTTAAAATATCAATTAAAAGCCAGGAGTGGGTACTCATAATTTCTATCAATAGACACACTGTATACACAGTCTATAAGTCCATCAAAGCTTTCTAAACTTGTAGCACGCATAGAGATATTGCAGGGATATTAACATAATAGCTTTTTGGGTTTGGCTAAGGATACTAAATAGAGAGAGTAGGTAAATACTTCATAGGTCATTTTGAGATAGAAATCTAACTTTACCATAAAGGTTCTATCCTCTAAAGCCGCTTGAAGCTACTTATTAGATAATTGGGCATAGCTTGAGGGAATAATAATTATGTAAAGGGGATTACCAAGTCGCGGGTTCAAAATTCAAGTGGTTAAATATTCTCAAGCTATTTCGTCAAATATTGGGCATGTTTGTTTGTAGTTCCAGTTTATAATTATGTACATTTTTATCATTCGAAATTTTTAATTATTATTAGGTTAGATTTTTAGGAACTCTCATAAAATAACTCCAAGCTTGCGCTGACCACAGAAAAATGACATGAGTATGCAGGACATAATTGTTGCAATGAAAACAGCAAAAGCTTGAGTAAGTTTCCCAGGAGCTGACAGTGAAAAGCAACCCGGGAGTTCAAGGAAGGTGATGCGTCCTGTGGTAAGAAATGAGGGATCAAAGATGTCAGATCTAGAGTCTCCCATTTCTCATATCAACTGACTCGCAATTCTGGACAAGGACTAATCTCGTCTCATTTCTTCTGGACGGAAATGATACCAAACTCGTGTTGGGAAGGGTTTTAACATTATTTTAACTTTGTGTGAAAATTCCCAACAATTTCTGCGGAGACGAAACTTTGACAAAACTTTACTAATTATCCTGAGTGCATACTTCAAGTTTTATTTACTTCTAAATGCTCAAGTATATGCAGACGTTTAGCTTGTGTTTATCTTCTATGTACATCTCAGACGGTGAAGACGGTTCTCGTCAATGTCTCGTTGACTTTGGTGAACACAAATTGGCAACATTAGAATAACGTCACGAGTCTCAGTAAAATGGTTTAACTCTAGGTAGCTGAATATTTTGTGTTTAAAATACATTTTGTTAGTGAAAAGGTGCCTTAAAAATTCTATAATATGTTAAAACAGGGAATAATTTAATCTGAGAATATCATACGTTGAATACACTAATTCCCATTGGATCACTGTTATTTAACACCAACATGAGTTTGGTGTCTGTCTTATGGATCATACCGTTTCTTTTAAGTTACCTATCGGAAAAACATCAAACAATTTCAATTGAACCTAGTTTTTATTTTATGTATAAGAAAAAAATATTGGATCAAAAAATAAATAATCTTCATGGCGAGTAATGAACTGTTGACTGAAAATCACTTTTTTTTTTTGTTGACTATTTATATTTTTCCAATGAAACTGGTCTTATTTCTTTTCATCATTCACTTGAAAATCAATTAA
Source organism: Bactericera cockerelli (assembly GCA_024516035.1). Lineage (NCBI taxonomy): Eukaryota > Metazoa > Arthropoda > Insecta > Hemiptera > Triozidae > Bactericera > Bactericera cockerelli. Next base: position 32,947,607 of record CM044957.1, on the reverse strand, counting down.
AATTTCCATTTCGTACTAACCGACTCCAACAAGTTTTATTAAGCTTTGCACAATGTGGATATTTCATCTTTTCGAAGTTTGTACTATGAGGGGAGGAAATGTAGGAAGAGAAACAAGGAAGAGAAAAAGTAGGACAGGAATAGGAACAAGGAACAGAAACAAAGAAGGGGAAAAGGTAAGGAGGAAGAAGATAGATAGGGCAAAGAGGAGAAAAAATATTATGTATAAAGAGGAACATGAAAATAGGGAAAAGGAGACGAAGATGGCAAAGAGGAAAACACAAGAAGAAAAGTTTCTTTGGAAAAACTTTTTATTATTTTCTTAGGAATAATTATAATTTTGCTTTATGCTTCATTAATTGCATTGAGAAATTTAACATTATCCTTGCGATTTCTTTTATAGTCTGATGATTCTTCTTCGTCTGCTATGTCTTGTTGAAAGCACTAAATCCACAAACCTATTATTTTATTCGTTTTTCCCCATTCTTTTGTTTTACAATGTGGAAACGTGGAACTAGATTGATTATTTTTTAGCCAAAGGTATATCTTTCACTATAATCCAAAAATTCACGACCCTTATTATACAATAAATACGGGAATTTATTCATATTGTAAATAAAATCCTTCTGAAATTCACAATAATTAATGAGATAGGAACTATAAAAATTCTTCTTTCTGTCGCTGATAATAAAACTCGATAATGTACCTATACTTACAAATTATTCCCTGTGCTGGTATACATTTTTAAGGGTTTGGAGGAAGAGATTCTCTCATTCAATAAGCCTACCCTTTCGTTAGGACAAAATTATGTACAATTTTTCTTTTGCTTTTTTATATTTCTTGGATTTTGTTTTCAAATTCGTGTATTTTATCAACACTTCTATTAAGATAGTAGGTATTATAATTTTTAAGACAAAGTTATCACACTTGTGTTGAGCACAATCGTGATATCACAACTACTTAAACTAGCTTTAATATTTATTTTTTTTTACTTCGGACTTGAACCACCGACCTCTAGGTTGAAAGTCCGCCGCCTTATCGATCAAGCTACAGAGTAGCTTGATCTTACTGTCGGTAATAATATATTATGTACTCTATGTTTTATTAATAAATAATAATAGAAAAAAAATAATCTCTTCATGATTCCGTTACTTGTCTCACATTTTTTTTTCCACACTTAGTTTGTTCCCAAAACGTTTAAAATTAAAAGTAAGTCAAAACTTTAATTCTCCATGAGACCTGTTGTGCTCTAGTTCAACACAGAACGAAATTTGCTCTTAAAATGTCCTATCTGCTGTACCCTAAAAAATAACAGTCTTTTGTATCTAAATATTTTTCTAGTTGATACATTTTCGCAAAGTAAAACCTCCCGGGAGCAGTAAAAACTTAACTGACACAGGGAGGAAAAAGCTTTTTCTCTTCTTTTTTAATAGGAAAATGGGTGGAAGCTGAATGTTGGAAAGTTGAAAGAGTTAAGGGCATATTCAGACGAATAAATTACAAGTATATTATGTACCTACTAATTTCTATGAACTCAAGAACTAACTTAGAACCTGGACATCTAGAATAATTATTCAATACCTCAGGTCATAGGTTTCTGGATAAAATAATTATATCAATTGTGTCAGGTTTTGAGGCGTTCTTCTGATGCCGATGCAACATTGAAGGATGTGACTCGGGCCGGCCCTGTCCAGGTGGAGTGCCTTGTTGCTATCGAATCTTGTGTGCTGACTAATAACTTGCGACCTACTAAATTAGTCTTAATATTGATCTATGAAGTCAGTTGTTCAGCCTACAGTTCATGAGTTTTTTTTTTTCTGTTACAGGTTTATTGGCTAAGGTAAAATTAATTTTTGTTAAAATATAAAATTAGAATTGGTCCGTAAATCATTTCAAAAACCTGACCTAGATAAATCGTGTTGAACTTGAAATGTTCATAAATCTGTTTACAAATCCTGTCAGAATATCCTATCCAAGCACCAATTCTAATAGGAATGTATGCAAAAAGAGGGAAAAAGAAAAGAAGAAATAGAAGGGAAAAAACGTGAAAACTCCCGGTTTGAATTATGGATGATACTTCAACATACGTCTTGGTGTGTTCATAAATCATAACTACCTATGGAGTGTCCTGGGATATACCCGGCACCCTTTTGCTACACACAGGGTTGATCATTCGTTAAGGAGTAGACTGGAATTCTGGAGGTCGAACGTTCGAATAAATGACCGATTGATAGTAACAAAAACTAAATCCGATTTACTTCCCAGACTTGATCTCGAATCGTGTAAAATTTGATTCACCCAAAACTGGGAATCTCCTATTAAATCGGGAGAGAAAAAAAAAAAAAAAAAAAAAAAAAAAACACTGCCAATTATGGACACAATACTTCCTCGTGATTGTTTCACATTGTGTACACGTGCGAATTTTGAGTTTTTATACTAAATTACTTGTAGCTCCGAAACGGCTGAACCGATTTTCTTCAAATTTGTTTTTTATGGTAGGAAACCGTTTTTTCTACATTCTAGATTCTACAAAAAATTCTGTATCGGCAAGTCGTGGTTCTTATTTTTTGACTTTATTGTCCAAAATTTCGGATTTTCTTAAATATCAGAGTCAAATTATAATTAATTAAAAAGAAAATATAAAAAGCCTGTGTAGAACATTAATATGCATATACATACAAAATTTCATCAAAATCGGGTGTACCGTTCACGAGATATAAGCATTTAAGTAAAAAGTTAGTGGTCAGGCGCATGGTCTCTTTCACCCAGAACCGCTGATATCAATTCGATGAATTTAAAATGGGACCATCTACAGAATGTCTCCTAGATGTTTACAAAATTTCATCAAAATCGGTCGAGTAGTTTCCGAGATTTGCGCGTTACAAGGAATCGTTTTAACAGACAGACAGACAGACAGACCGACAGACCGACAGACCGACAGACGGACACAAAACCAAATTTGCTAAGGAGGTTATGAAACGTCCAGAAATATGAAAAAAATTGAAATCGGAGCAAAAAAATATTTTTTTTTACAAAAACGAACACAATACTTCCGATTTCTAATATTAGAAATTTCTCGGAAGTAACACTGCCAATTATGGACACAATACTTCCTCGTGATTGTTTCACATTGTGTACACGTGCGAATTTTGAGTTTTTATACTAAATTACTTGTAGCTCCGAAACGGCTGAACCGATTTTCTTCAAATTTGTTTTTTATGGTAGGAAACCGTTTTTTCTACATTCTACAAAAAATTCTGTATCGGCAAGTCGTGGTTCTTATTTTTTGACTTTATTGTCCAAAATTTCGGATTTTCTTAAATATCAGAGTCAAATTATAATTAATTAAAAAGAAAATATAAAAAGCCTGTGTAGAACATTAATATGCATATACATACAAAATTTCATCAAAATCGGGTGTACCGTTCACGAGATATAAGCATTTAAGTAAAAAGTTAGTGGTCAGGCGCATGGTCTCTTTCACCCAGAACCGCTGATATCAATTCGATGAATTTAAAATGGGACCATCTACAGAATGTCTCCTAGATGTTTACAAAATTTCATCAAAATCGGTCGAGTAGTTTCCGAGATTTGCGCGTTACAAGGAATCGTTTTAACAGACAGACAGACAGACAGACCGACAGACCGACAGACCGACAGACCGACAGACCGACAGACGGACACAAAACCAAATTTGCTAAGGAGGTTATGAAACGTCCAGAAATATGAAAAAAATTGAAATCGGAGCAAAAAAATATTTTTTTTTACAAAAACGAACACAATACTTCCGATTTCTAATATTAGAAATTTCTCGGAAGTAAAAATTGAAGAAAGAGAAACCAAGTATGACCTACCTAGATATTTTATTTTTAACTTGTTACCTATTATTAGTATGGATGGGTGGACAAGATAAGTTTAGAGTTTTACGTCAACTATACTCCTAGAAATTAAATGTGAGTTTAGGGCAAAATTAATATACAAAATGGAGAACCTTAATCTTGGCATAGCATCAGTTCTCCCATGTAAGACAATACGCAAAATCTATTAGCTATTCAGAGGTATTACAAACACGTCTATTAATTCCGACTTTGGTTAGTTTGTCCCAATAAACATACATTCCCCTAACTAAGTTTTTTTCAGATTTTTACTTCCGAGAAATTTCTAATATTAGAAATCGGAAGTATTGTGTTCGTTTTTGTAAAAAAAAATATTTTTTTGCTCCGATTTCAATTTTTTTCATATTTCTGGACGTTTCATAACCTCCTGAGCAAATTTGGTTTTGTGTCCGTCTGTCGGTCTGTCGGTCTGTCGGTCTGTCGGTCTGTCTGTCTGTCTGTCTGTCTGTCTGTTAAAACGATTCCTTGTAACGCGCAAATCTCGGAAACTACTCGACCGATTTTGATGAAATTTTGTAAACATCTAGGAGACATTCTGTAGATGGTCCCATTTTAAATTCATCGAATTCGTACTAGCGGCTCTGGGTGAAAGAGACCATGCGCCTGACCACTAACTTTTTACTTAAATGCTTATATCTCGTGAACGGTACACCCGATTTTGATGAAATTTTGTATGTATATGCATATTAATGTTCTACACAGGCTTTTTATATTTTCTTTTTAATTAGTTATAATTTGACTCTGATATTTAAGAAAATCCGAAATTTTGGACAATAAAGTCAAAAAATAAGAACCACGACTTGCCGATACAGAATTTTTTGTAGAATCTAGAATGTAGAAAAAACGGTTTTCTACCATATAAAACAAATCTGAAGAAAATCGGTTCAGCCGTTTTGGAGCTACAAGTAATTTAGTATAAAAACTCAAAATTCGCACGTGTACACAATGTGAAACAATCACGAGGAAGTATTGTGTCCATAATTATTGGCAGTGTTTTTTTTTTTTTTTGACGCTAGGAAAAACTTTCATTACTTAGTGTGGACAGAAATAAAATTACTTTCGGAGACAAAAAAGAAAGATATAGTGATGGAGTAGGACTTTGTATAGTTCTCTCTCTCTAAATTTCCTGAAACTCCCACAGGATTTGAAAGGCCCCAAGTATCAAGCCCTCAACTCCTGAGATTGATAGAGCTATTTATCACTGTTTTATTGTATGTATCCTGACTTTTGATTTCAATTCCTAAAGGACCAATCCTTCATAAAGTAACTTACCATCACCATGTTTATTTTTTCTCCTTTTCTTTTTCCTGGATGTGTATTGTGTATGTTTTCTTTTTTCTTTTCTGCTCTTTTTTTAGACATTTTATTTCTTATTTTCCTCATCTCTTTCTTCCTTCACAATGTTGCTGTTTTAGTGTCTTATTCTTAGCCTACACACACTAACGAATCATTTTATAATAGATACGAATAATAAGATGGATCAATTGGATCATGAAGAAAATTTGGTGAATTGTTGATCACAAATCACAGAAAAAAAAAATCTTTATATCACAATCAATACCAAAAGTGCATTGTCCCAATAATTTTGTATTACATTTGAAAATAAATAAAAAATTAAATTAAAAAATGGTGCATTTCTTTTATTATTGTTATGCATTTTGAATGATGTAGTCATGTCTGATCATCGCCTCTGTCTGCCAATGCCGATAGATACTCAGCTAACATAGCTATAAAATCTTTGGCTCTGTCATGATGTCTAACTTATAGTTGTTAATGTACTGCACACTATGTACAATTTTACAATGTACATAGTTGTGAATATCTTGAGAAAACGCCTCCTTCGTGAATAAAATATTATTATACAAGGACTGGCATAAGTCCGGCAAAGGCTGAATGTCTTCCAATTGGCTTTAGGTTCGGAATAGAAAATTTGGATGGTCAGAGGCGAACCTTATTTAAAGGCTAGGGGCCCGAAGTCAATCTTTTTTAAAATGGGACACGCCACTTTTGATTATTGATGTGCCTAATTTTTATAAATACCTTGGCGAAAATGAAACAATTTTATCTTAAATAAAAAATAATAGCTTCGATAGTTTTAAGTTTCAGTTCTATTATTTTTATCCTAAAAATTACTTTTTTTGGAATCAGCATATTCTAATTCGTTCATCATGTTATCAGCTCAATTTCGAAAAACCTGACCAAAAACAAAACTTGATATAGGTACCTTATAGGTATCAGATAGTAAAAAGCAAAAGTGGGGTGTCCCATTTGAAGGAATTGACCTGGGGCCTCTAGCCCCAACATGGGGACCGCTCCTGAAAATTAAAAGTTCCTCCGCAAGTAGTTTTCTACACACCATTTGATCTTGCAAAGTTTGAATTCCGAACCTGCAGCCTTTGCAGGACCTATGCCGGTCCCTGTATATCTTATGTACTTTAGTGTACTATGTGACCAATAAATATATTGTAAGATAGCAGACTCAGAGAGGAAATCATAGTAGTCAGAATAGCTACTTATAGTCAGTGGCGTACTTGAAAGTCTTTTTTTTACTTTCTATTGACTATAACTTATAGTAAGTAGGTATTACAAGTTTTGTTTGTTTATGATAATACCTTTTAACGGTTCTTATTTTAAAAAAAACTCAAAACCGTTTTATTTAAAAAATTCCGTCCCCAGTTCAATTTAAACATAAGCTTGGCTTGCAGGATTGAGACGCCACGACGCTAATTCCCATGCCTTAGCCCACACTATAGCGCAAAAAATATAGTCAGTCCTAAAAGAATTTAACCCCCAACTAATAGCTGATTCACATATGCGTCTTTGTCTTTTCTACTAGAGTGAATATTACAGAGCATAATGCTATTTTAATGAAATTGAATTTAAAAATGGTTAATCCATTACTCGTGGGGTTTTCTAGACAAAGAGAACCCTGTTTCAAGTAAGGATTACCGGAAGGCCACCTGAAGATTTTTTATCTGTGATATAATAAAATATTTTATTTTGATATTATTATTGTTATATTCTTATTTTCAATGCGAAAAATAACATATAAAATTATAAAAATTACATCAATTTAGATCTAATAAAACCACTCTAAAACATTTTCTTTTTGTGCTGGTAGTCTTGTTTCAAACTACCTATTTGTCTTGTTCACAGGGTATTCGCCACTGAGCCCCTGGCAGCGTATGCTAAGTGCAGCACAAGATGTGACTCTGCCAAAGATCTGTTCGCGATTATAATAGCAAATAATGCACATTGTATTACAGCTGTTTCCATAGGGTTTGAATTGTGAGGCTCTCGCCACGACAAAAGAATTGGGACTTTGAATTTTTCAGTAGTTTCTGAATTTTACATAAATCCGGGACAACTAGGACTGGAACTGTCGAACAAATTATGTACAAACAGCATCATGCAAGGGATAAAGGGGTAAGGGTTGTGTTCATCTTTCCCTCTCTCTTTCTCTTTCTGTCTAGTATATCTCTCTTTCTTTTCATTCCAGCTCACCATAGTTTTTCCTATCTTTCTCTCTCTCTCTCTCTCTCTCCCCTATTTTTAGGTCCCTATTTTCCATTCTCTTTTCTCTCTCTTTTACTCCCTCTCCCCTCTTTTCCTCATTTCGCATCTCTGTTCCTTTTTGCAAATGCATATTTCGCCTAACGTTTGTTTCTTCAAATTATGTAAAAGTGGCATGCTAATTTTCAAGATACGACTACGAGTAAATTAATGTAAGTACCTACCTCATTCTTACAAACTGAAACTACATAATTATATTAATTTGATTAGGTACATATAGTATCAAACACCTCGGCCGAGGTGTGAAGAACGCCTATACAAAGAAAGAGACAGCCCGGCAGAGTGTAAGGTTACGGAAAACATAGTTCCCATGCATTTCATGTACTTTCAGCCAGCGAAAAGTGCAACATGAATTTCAAAAATCGCGGTTTTTATTGCAGAAATGGGCTCTACGTTGAAAAATAAGTTGATTTGACTCTTTGTTTGACTTCCTAGGCCACCGAGAACCCTATTTTCGAGACCCTCCAACAATCGTGAAAGACATGAAAAGATTCATAATTTTTTTTTTTTTTTTTAGGTCCCTATTTTCCATTCTCTTTTCTCTCTCTTTTACTCCCTCTCCCCTCTTTTCCTCATTTCGCATCTCTGTTCCTTTTTGCAAATGCATATTTCGCCTAACGTTTGTTTCTTCAAATTATGTAAAAGTGGCATGCTAATTTTCAAGATACGACTACGAGTAAATTAATGTAAGTACCTACCTCATTCTTACAAACTGAAACTACATAATTATATTAATTTGATTAGGTACATATAGTATCAAACACCTCGGCCGAGGTGTGAAGAACGCCTATACAAAGAAAGAGACAGCCCGGCAGAGTGTAAGGTTACGGAAAACATAGTTCCCATGCATTTCATGTACTTTCAGCCAGCGAAAAGTGCAACATGAATTTCAAAAATCGCGGTTTTTATTGCAGAAATGGGCTCTACGTTGAAAAATAAGTTGATTTGACTCTTTGTTTGACTTCCTAGGCCACCGAGAACCCTATTTTCGAGACCCTCCAACAATCGTGAAAGACATGAAAAGATTCATAATTTTTTTTTTTTTTTCTGTTTTTTTTTTTTATTCATACGGATCCTTTGAGACCTGACTTCGTGTCTTTAACTTGGCAGTCTTGGCACTGAAGATTAAGTGAGGTGTCTAAAGTAATCAAGATATAATGGAGATGAGCCCGGACCAAAAAAAAATTCTAAATTATAAGCGGGCGGCCCATTTGGGCGGCCTCGGGTTTTGGGAGCCCGAATCGGGCATTGAAGGATAATACTAATCTTAAGTGGTATCAAATGAAAGATCTTGATGAGCAGATACCAAATTTATTGATTATATTCCTTCATCCGGTCCACTGGGTGGCACCTGGTGGCCTTTTCATTTTCTTTGGCGGGTAGGTACCTTCGAATCCTTAGCTTAGTGGTCAGATCTTGGCCAGTATGTATTTTTCGAGATGACCTCGCTCTCTCTCTGCAAAATTTTAATGTTTAAGTTTCCAAGTATTAATTTAGTTAGTTTATTTTCCGTCCGTTTCTTTAGAAGATAACTTTGTCTATTGGTAGCATGCTCGACCTGCCACCCAGTCAGCATGGGTTCGAATCCTGGCGGGGACGAAATTCTTTAGCTCTATATCTTCAATTTGGGCTTAACGTTGTTTTGTTTTTCCGATCTTTATATTTGATCTTCATGACGACCCCATTACCCTTACTAGGAAAATTTTAGTAGTTGCAGAATTGTGCAATGACCTGTGTGGCGGTATTACGAGATTGATTTTGGACAATCATGGTTGGATGGAGATAAAATATGATTAATTAGCTCTCATGATGTCCATGCTACTCACTAAAAGTTGTGACAAAGTAGTGACTTTGGCCAAGTGGGTAGCATACTAGGCTTGCACGCATGATGACTTGGGTTCGATCCTCTTCAGAGAAGTTTTTTTTCTCTGTCCATTATGTCCGGGGTACACTCATACCTCGTGAGGTATTGATAAGGGACGACACCACCGAGTTCTCTCCCGCTCATGGTTTTATCAACACCAAATTGTCTCCCGTCACATCGCTTGCATTTTTACCTGATACCTACATAGTTTAGGCCTAGCATAAAAATTATAATCGAAAACACCTAGGAATCATTGATTTAGACCTGAGGCATGGCCTTCTATGTATTTTTCCTAACCCTATGATAAACCCAAGGCATGGCCTATATATTTACCTAACCCTACTATAAACCCGGGCATTGCCTTCTATGTATTATCCCTAACCCTACTATATTCCTGAGGCATTGGCTTCTATGTATTTTATCTAACTCTACTATATACTGAAGGCATTGCCTTTCATTAGTTAGAGATTTAAAAGATTTCTTTATAAAAGGCCTATTCTTATATAAAAATGATAATTTTATAGTTTTCATTTTCTTAAATACCTAATGTAAAAAAGCATGGTCTTATTTCCGGGAGAGATAGTCGTGGTGACCCCTGCAATAAGCCGGAGAGAATTCTGGTAAGAAAAGGTCAACGGGAGAGAACTCATTACCTCACCTTGATAAGGTGATTACAAATTAATTTCTTTGGCATTTGTAAATCCAGGTGTTTTAGTGTCCCTCATATGAGGCTCCGAGGTCTATTTAGCATTGAAAGATAAACCTAATCATGTTGAGTATAGAATCAAAAGGTCTTGCATTGCAAATTTATATATTATTTACTCACTTTAGGGACTCAGGGGGCTAAATCTGTGATCCAAATACATATTGACCTTAGAAAAATTAAATACGTACTGCTAAAACTATATCTTAGAAAAAAGACAACTTGGTACATTCACATTTTCCCAGTTTATTTACTTTTGTTATTCATAATGTTTCAGTAGTGTATGAACCTATATTTTCGTACAAAAAGAACTGATATCCCCCCAAAAACACCACTTCGTGGTTAAAAACAGAAGAACGCCTCACTCAAAAGAATGATTATAATTAGCTAAAAATAAATGATATCAAATTGAGAACACCTTACCACCTTTCTTTCTATATCTCTGCACTCCTCTCTGAATTTATTCCTCTTATGTTTATCTTTCTTTATCCTTTTTAGGGGTCACCCCAAACTTGATTTCTCTTTAAATTTACTTGTTGCACGGCAATAAAAAATGGCGGTCGCGGTGTAATTTTCTCGATTCAAATCAAATAAGTTCAGAAAAATCATACTCCGACCGCCATTTTTTATTGCCGTGCAACAAGTAAATTTAAAGAGAAATCAAGTTTGGGGTGACCCCTAAAAAGGATAAAGAAAGATAAACATAAGAGGAATAAATTCAGAGAGGAGTGCAGAGATATAGAAAGAAAGGTGGTAAGGTGTTCTCAATTTGATATCATTTATTTTCAGCTAATTATAATCATTCTTTTGAGTGAGGCGTTCTTCTGTTTTTAACCACGAAGTGGTGTTTTTGGGGGTTTTACAAGACACAAAATAATCTTATCAGGAGGAAACTGTTGTATCTAGTTTGGGTTTGTCTTTTATCTTGTGCATGTGCATTAGGGGAAGGAGGACTGACTGTGCGGTGAACTTCGGCTACGGTGCACCAGGGGATGATCACACAATCATATACTTTTGAAGTATACTTAGTACTTCGTATTCTACAGTCCCTGTTCTTTCATGGGCTACAAAAATTAAGTGAAAAAAGAACACGACTTTCACTTCTCGTGCGACAAGAATTTTGAAACAACGTGACAGAATTTCGTGCTTTATGTTTTCATTGGGAATTTCATGAGCCAGCAGCGTCAATAGCACGTTGAATACACCACTTCTCGTAAGATTGTTGATGTCAACGTCCCAAAAACGGGAAGGGTCAGTACTGAGTACTTTTTAATTGACCGACTGACCACTGTAAATTGAACCTTGGGGGTCCAGCCCGATGTATAGTCGGTGAGTTAATCTGGGTAGCTAGTTTGAGTTTTAATAAAATACTGGTTAAAATCCCCGTCTCTAACGACCCATTATACATAATAAAAAAATAGATGTAGAAAAGTGCTTGAGAGCTATCTTCACTTGTGCGTCAGCATTTCCAAGATTCTTTAGATAACATAATTATTATAGTTTTCATTAACCAGAATTGCAACCCCGCCCTACCAAATAGGTACTTCGAGGGAAGAAATCACACTCCGTTGAACTTTGCAAAAACTACTTTCCTCCGTATAAAAAATACAAACTACGTTTCAAGTTGCTAAAGTTTCGTGTACACACTCGAGATAGGTACTTCTAGTGTTTTTAGATGTTTAAACGTGATGTAAGTTGAACTTACAGATAGAAGAACTTAAACGGAGGTAATATTATGTGTGTGAGATTACTGAAATGTGCTCTGAAAACTTTCTTAAGAAAAATATTATTTAGACTTGGAGTTTTTAGTTGAAAGTTATCATATTTGTGTTAATCACTTTCGTGATGTCACAACTACTCTAACTAGCTTTACTAAATCTACGCTGAAACCGGGACTTGAATAGATGTGTATCAAGCAAAACGCTAGTTTTGCAACGCCAAGAAAAACAAAACGAGCGTGCTATACTTACGCTAAACCTAGTTCGTATGTATTTTCCTTTGTAATTTTGACCTTCTTGGACAAAACTTTTTATTTTTTTTTCTTGATATTCGTGTTTTCCTCGTCGAATAGAAGATGACTACTTTTTATTTGACCTTTTTCTGACACCCCTAACCGCTTTTACGAGCACCCCCAAAATTAGTAAAAGATTCATACTTTATTTTTTTTTTTTTTTTTTTTTTTTTTCCGCATTCGGCTTACCACGGGCATCAAGTTAAAATTATGAAATTTTGGTTATGAGTTCATAATGCTTGCAGCTCGAGGTTTTCAAAAAATAAACTTCCGCGGTCACTCGGCGGCGCTTTGGCGGTATCGCCTATATCTCGGATACCGCTACCTATATCTCGGATACCGCTAAAGATAGAAAGCTGAAACTTTGTATTTAGGCGCTCTGATACATTTTGAGCTTATTTTATTCTATACATTTTTTATAAATTTTTAACTATTTATGAGTTATAACACTTTTTGTTGATTTTTGAAGTTCACGTAATCACATGAATCGCTATTAAGGATTTATTGTATCAAGCTAAAACTTCAGAGACATACTCCTGAGTCTTTGCAGATGATTCCTTGTCAGAATAGCCATCTTCAAAAAATGTACGGTTTTTGAGATATAAGCTCCTAACGTCACTGGTAGAGCACAATATATTGAGAAGTTTTGAGAGTTTCGGATCGGACCTCAGAGTACCGAAATATATCACTCGTAAATGAAATGGAATGAAGGTGTTGGCTTCCTTCGATCTTTTTTAGGTTCTTTAGTATTGTAATATTAAATTCAAATTTACTTGTAAAAGTTTTGCTTATTGTAGCAATGAGGCTTGCAAGCCGAGACTCGGTTGATGTGAGTTCTGTCAATTAAGCCACCATACGGAAATTTCAAATTTGTACATTGATAGCCAAGTATCCCAGACAGCACAGTCAACTGGATGTATACCATACTGTTAGGTGGAAAAAGTCTACTTGCCCACCTGGAAATCAGCTGGAGATTTCCACCTTCCACCTGACCTCCACCTGGAAATCAACTGGAAATGAACTGGAAAGTAACCCAACTTTTAACTGGAAGTCAGTTGCCCAAAGTCAACTGGATTTGTTCCACTTATTTCCAGCTACTTGTAGCGCTCTCTAGTGGATGGGTAGTAACTCACTACCACAATGTTGACATACCTATTTACCTATACTGTACATTATACTACATAATAATCAAATGCTACGCTCTTGGTTTTGAGGTCGTGGGTTCGAATCCCATTATATGCATTTTTTTTTTCTTCAAAAATATAATAATAGTAATAAAAATACTAGAAACAAATGTATATTAGGCATAAATTCAATTTAAGTTATTTTATTTAGAGGCCATACATTCAAATCTCATGAAAAATATTTTTTGTATAAAAATAAAGTAATAAATTTTAAATAGGTTTTTTTAACACATACACACACACAATTTTGGGTATAATTTTTTTACATAGAAATTTGGAAAGAAAAAGAAAATAACTAATCTGTTTTAAACAACACAATTCAAATAAGACTCTTTAACATTATTCTATTTTTACAATAAGAGTGTTTATTATTTAAAAAAATTGTCCCAAAAGTGTAAAATGCACTATCAAATTTCTGGCTGACTATGTCCTCTTGGGGTTACAATACCAAACGGTACTCTCACTGAGAGTTCACCCCCCTGAGACACCTTCAACATACTAGAAAATTATCAAAATTAAAATATCTAATACAATTTTCAAGTGCACTGGTAATCAAGTGGTTAACGCGCTAGTCAGATAATCCACTTAACGTAGGGTTCCATTGTTTCAAATTTTTCCTCATTATGGTTGTGACCACATAATAATAAGACTCTGAGGGTTAGGTGGTAGAAAATGCTTTGAGCATAACCTTACCTGGTGGTTACCTTCCAATTAAAAGTGTTATTATTATTTTTATTAGGACACCGGCCATGAGAAAAAACCTTAATGGTGACAAAATGCCAGGTTTTAGCTAGAATAGAAATAAAATAATGATATCCAATTATAAAATATGCTCATACCATGTACATAATCACAATAAAATAATAATACTATGTAAATGAAAATATATTTCTTTAGTGAAACCAAAAATAACAAAGAAATAAACTAATAGCCAGCAGAAAATGATGATGAGGCTCTCATGAAATAGCCAAAGTTAAGCAATGTCTAACGTGGTGGAACATGGATTAGTGAATGTTATTATGTATTTGTAATCCTTCATGACAATTTACATACTTCTGTGGCTAATTAGAATTGCTGGGTTGTTTGCTTTGAGAATTATTACCAAAAAAGCATTGTTATACTTAAATTAAAACAAAATTGACTTAATTGTTAAGACTAGTGAAATTATAAAACACAATAGTGTGGAACACTTTTTTTTAATAGATATAAAATGAACACAAAATTTGAGGGGCTTCATAGTAATAAGGTGGTTTAGAAAGCTGAATAGTTAATATTATTATTAGAGACAGTGCACAGAAGATTGGCTAATTAATTTTGAGTCAAATAATCAGGAAGCATGTAAAAAAGTATACACTACATCATCTTTTTAGTGTGGCAGAAGCACGTACGAGTGAAAAATTCATTTTATAATAATATATTATGTATTGCATATCTAAATAAAATCCACAGAATGAAAATTTTCATTATCTAGCACCATACATCAGATAATTCAGCTGTTTCCTTGCTTGACCCAGGACCTTTTTTAAGGTACAATTCCAAGTGAATTTGACTGTCCAGTGTCCAGGAACAGTAGAGTGCAGAAAGTTCATTATTGTCCAAGTGCATGGAGTATTGTCCAATGAAGAATGTTATCCATTATGAACTGTTTGTTGTCCTCTCTTTTCTTCTGTCACGATTCACGATTTAGAATTTTAGACAAACCAAAGAACTCCTTCTGTGACATCTCAAAATCAAATATGGAGTTCAGTAAGAATTAACACTTTCTCGAAATCAAATTTGAAGTTCAGTAAGAATTAACACTTGCAGTAGTTTATAAAAATGTTCAATAACTAATTGAAATAGGTACCAATTATAAAAAGAATTAAAACAACTCACAATAATCGAGAATCACAAAAAAGAAATTTCTCTAAAAAATTATTCAAAGATTAAAGATGGCGAATTCAACAAGAACACTCTCGGTAAAGTTCGTGTGAAACCCGAATCTATCCGAGAGCGCGTTTTAACTGAACTGGAAAAAATGTGGAGCATTTCCAGCTGACTGGTCAACTGACTAAATTCTAGTTATGTCCTAGCTGGAGAGAGTCGTTATATTTCCAGCTGACTGCCCAGGTGACTGAGTCTAGATGAATTTTTGTTGGAAATATCCAGGTGGCTGGTCAACTGATTTAATCCATGATGGAAAAATCCAGCTGTCGGGACAGTTGGAGGTCCAGTTGACTTTATACACCTGGATATTTCCACCTTAAATCCAGACTGGAAGTCAACTGCCGTGCTGTCTGGGATGTAAGTCGACGTTACTTAACATGATGTGGTCAAAAACTACACAGGAAAATCCAAGTAATGATTCAATAACCATTGCGAAGCACGGATGAAGGAGCTAAACCCTGAAATTTTCAGTTCAGTTGAACAAAAATTGCAGCTTTTATCGTGATAAGCCATTTCGATCCAAATTTTAGCCAAGCTCGAAGTTACTTAACATGATGTCCAAAAACTATGCAGCAAAGTCCAAGTATTATTTGAACAATCCTGAAAGTTTCAGCTCGTTTGGACTACGATTACAACTTTTATCGCGTTACAATCATACATACATACTTACATAGAAACGGACCAGTGCCGCTTGAGTTAAAGGTTCGTTTCTCTTCGTTCGCAATTAGCTCTCTATAGGACCTTAAAAAATGACCAGGTATTGTTAAGAGGAATAGAAAGAAATAACAGGATGCGAGGTACCTGACAATTTTTTACATTACCAGTACGTATTCATAGAAAAGCAGAGTTTCTAGAAGAAAAGGACTAAACATTCCATTCAAATAGTCAACAAGGGATACCCTTCTTGTCCCACCGAGTACCGACTCCTTCGCGTGTGCGTTATTGTTCTACAGGGTAGAGCAGATAGAATTATTGAAACAATAAAATTAAACGAATTAAATAAACGAGCGCGCGATTAGCTCAATGGTTAAGCACTCGCTTGCCATGCGGTAGGTCCCGGGTTCGATCCCCCGAGCTGACAATTTTTTTTGTAAGGGATACCTTCCGATGTGCTCGTGTTGACCCAGCACGTAATTGGGAAGTATTGTGTCACTTCTCACCCATCAGAGGGGAGGCATACTACGGGATGGGCAGGCTACAACACAGACCACAAGCGTCTACAGTAGCCCCTGTTTCATGGCTACGAAATAAAAACGGCTGTGAAACACTCATCTTTAAAAAAAAAAAATCATTTCTAGAACAATCGACATCCAAATGAAAGTTTCATTACTTCCCAAGAAGATTTGCCATCAAGTTTTACCTATATGTTTCATTGGAATAAATAAAGTTCTTGAAAATTATGTTTCTGTAAACTAATTTCATTGTATTCTAGTTGAAGGGTTTACAACAAAATTGCACTCTGTTGTTCGGAAATTCCTAATTGATCAATAATTAATTTTCTCTGAAAGTCAAAAATTCTACAGTTTATCTGTGACCCATTTAGTTAAAATATTGTATAATATATGTACATTTAGATAACAAGGGGAACCTTATTAATTTTAATCAGCTTTAATGTGTTTTTATTCCATAATTCATAGTATCTACCAAATTAGAGAGCTCGCGTCAATATCACCCCGTAATTTAATGTCAAATTAAGGGTTGCGAATGTATGAATTCCGAAGAATTTTTAACTGGTTGACAACAATTTAGCACCAAACAAATAAAAATACCATTGGTTTTATGTGAGACTGTTCCTAAGTGCTTCCCACAAAGTGAGTCAGGTACCCGGTGATTACGTATACAGGGTGTCCCGTATACAGATGCAAATACTTTGAGGGTAGGTTCAGCCCACCGTGAACTATCATATGAGCGAAACTTGCAGTGGGCCATTTTGTTTCGTTAAAGAGTTATGGCCAAATCCCTGTTTTTCCCACAGGTCTAGAGGTCACTTGGATCGATGCACGTTTTCAAAGAAATGATAGCCAGTAAGTAATTTTTTTACTTCATGTATGGATAATCATGCATATTTCCCTTCGAGTGCAGTTGGTTGCATGAAAAAATATTGAAAGACCAGAGAGATATTTAATCATAAGTTCAATATTTTTCTAGAGGTTAAAGCTTGTGGCTTTCTCTTCCACCGAACAAATTGATCGTCTCGTTATTTTAATTATTAGATTTGATTGATATAGTTGGTTAATAGAACTATTTGTACTCAGAAAATTTTCATTTATAACTTGCAGTTGGCACAAAAATGGTCACACAGACCGCTTCAGGCATCTAGTGTTCTTCAAAATGTAATAGCGCCCAGATTCAAAATTTGATAGATGTGTTTCTCTCCTTCTGGTGTCGTTTAATAGGTCATATCTCATCCGTTCCTTCACGCGTCTGGAGGAACTTGGAATTTATTGAAACAAAATAGCAGAGGGTATTTTTTTAACTAGTGATACACAGAATTGTAATTGTAGAAGTACTTAAAATTCACGAAAGGGAAAAAAAGGGAAAAATCAAATTTTAGAAAAGTATTGAACTTATGATTAAATATCTCTCTGGTCTTTCAATACTTTTTCATGCAACCAACTGCATTCGAAGGGAAATATGCATGATATCCATACATGAAGTAAAAAATTACTTACTCGCTATCATTTCTTTGAAAACGTGCATCGATCCAAGTGACCTCTGGACCTGTGGGAAAAACAGGGATTTGGCCATAACTCTTTTACGAAGCAAAATGCCCCACTGCAAGTTTCGCTCATATGATAGTTCACGGTGGACTGAACCTACCCTCAAAATATTTGCATCTGTATACGGGACACCCTGTATATTATACCTCATAGTTTCCCTGTGATAGGTACATCGGTAAATCCAAAGGTAATTGGTTATACAGGGTGCGGCAGAAAGAACGAACTTTACTTACATACGATGGAGAAATGTCAGTTGATTTAGAATGTTGCAAAAAATGTAACCAACAAAAAATATCTGATATCCGCCAAAAATACACTTCGTGTGCAAAAGACACCAAGAAAATTAGAATCCTTCAAAAACAATTACCTCAAAAAGAAGTGCCTAAAAAGGAACTGATATCAAATGAATGCCAAGTTCTCCTAAACTGAAAATCATTTGCCCATGGCAGAAAGGAGTCTTAAGCACAGAAATCAAACTGAGGATTGGACATGACATTTCCCATTATTCTGCTATTTACCAACGCTAAAAGTTAACATTAAAAATCTTGGCAAGTTCAAAGCATTTCTCTAATTTTTGAAACTTGCCAAGTTTTTTAATGTTAACTTTTAGCGTTGGTAAATAGCAGAATAATGGGAAATGTCATGTCCAATCCTCAGTTTGATTTCTGTGCTTAAGACTCCTTTCTGCCATGGGCAAATGATTTTCAATTTAGGAGAACTTGGCATTCATTTGATATCAGTTCCTTTTTAGGCACTTCTTTTTGAGGTAATTGTTTTTGAAGGATTCTAATTTTCTTGGTGTCTTTTGCACACGAAGTGTATTTTTGGCGGATTATAATAACGGTAGATATTATTAAAAACAAATTTGAGAAAGAAAATGGAAAATCCGTTATTAGACTTTTTGGTCATCCATGACAATTAACTGAGTCTGAGAATATTACAATACGTACATGGTAATTGACAATAAGTTCTTTACAAATTTGAAGAAAAACAATACAAAATGTCTCCTTAGAATCTGATACAAAAAATATATTGAATTTCCTAAACAAATTAAATGTAAATTGAGAGCTTTTACTAACCCACTTGTAATAGTACCATGAGAGAAGAAAAATCCAAAATAAAACACGAAAAGTCGTGTAATGTTTCAGACAGATTTTCACAGCATTTCAACACTACTCTAATTGCTCAGTCTCCTGTAAATTCGTTCAGAAATAGGTTAAGTCACAATGAGATAATCATACTCATTAGAAGTTTTAAATACATGTAAGTATAAATAGTACAAGCATACTAACATATAATTCGAATAGTGTATATTAGCTGTGACACACTTCCAAAGACGAAGTGCAGAAAGTTTTCAATGATATCTAGTAAGTGGGAGTTTCTCCAACTCTACTTATGACAATAAGAATTTCCACAGATAAAAAGATAGTGCCCTAGCATCTCGAAGTATTTTTGACTTCTTGCAGATAATTATAGTTCTTGCTAAACTTCTAACTTCTACAATGGGATGATTCCAGCCGTTTTGAAGGATACAATAATGAAGAAGTATTTTTTTAACATGATCACCAACATCTCACTTTATTTTACATGATAGAAAAATCATCTTTTTTCATCTTCGCCACAACACGTTAAATGATCATTTTAATTATTCCTAATTAGTTATTCCTTAAGAATGCTAAATAATTTAAGAATTAGAATTGTATGTATGCCTGAGAAAATTATATTGAGTATTTTGTCTATGTTTAAATTTGGTAATGGGGTTCCAGTTTTTTCAACGGCTCCACAAAAGTTTTGAATAGCTGTTGTTTCAAGACGTTAAATGATCATTAATTTCACCTGTGCCCGCTGAATATTTGAAATAGTAATAAGTTGTTTTTTTTTTAAATTAAATTATAATTATTATTTTGTATGTAGGTAGTGAGATACTTAGATAATGCAGTCTCAAAATTTTAACTATAATCTAAGTAAGTATGAGAGCCACCAAGGATTTAACAAAAGACACAGAGATACATATCAAACACCTCGGCCGAGGTGTGAAGAACGCCTATACAAAGAAAGAGACAGTATCTAATATCTCATTCAGGTCCTCCCTTTTCTCCTCAAAAAAAGGAAGAAGAAGAAAAACATTTTCAAATAAAATGATGTCACAATAGTCACATGCTGCAGTTAACCTAGGTCAGCTTATTTCAGTCATATAATTCATCGATAAAGTTTTTATTATTATTAAGAGTTGTAATATATTACCTCTTTTTAAATATGTTACCTAGTTATGTACCAGTTGTACCTATAGATGTTTTATTATAATGTTTTGTTATATCATATAGCTTTCAAAAAGAGCATTTATTTATATCTATTTTAACGAAAATACACTGTCAATTATGAACGAGAAGTGAAACAATACTTTCCATCCAGGTGCTGGGTCAACACGAGCACACCGGAAGGTATCCCTTACAAATAATTGTATTCAAATTACAATTTTTTTGTCAGCACGGGGATCGAACCCGGGACCAAATGGAAAAAGATACAAGTAAGGCTTTTTTCACTCGATTTATACATTCATTTATTAAACAAGCCTCCTGACTTGTTATGGTTGGCCTGTGTGTTATGTGTTTCCATTCCTCTAGCGAACTGGTATTTTCCTCTTTAAAGTCTCTCAGCCAGACATTTAATGTAACTTGGTGTAAATGGTGTACCGTTAGTTCATTTAATAAATAATTGTTATAAAATATGTCAATTTGTTGTTACAGTAAAAGTGTATTTTTTGTAACTTGTGTTTTTGTTTCTAGCATATTGGTGAAGAAAAGTGCCACTTCCAGCTAAATCAAATCTTGAATCAAGGCAAATCATGTTGCATCTTGTGTATTGCAAATCTCTTGTGTATTGAAAGAAACATCAAGACAAAATAGGACTTCAAGATATTTATATTTTTTTTTAATGAACATTTTTTTAAAGAGACGTCTGAGTCCTTGCCCTCAAGATATTTAATACGATATAATATAAAATATCTACGAAAAACTTCGAAGAATTATTGAAGTTATTTTGAGAATTCACATGGAAAAATGATAAGGGAATACTTCCACTTCAAGTCCAGGATATAAATTCAAATGAAAGTTCATCTGTAAGGGCTAGCAATACATCGGAATATCTCGCATGTTCCTGCATGTGCATACCTCTCTATCTATTTCTCGAATTCCTTTACAGGTTCTCTGGTTCAACTATTGCACGGTCATTTGAGCCTTTATCATTTTTTTTAAGTACCTAATCTTGAAGGAGTGTAATGTCTTTTGACCCCATTTCTAAATATCTAAATTGACTAGTGTACGTCTGTTACTTATGACTTTCTAGATATTTTCCTCAATTTCTCTTTTTTACAAGTCAAAATATACACATTTTAACTTATGTCTACCAGTGATGTGGACTCATTGATGGCATTTCTGAAAAGTGTAAACCACCTTCACCTCGTAAAGGGCATGAGGAACGGCACGGACGACCATAGAATATTGGTTAAAGTGCCTGAGTAAAATTCTCAAATACTTACTTATAATAAATTTGATTACCAGACTAGCGTCTTAAGAAGTCGACAACTGACCTCAGGAGCTGAGTCGATGAGGCGGCAGACTCGTAACCGGAGGTCAGGAGTTCGAGTCTCAAGTAAAACAATGATTTAGTTCAGCCAGTTTGAGTAATAAAATTGTGACATCACATCGTGACGAACACAATTATTATTATGATAACTTAACTTAATAAAACTCAACGACCAAATCATGTAAAAACTTCAATTAAAAGAAGTTCAATTGATGTTTTCGTACCAATAAACTTCAAAAAGGTTCACTTCTGTGACGTCATCAAGATACGAAACCCAATAAAACCCATCTCACACGATGCACGCTCTGTCTTCCAGGGGAGCAACATAAAACTCAGGCAATTTTGCGCTCCTCATCAGTTTTCTGTGTTAGAACAACATGGTGTATCACTTGGAGTCTGTTAACATCTTCAGTACCAGCAGGGATATCCAGCAGGGATATCTTCAGTACCAGCAGGGATACGTAAAATAATATGTACTTTAAAGTTAACTTCTTTTTATTTCACTATGCCTTTTCCCAAACCTTATTAAGGTTGGGTAAGCTTTGTTTAACTTCTTCCTCATGGTTCAGGTTGGATAGTTCTGGCAGTTTTTTCCACTTTTAAGGACTGGATGACCTTTCTAACGCAAACCGTGTTGAGGGCACCAACGATATAGTTCTTTGTCTTTTAGCCTGAGGAATCTAGTACTGTTTATATTATGTTCTGCATCCCTCAGCGAGATAGATTTATTTTAAAGCTGTACATATAGCTTATTTACGTTCTCTTTCTTTGAGAGAGAGAGAGAGAGAGAGAAATTTTCTTCAGCAAAATGACCAACCTGAATTAGTTAGTGACTTTAGAAGTTGCCTTGAAAAAAACGAGTGTTCAACAAAAAGAACATTGAAAATTTGGCCATGGATTCGATTCTGACCTAGAGGAAATACAAGTAGATATGCCTATTATCATAAAGAAGAAGCAAACCTCTCATGATGAACCCAAACAAGAACTTTCATCCGGGTTAAAAGAAAAGAATACAGAGGGATTTTTTGAAACCTAGTCTTACTTGCTGTGAAGCATCAAGCAGCTATTATCATGATTGGCGGCGGAGGTGGGAACCACAGAGCTGAAGAGAACGTCAGGAAAACTATACATGTGCTACGTGCCGGGAAAGCAAGCAAAGATCCATTGGGAATGCAGGAGATTGAAGATACAACGTTATTGTTTGTAACTACTGCACGGAGGTGAATTATGGCGGTTGTAAGGTGAAAGAAAATCAAAATAGTAACTCTTTTTTTGTAGAGAATAATTGAAATAAAAATCTAATCCATTAGAGTATTTCTCGAAATCTAATTAACAGAACACTTAGTAATAGCCTTAGACTTGGTGTTCACCTTTCACAAATAATACTCACTCATCAACATGGATAGTCACTAATCACTCAATTACCAATACATACTATCTAACCTAGTGTCTAGTATCTCCTCAGATAAATGACACAGTAGTCAACGAAAGTGGGTAGAGCACTCGGCGTACATACAGATGATCCGGGTTCGATGCCTGGCTGGGTAGAAAATTTTCCACTCCTGTAGGTACTTTGGGTTTCCAGGATTCACTCGAGAAGAAAAATTAGTAACTACGTGTATTAGTTACGGATTTCAGAAGCAAAATAATCTATAGAATTTGGAAATGTAAAGGAAAATTCTTGTAGGTAGCTATACTATAGACAAAATATTATACGAAGAGGCTCTTCCTTCACCACAAATAATTCAATAAGGAATAAAGAGTGTGTATTTAAAATTCCGATATCACAGGTTTACCAATCTTCAAACTACAAAAATAATCAACGACGACGGAGTTAATGTTACCTTTATGTGATAACTAGCCGTTTGCCCGTGCTTTGCAACGGGACTAAATTTCAAATTTACTAAGGCATGGCCGTACTGCTGGACAGCAATGCCTTTTTGAACTTTTTATAATTTTTCTGGACAAAGTGATAATGGTTTTGGGGGGGTCAATTCTGAGACATTTTTCGCTATCTCTTACCGTTTTGGCTAAACAACTCCGGACAAACAAACATAGGTAGGTAGGTAGGTAGGTAGGTAGGTAGTCCTTTTTTCTGTTTTATATATAGAGATAAGTATGCTTTTCAAACCACTGAACTCTTATTTCGTTATTTTTCGAGAAGGAAAAAATATCCCCGCAAAAAAGAAAAAAAATTGAGGGTAAGAAATTATTACCTACTTGAAAAAAAGTTTTAAGTCACTTTGAAAATATTTATTAGATCATATTTAGTCCGTTTTCTTACAACATTAAGTTATTATCAACATCATCTCACTAGCCTTTCTCGTGGAGGAAAAAACAGCTTAAAACATAAAGTTTAGGATACAAAAAAGTTTCAAGCTTTTTGCCTATTTAAATCTTTTAAGGATTATAAATTCAGCAAAATAAATATCACAAAGAAGAGTTTTGAAATTTATGAAATATGTCATGCCTCCAGGGGGTTCCCAACATTTAACAGTCACAGCATTATGAATCTACATACCTACTATACCTAGATAAGTTTAAATTTCATTTTCTTTTTTAAAAAGTTTTTTTGTCCTAGAACAACGAATATTGATATAAGGCAACCAGTATGCTGTACTGTTCGTGTACAGTCTGTTATAGGTACTAATTCCTAGTTTTACGCTCTTTTGTATGTTTTCTTGAATTGATAATTTGTTATCATACAAGAGTGGGACATTCAATACATAGAGTAAGGAGATGATGGAGAGAGAAAATCCTGATAGAGGACAGATAAAATGAGAAAGAGGGAGCACAAGGGTTAGTTGTACTTTGAACATTGATTCATTATAAATTTATTACCTGTACTGTCTCTGACTTACCTAACAAGGCAGAGAAAGTTTCGGTTTACTGTCCTACAGCGAGACAACCAGGTAAAATCCTAATTAAACATGACTGAAATTACTATCGAAGTTATGGTATTTGATGACCACTGACACAAAACACGGACTGGATTTAACAGACTAGATATAACAGACTGGATGTAACCAAGCAACACAGCACTGGGGATTGAGCAACTTTTCTCAAACAATGTAGAAAAACTCTAAATTACGAACAACAAAAAAGTTTTGTGTTTTTTTTCTGAAATGTTATTTCATTGTGTGTGGTAGCCTGGTCATAACCCGGCTTCGGAAGTAGGGAACACAAGTTTGAATATTATAGCGCTAAGTTATCCCTATTATGTCTTCCAAACTTTCAGCGTAAGCAATATCTTGAGAATGTAGAATATGTCTTAGCGCTTGATTATCACCCTAATGAATAATAAAGTTAATGCTAGCACTTCCGTCGCGCGTTTGGATGGATGGTTATTCTGGTGTCATCTGGAGACACTTGAGTTCGATATTCCCTTTGGTTTAAATTTTAGAATCCATAGCCTTTTGTATTTTGTGAAAATGACATGAATGAGTTAGGAGTTATTAATAGGCTATTTTCATGATTTTCAGGATTCAGTTGGTTAGTATTATAATCATGATGAGTATTTATAACTAGCCGTGGTACGACTAGGCTAGCGGCGTATTTTTTTCACTGAGGCATGGCCGTGTTGGCGAAAAATATTGGGTACTTATGTTAGTTTTATAGATAGATTACTTTTTCTCACTTCATAAGAATGTCCATCAAAAATATCAAATACCCAAATATGTGTGATTATGTAATCTTCTCTATTATACTACACAAAAGGTTGAACTAAAGATAATCACCTAAGGTTAAATGGTAAAAACATTTCTGATAGAAGACTTGTCAAACATTACCTCATTGACGAAAATAAAATTCTTTTTTTTTTTTCATTGTTCCAATTTGCGAAATATACCAACAATTAGAGAAAGGAGAAAAGTTTTCAGTTCAAAGAGTACTCATTTCAGAGATCTATTGGGACGGTAAGATTTGAGTGTGAAAGATTTCAACTTTTAAAAAAAGGAAATTTTGGAAAGCTTAAAACGCTTTATACACTGCCATCAAGAACCATTCTAAATTTCAGCTCAATCGGACACACACACACACACACACACAGTGGGAAAAAATTAATTTGAAATAATAATGAATATTTCAGCTGCATGAGGTATCACCTCGGCATTCTCTTCCTATCAACCTTTGTATACAGGTCTTCATAAAGTCTCACCCAGGCCTAGGTTTCTCGAAAACGACTCAGAATATCAAAAAACGCAAAAACCCGTATTCCTTTATATTTAGGGGGATTGATTTTCAGCCAATTTTTTTTTTTGCCTACACGGCCCCAGTCAGGCTCGGCATGGACCAACTTTAAAATCTTAAATAGAATGGTATGTCTTGTGGCATATTGTTTTAAAGGTCTTATTGAGAGAAGTTCATTACAATAAATTTCAGTGTGCTACGACTTATCGTTCTTGAGATACAGGGTCGGACGTCCTGCGTAATATCCATATATTTTGACCAATAACTCGATAACCGTAAATTATGGAGAAAATTTTTCTTGTTAATAATAACTCCTTATGATGAGACTTTTCGAACAAGTTATAACTCGACATACTCTGTTGATGTTAGTTTCTGGTCGGTTTCGTCAGCCAGACGGACGAACAGTCGAAAAAAATTTAACGAAAAAACAAATCAAATTTTAACTTGTTCGAAAGTTCTTGCTATAAGGAGTTATTATTATCAAGAAAATTTTTCTCCATAATTTACGGTTAACGAGTTATAGGTCAAAATATAGGATATTACGCAGGACGTCCGACCCTGTATCTCGAGAACGGTAAGTCGTAGCACACTGAAATATATTGTAATGAACTTCTCTCGATAAGACCTTTAAAACAATATGCCACAAGACATACCATTCTATTTAAGATTTTAAAGTTGGTCCATGCCCAGCCTGACTGGGGCCGTGTAGGCAAAAAAAATTTGGCTGAAAATCAATCCTCCTAAATATAAAGGAATACGGGTTTTTGCGTTTTTTGATATTCTGAGTCGTTTTCGAGAAACCTAGGCCTGGGTGAGACTTTATGAAGACCCTGTATATTATAGCCTCATAGCTCAGACACCCTGAACACTGTCATGTTTGAAAAACAAGAATGTGTTTTTAAATCCCACCGATAGAAAATAATGGGATGAAAAATAAAATGAAATCCGTAAAATCAAACGTCCGGTTTCGTATGCTTTTATCAGATTACGTAATACCTCTGGGCGGGACACCAAGGGGTGGCTAATACCACTGGGGAGGGCATGCACCGCTCGTGGCTATACCCCCCCTCAGAACTTCCTGTGAAGTCCATTTGTTTCCTACTCAAGTTTGAAACATTTTTCCATGGTGATGTACCGATGTGCACTTTAGTGTTCGATAATGGCACCAGCACTATGTTTAGCATACGGGGTGAAGATTTACAGCAACGTTAATATTCTACTCTTGCCTGATTGGACTTTTAGAAATTCGGTGAATTTGGGTTTTGAGTACGAAACATATTGGATTTGAATTTTGAGTAATGGGAAATATGATAATGTTGCATTTGTATAGGAAATAATGATATAGGTACAAACAAATTCTCCATTTTAGTTGGAAGTACAAAGTGTTTTGATTCATTTTACAATTACCTACATTTTAATTTTATTTTCACAACACTGAACCAAAAAGTAGTAAATACTGCGGAGGCACAAAGACTCTAAAAGGGAATATTTTTTATTTAACTATATTAGTAAAAACATGTTATTATGAATGTATCAGACAGCAAGATTAACCCTTGTGTGAAATTTCAGCTCTTCAGATGTTGTGATGAGTCAATCCATCAGTCATCAGAGAGTGCATTTTTGACTTAGAAGTTTGAATAAGTACAAATATGTATGATTTTATTTGTGGTGAAGCACAAAGCCTCTTCACAATTTTTGTAGGTAGCGCAGCATTACTAAGAGCCTCCTTCACTTTCTGAAATATTCTATAATATTAATTTCTTTTTACTCTGGTAATGCCGTCACTGGTCGTTGCTCATACAAGTAACTACTCATTTTTCCTCACAAAATATGAGTGGACCCCGAACATCCAAGTACAGAGCAGAAAAATTCCTGCCCCGCTGGGGATCGAACCCAGGTCACCACGCGTTCAATGCCTAGCGCGCTAACTCACTCGGCAACGGTGACTACTCCAAATATATCTGTTTTAACTGATAGTTGGAAATTATTTGGTTCACTCTTACCCCTCAACAAGTTTCAAGCTTCCATGAATATTAACCTCTGATGATGCAAACAGCTTTGGAAATCCTAAACTAGAAAGTAAAAGGTATCCGGGATAAATAACGCCGCGTTACCCTTCCCCCTTTGGTGAACACTTCATAAATGTTATATTTCCCGCTCGGGTTGGCGTAATAAAAAGGTCAAATCTTACTAAAGGATAAAATAAGGGACGCGAGAAAGAGAGGAGGAAGAGTCACACAAATATAAAGGGTAGAGGAGTGTACAAGAGGGGTTCATTATAAGAGTGTGTTCTGGGCTGTTGAAAATTTTATTCATGAGTTGTTACTGTTAGACAGTGTTAATTAAAAAACATTCATTATTCAAAGCTAGATTTGGACAAAGTTAGAGCGTGTATCACAGGAAGCGTTACCCTGCCAGTCTGTCACTCTGTCAGCCTGGGGCTGTCAAGAGAGACGGATGTTCTCTGCTGTCTGCTGATGGTAGAGGACATTGTCATTATTAGGTGTTTCATTGTAGTAGTTAGGAAAACACTTCAAGTATTTAATTTTCAATTTAGCTAACATCTTTATTTTTCAAATCAGTGTTGAGTTCAGTAAAATGTTGAGAGTTTATATTTGAAGATTGAGTTACCTTATTGAATGTCGCAGAAAATATTCATGAAGCACAGAAAACAATATTGGTCAATCGTGAGAAGTTTGAAGTTCAAAACACCCCAGATTGACTAGTTCTAACTTTGAACTAATGTCTCTAAATTTATATTAAAAATGTATATTTAATATGCTATAAGAA
Organism: Bactericera cockerelli; assembly: GCA_024516035.1. Taxonomy (NCBI): domain Eukaryota; kingdom Metazoa; phylum Arthropoda; class Insecta; order Hemiptera; family Triozidae; genus Bactericera; species Bactericera cockerelli. The sequence continues at coordinate 32,919,168 of CM044957.1, read as the reverse complement.
AAGAAAAGGCCTCATTTTCTTTCGAAGCTTGAGGCGAGATATTCATAAGGGGGAGAGTGTCTTGGAAATTTCAAGGCAATGTTCTAAAATAATTAATCCGAGTTACTCAACGTTATTTTGAACCCCCACATAAACCAACTCAATTTAGAACCCAACGTCATCATAATTCTGTCATGATTTTGGAAATTTATGTTCTCAACATTAAATATTAATGATTTATGTTTGGCCTACAAAAAGGCATACTTTTTTTTGTAGAAGAGGTGCAATATAAACAAATTTAACATGCATTGGCTAACATGGAGCAGGTCTAACGTTCAGCAGTATCCAGCAAGGTGAATACTTGGTGCACTACCTTCAAACTTCGTGCTCGCCTGATACTGGCCCACACAGGGTTACTACTGGAACACAGACACTACAAACAGACAATGAGGCTAATAATAATCATAGAATTAAAAACAATCAATAGATAAAGAACTTTCAATGCTCCATGGGCATCTTATGAGAAGCACTTCCTCAATAGAAAATGACAGACACCATATTCTATTAGTATATGGTCCGACATTTTCTATTGAGGCAGTGTATGCTATTTCCTATGCAGAAAGTGTGCTTCAGTTCTCGACCAAAGTTCGTTATCTACTTTCTAAATCTATGAATATAAAAGGCCAGCCAGTCCTCTCTGGTATTACTTTCGTTATAATTGATTGCATCCTCCAGTCATGCTTAAAAATTGTGAAATTTTATGTAAGTTTTTGAACTTTTTGACTACTTTCCTGCTAAAATGTATCTTGTAAGTAACGAGCTACCAAGTAATCACACTTCCCATTATCGCCGTCAAATATAACAACAATCTTTCTTCTTTTACTCTGTCTTATCCCGCTCAAGTAGGGTCGACGTTGTTCAACCTCATGGTTGAGGTTGATTGGTTTTGGCACATTTTTTTACGGCTGGATGCCCTTCCTAACGCCAACGATTCTATTTGATTTAACGTCCTGGATTAGGACGGGGGTTTTACCCTCCATTCGCTGGGAATCGTACCAGCTACCCACATTAACCTCACCCAGCCTGGGTAGGGCGGGAAATGTCAGCCTCACGTGTTTGGATGGAACAGAATTTTCTTCGAAAAGTCTGCCCCAGCCGTGAATTGAACTCGGGAACTCTGGACTACGGGCAGTAGTCACATATGAAGACCCTAGTTCACAAAGGGTACAAGTGACAAATCTAATATTCGAAAGATTGTTTGTGCTCTAAACAGAATGGATATTCATTAACCCATTGTAACCTCTAACTCATTTTCTCAAAAAATGTCACTTGTACCCTTTGTGAACTAGGGTCTTCATATATAACATCAAATATAACAACAATAATCACTATAAATGTACCTGTACTACCTTATACTACACAACTCAATGAAAGTCTCCTCCATCTATCTTGTGCAACTCCAGTAATATCTTACACAAAGATGAAATTACTTCACAATATTCAGTGCCGGATTACCCATATGGCGGATTTGGCAGATGCCAAGGGCCCCGCGCTTTAGGGGGCCCCGCGCTTGAGCAGCTTACACTAGATATTATGAGTTGTTTTAAAAGCTTACACAAGGTATTATGGATTTTTAAAAGCTTACACTAGGAACCTTTGAAAAATGAGTAAGAAGGAGAAATAAAAGTGAAAAAAAACACACTGACAACAAAGTACATAAATTGAAAGAAAAGCGCGGGGCTCCCTATTATTATCTATTCCTTGAATAAACAATGATCAACCACATAGAAATTAGCGGATTACCTACCAATATGTCAGATTTGTTAGATGCCAAGTTCCCGCGATTTTGGGGGCCCCGCCTTTCAGGCAGCTTACATAAATCATAAGTGTTTGAATGACCTTTAACACGGTTTTTCTGGATTTTAATATTGAATAAAATCACAGCCAGTTGAGCAAAATGTTAAAAGAAAAACCACGGGACCCCCATAAAATGGACCACATATTATATGAAAATAGATAGATCTTTAGATACCTATTACCTGCGGCTCTTCATATAATATAATATCATTACTCTTTGAAAAGAATAATATTGACAAAGGACGTGATTATCGCCTTAGGTAATCTCTGCCATCAAACTTTTGATCGGCTTTATCGACATCTTAACCAATGATCTTCATTATAGCCGCCTGCGGCGCTTTTAATGAATTTTTCAAGATATCTTTTTCTATCTATTTTCCGAGTACTTTACCCCATAACTTTGCAAAAATTTCGCCTGCGGCACCGTCAAATTTACTTATCTTGATGGTTTGGATTGTTTTTCAAGACATGCAATTCTATTACCATTAAAAGAAAAAAATCTTTGGGCATTTTAAAAATGCCTTGTGATTGTTTGGAATTAATTTGGAAAGTTACCTTTAAAAAAATTAGCATTCAATACTAGCGATAAAATCTTCATACTACTTTCTACACATCTTACCTAATGACATCTTGCTACAAATATTCTTTTTATAATACATATTTAGATATTTCTACTATTATTCGGAAAAAATGTTGCCTTTGGTGTTATAAACGTCGTTTTGGATACTATTATGGGGATTGGTGCTCAGGACACTTTGCTTCGATTTCGAGGTTCTAAAAATAGTATTTTAGAATAAACTCAGTACAATTTTGGGGCCCCGCGCCTTGAAATTGCCAAGGGCCCCACGCAGCCTTAATCCGGCACTGACAATATTAGATCCCTTATCATCAAAGTGTGGAGCAAACAGAGCTAATTTTAATGCATCTCAAACAGAGATTCACAAATAATAATTGAAGCATGTGAAGGAGCTCTGGGGAATAAGGGGAATGTAAATTTTCACAAACCATCTCCGAGCTTATAAAATACTGTGGAAAAAGTTTGTGGTACAAAAAAGTAATTATAATTGATAGTATTTTTGGTATTTGCGGATTAAATAGTACTTATAAATACCTTTTATGTAAGTAGCAGCTTTTCCTTATATGAGTGTTGTATTTACAATGAAACAGTTCATATTCATAGGTAAAGGACGAAGATATTTTTTCTGCAGGTTTAAATTTAGATTCGAATAAAGTTATTTATTTAGTAATATCGCTATTATACTAGTGGTTGTGTAATCTGTAAGTTAAATCTTAACCCAGATTCTTCGAATTCAAAATAATATATTATATCGAGCGTCTGGAACCCTGTACACGAAGACCTTTCATTCAGCATCCACTTGATGGTTTTTAGGATCCAATAGGCCCTTGAGAGTCATCTAGTAGAACCTAAAATTTCCTTAGCAACACAATTATTGAACTCACGTTCGTCCAAGTCATCACTACTACTAAACTTATTGATTAGGAGGATTAGGATTTGAGACCATATCATGTTGGATAAATTTGAGAAAAAAAATGCCGTGGGCAATTTTCAAGTATTAAATAATAGTTGTGATATATTTTGTAAAAGTACCTCACTGTGAATAACACTTGATCGAATTCTTAAAGAGCATAATAAGTATAATAACTATCCGAGATCGAGAATTCTACTGCAACCATAACTAAAGTTAAATTTTCAATAGCTGAAATGACAAAACAAAGATTTCGTTTTGTCAAAAAGCAGTATTGATAATTAATATAGAAAGTAGGAATCAGAAAAACAAAATAGAAAAACAGACAGAGTAAGCGTGTATTTATCAGCTGTGAAACTATTTAATCAACTACTAATTATTTTCAAAGGATTACTTCCATGCAAACCCTTGCCTTAGACCAAGACGCTCAATATAATTATTAAAACAATATTGCATTGATCAAGAAATTGAAGGTCCTATCAAAATCCATGTTCCATCTTATTTATTTATTCCATCAACAGTTTAAGCCTTCCCAAATGAACAATATCATCCTTCAATGAGCATTGGTAAATGCGATATCGACATAAAGAGTAAGTAACATTGATGATCTAGGACTCAATTTTTTTTAAAATATTGATCAAAATGTCATATATCAGTTAAACACATCACTAATCAGTTGAATAGCGCTAGTTAGAGTTTTATAACCTTGTTTTAATCTGACTGATATAAACGCAACCTAATTTCGAAATCCAACTATTTCGTATTAGTTGAAATCTTGCCTGAGGTTTCAAGTAGAGGTAAGTAACTCACCCGCTCCTCCCAAGTACAACCATGAAGAACTAATAATATTCAAATTAATACACATGCGAGACTTAAGCACAGCCATATTTCTGCTCTTACTCACATTATACCTATTTCGAAACTTTGTTAACTTAAAGTGCTTTCAGTTTGATTAAAATGCTTTCCTCTCTTCGCTACCTAAGTTTTTTTTCGGCTACAAGAATATGTGTAAAGTAAATTATTTTTCAAAGTATACTCTTGTTGAAGAGCTCTTTAATGAGGTAAGCTCGTTCCCTTATACACTCTATATTTAAAATTACTACTTAAAATGAGTAATATTGAATTCTTCTTCTCAACTGTAGGACAGGTATTACATAAAAGTGTAAATATAAGAAATACATAGGCACAGGCACTATGTTTTCCGTTACCTACATTCTGCCGCGCTGCCTCTTTCTTTGTATAGGTGTTCTTCACAAATCGGCGAAGGTGTTTGATTACTATTGTGATTTGTGATCGTCAAGAGGTAGGGTTCTCCTATTAATAGAGAAAAAGCTTCCTGCATACTACCATCCCACTTCTATGCTCACCTCAAAAAAAGGAAAGAACAACTGTGGAAAGAATCACTACAACCAGACCCTCCACCTGATCTGAAAGAGAATCCAGCCACAGGTTTTGATCTACCCTATACAACATGGAGATCACTAATCAGACTCAGAACGGGGGTATCTAGATGCAGGGAGAATCTCGTCAGATGGGGATATGTTGAAGAAGGAGACAATAAATGTGATTGTGGCGAAACTCAAACTCATGACCATCTCCTAAACTGCAGCCAATTGGAATTGGAAGAACCTTGCACACAAGAAGATCTCATGCAAGCAAATCCAAAAGCCATTCATGTTGCCAACTTCTGGAAATTCAAGATTTGACGTTCAAGTATGTTTCCGGACACGGAAAGTAAGTAATTAATAGATCGAAGAGACTTTCTGTATCTAGAAGAGTTGTTGCCTAACACTAATTAAGAGCAACCTTGGAAATTTCTTACTGAGAGCCAGGAACAATATTGTATCGTCATAAATATCTGCACAAGACAAGAATCGAACTCTTACTTTAATGTATTATCAAAAGCTGCTAAAATCCAGTACTCTACCTACTATCAGCTGGAGCGTAGAACTTCCTTATCTTTTGTGTTGCTTTCTCTTTAGCTTGCTATAGCTTTGCGTACCTAACAAAGCGAAAAGTTCTCTAAGAAAAAACTGAATTCTCGACAAGAGTATATTACTGTGTTGCTCTCTAATTCATTTTACTCTGCGATCCCCACCCCCTTTTTAGAGGTTTTCAGCAGTTTTTCGAAATGTTTCGCAGAAAGTAAGAATTATATCTCATTAAACTAAAGTAAAAAGTTTGCCATTAATATCTGAAAGGAAGATGTATGAGCGAGCATGAGGGCAAGTTTTAACTATGAGTTAATGCCTTAATGAATAGGTACTATCTCTTATCTAGCAGTTAAAAGGTAGGTCTAGCAGGGCTCCATTATAATGACTTTATGAGGTACCAGCTGCAACCCGGAACTTGGTTGCCGTTATGGTTTGCTGGGGTCCTATTTAAAACTTTTAAAAATCCTTTCTTAGCACCCACCTACATACCAAAAGAAAACTGGTCCAAATTTGGAGTTATTTATTTATGAAATTTTAAATGAATGAGGTAAATGGATTTTATAGGTTTCAAGTAAAAATAATAAATTGTTTTTAGTAAAATTTCTGCAGATGAACTGAATCTGGTACTTCAGAGGAAATGGGTTTGAAACCCTGCCGGAACATAATAAGTTACCCTCCCAGGGATTTGGAGAAATTATAACAATACGTCTTGGGCTTGCTTCTGAAATAAAGAGAATCATTACTCATTAGAGTCATTAGTTATTATTACGTTGCACATTGCATAACTTTAGGAACACGGCGCCTATATAAATGTTTTTTTTTTTACTTCACAAATTGCCTACCATTTCAATTTGAATTAAAAGTAAAACATTAAAAAGATTCGAATTATCAGTCGGAATTTCAATTCAAGTGAATTTATAAATTATAAATTGTGCGTAAATAGACTGTGTAGTGTGTAGTGCAGTGCTCATCAGTCATTTACCCTACTGTTCCAAAACATCACACGACTGCGTGATGCTGGCATTCCAGTCCAACCCAGGCTGGGTGAGGTTAATGTGGGTCACAGGTTTTTGAGTTTCCTGCGAATAACCGCGTCGTGGAACATACAGTTGAAAGCGACGGTAAACTCAGAAATAAAAAAAAGCAACAAATTGAAACTCTATTACAAAAATAATTATTTACCAATATAAACTTTGAATTTTTTTTAAAAATCTTTGGGCCTGTCAGTGATTCTTCCATGATGGATTAGTTTGGCCTTTGAGTGAAAAAATGGTCAGAGTCTCTTATTATACCTAAGTTATAAGTATAGATATTATATACCTACTTTATTAGAATGAGAATCCGTTTGATTGATAAGTACACTTAGCTTGGGGATGTGAGATGAATATGTGAATGCCAGGGAGATGGATAGTCAGACTGATGGAGATATTTGGAGAATATACGGGAAAGAAATTTAGGGGAAAGTAAGATAGTATGGGGAAAATATAGAATATGGATAAGAGAGAGAGAGGAGAAAGAGAGAGAGAGGGTAGAGGGAGTTAGATAAGGAAGAGATTATCAATTCCAGATAATGTTTTATACGATATTATGAATTATTTATGGCGGATTTTGATAAATCTGTAACCGCTTTTCTCCCAGTTTTTTTTGGTTCTTTATTTAGTTTTCTACTCTAAGTTTACATTTTTTTCATCCCTCTTCTGGATAGCTTGCATAATATTTACACTACCCATGTTTTCTATACCTAAAACATAAGTATAATCCTATCTCAGTGCTCTTTTCAAACTGAATAATATTGCTGGACTTCGGTTGAACAATAGCTATTAACAATTAGAAGGAAATACTTTGTGTGTTATGTCTATTTGCCATTTTAGCACTTTGAAGGCTCATACTTTACAAATGTACGCCTAATGAAAGTCTCATTATTCCAACAGTAAGTTTAAGGCATTTTTTATGTCGTCACTAAAAAATCTTGGACACCTTGCATAATTATTTGTAATTCTAAAAATTACAAAAAAATCGTAATATTAATTGTTAAATTAAAGTATGTAGAAAATAAACATGTAGGCAACAAAATTAAGATTCAGATGTTGTTGAACATCTTCAATATCAACTGCCAAATGTCCAGAGACACAGTCTAAATAAGTATAAATTTCCTATGGTTTTCAGATCTAGTGAAGTTGGTTTTTTGTGTAACTAGAAAAAAAATAATTAAAACTCGTCGTCCTCTCACAGGCCATGGTCAAATATTAGCTTTGTTCCATTCATACATGAAAGCCCTCCCCGCGGGACTAAATACACTTCTTGTACTTTCCTTCATCACCTAGCTTTCCATGTTCATACTATCATTTTACCATTGATGCTACTCGCAGTGAGAATAGGAAAACTCACTAGGTTTCTCTTACCCTACTTGTAGTAGCTCAAGAACTTCCAATCAGAATACCGTTTTTGCTACGTTCTAGATTCTACAAAAAATTCAGTATCGGTAAGTTCTAGAGACCTTTATTTTGCACTTGTTTGTCCAAAATTTCGGAATTTCTTAAATATCAGACCTAAATCATAATTCATTTAAAAAAAAAATACAAATGCACTATGTAAAAACGTTAATACACATATTTCATCAAAATTGAGTTTACTGTTCACGAGCCAGAAGCGTTCAAATCCGGTAAGTAGTTTCTGAGATACAAGGAATGTATTTAACGGACCACGAGAACACCCAAAGTCACTCACTCAGGTGGTTATGAAAAGTACAGAAATATGAAGAAAAAAAAAATCGGAACAAATATTAAATTAGGATATTATGAACTCCAATATAGTTTTGATCTATTTCAATGAAGTTGTAACCCGTACAGAAAACTTTATCCATATTCAAGTCATGATCGGTTTCACAGAATAATCAAGATAAATAACAATGTGAGTACACAATTAATCAAGGCAATAGCTTAAGCAGTTCAATAGTTAGAGTATAATAATACATTTTTTTTTTCGACTTCAGCACCAGCTCCTAAAAGGGAACGGAAGTATTTTTTGAGATTTTATATGGGAGTGAACTCCACGTAAAATATACCCAGAAACATGCTCCCGAATTGTCATCCATACATTTATTTACAACCTCTACAAACCCATTTCCAAACATGTAATTTTACAATGTCGCAGGTAGGCAATACTTCCATTACCAAATATGTTCATTTCATTTTACTTGGAGAAAAAATATCGCAAAATTTTTTCACGCCACGAAAGCTTATCACTTTGATAAAATCATGCGTTTTGAAAAGTGGGACACCCCCAGCCATGTGAATGAGATTTCATTTCTGCATGAATGATTTCCACCATGTAACAATGAAATAATTTGAAAAAAAGTCTGTATAGAATTATATGAAAACATAACTGCACAGTGGCAGATTCTCACAGGAAGAAATGTGGTTCTAAAGGGGAATGAGAATGTGGATGGAAGGCAGGAGGGGGATGACATCTCCATGTAGGCTGATGCTTCTATAAAATTTAATGTTTCGCTGTTAGTTCGTCACGTATTGTTTTTCCTCCTTTACCCCCTTCTCCTCTCCTCTTCCTTATTTCTCCCCATTTATTTTGTGAATGTTTCACAGCCTGATTTTTTATTGGCGTGACGTAGTTCTGTTGGCCATGTTTGTCAGTAATTTTCCTGCTAGTTAAGACTGGTTAGTAATTCACTGTCGGAAACACTAAAGGATTTTTAATGAATTTTACTTTCCATAATATTAAGGAAAGTATTGTATACGTCGAAAATTTAACCTACATAGTTTTTTACATTTCTGGACGAATCCATAGTCTTAGGATACCAAAAAGGTCGTTGTCATTGCAATGGTCCGTGCGTCCGTGTATGAACACGATATCTCAATAACTTTACGTTGAGTCACCAGTGGCGGTAATAAGGAAAGTCGTGTGGTGTCACACCAGATTTTTTCTTACCCTGAGTGAGTCAACAGAAGTATAATTAATAATTATAGGTACTGTACTTTAGAGTTCTAGAGGCTTTCGTCTGTTAATATGTAATGGTTTAGTTTAGGGATCATGGTAAGGGATTTTTTTAAATGTTTTGTTGGCTATATCTATAAACAGGGACAAAAGAAAAATAATTAGTAGGTACTAATATGTGAATCATAAGCAGCGGAAAGCAACGCCCTGCCCCATTAAAATAAATTGCAATCATCTGCCTGTCTATTAATAATAGTCGAAAACCCAAGAAAAATGTATACAAGAGACTTGTAAGGTAAAATGTCAAGGCTCTTCCTCACCTTCTCCTACAAGCTACACCACTGATGGTCATAATTGAATTAAAAATATGCAACTATTTTCCTTGTGCATTCCCATGCAAAAAATACGTAGATATGTTTTAATCAGTTCAGCAGAAATATGAGATGTGGCAAATCATTCGAATTTTTGAAATTCATTTAATCAAATTTTTAATTAAAAAGCGACCCTGTTGTGTGATTTGTGGTATCAAAAGTAACGAAAATCCCTGTGGCTTAAACAAAAAAAACTTTATCATAATAGACTTTTTGACATGTAGGTATTGTCTGAATCAATAAAACTTACCAAAAACTAGAACTAACCTAGACGTACCAACCAACAAGACCAAACACCTACATAGATTGATATTGCGAAATCTGACTATTTCTAACCATTGAAAAAGTCTGAAAAAGGTATGGGCACCAGCCAGCCTCCGTGGCGTAATGGTTGTGACTACTGCCCAAAGTCCAGAGATTCCGAGTTTGATCCCCGGTTGGAACAGACATTTCGAAGAAAATTCTGTTCCCTCCAAACACGTGAGGCTGGCATTTCCGGCCCTACCCAGGCTGGGTGAGGTTAATGTGGGTAGCTGGTACGATTCCCAGCGAATGGAGGGTAAAACCTCCGCCCTGACTGTCTATCTCAATCAGGACGTTAAAACCAAATAGAATCTAATTAGGTCGCAGTGTTAATTGTTCACTGAAAACGCTGCAACCAGGTCAGATAAAGAAAAAAAAAAAAAAAAAAAAAAAAAAAAAATGGGCACCTTCCAATAACTCACCAAAATAGCAACAATCTAGAACTATCGGTTTAGAAGTTATCGTGGAACAGACAGACAAACAGACTGACGGACAAACGAAAGCTAAATCGTCCAGTACCAATGTAAAAATAAAACTTCACTATGTTATTATTAAACATGCTAGATCAAGTTTTATTTACAATAAAGTACATAGAATATTTACATAGAAATTGAAAATATTAAAACAAAACTTGATCAAGCGCGGTGCTAATGCCAACGGCCTTCTCTTCCATTCGCTATGTTCGGTTAATGAGCTAACAAAGAAGTCATGTAGGTTTGTAGGTACTACTAAAAAACATGAAACTAGTCAATATGGCAAACTTTTCCTTCCAATGTAAAAAATCTAAGAATTTCACTCGGAACGAAGAGGCATAAGAAAAGCTAACAGCGCTTTACCGTTTCTCTCGATTTTCTTTCAACTTATTCTTCTCTGAGATGACGGAAAGCAAGGCCAAGTGTTTGTTTTCCTCATCCTCCTCCTCCTCCTCCTCCTCCTCTAACCTCCCCCTTCTCCTCTTCGTCCTCCTCCACTATACCCTCCTGTAGCCTTTGACACAAAGGGTGTCTCTATTTTCTCGTACTCATTAAACCTTTTGCTGCTTCTGCTTCGTTGATGGAAAAGGAATCAGGAGGTTTTCCTGCAGAAGAACACTTGTCAAGAGGGCCTCACTGGCCTAATGAAAACTGGTATGTAAATAGTGAAAGCGTAATTCAAAACCTTCCAATAGTAAATGCTACTACTCCAACAGGACTTGGCCCCCTCCATTCTGTCCACTCTGTCTCCTAACAATACGCCGTATTAGGTAAATGATGTTTTTATTTTGGGTTTATCGTCGCTTTCAACTGCATTATCATATCACGACATGTGACGGGAATGTTACCCTCCATTCGCAGAAAACTCACAAATCTGCTAACTACAATAACCTCACCCAGCCTTCGTTGGGTTGAAATGCCTGCATCACGAAGCCTTCGCCTCGCGTAACGTTGCTTAACTTCGGTGATCCTAGGAGAACCGATGCGTTCAACGCAACATAAACGCTGGGTCAGGTAAATGAACGTTGCCATTCCAATCCCTTTAAATGGCTCCTTTCATAGTTCTGTTATTTCTCCTTTTCCTATTTTCATAATTTTCGTTCAGTGAATTTCAAACACCATAATATATGACGTATTTGATTTGGTCTCACCTATCAGTACTAAAAGGTCTCGGAAGAAGTAGGCACAATGAAAAAGTAAGTAGGTACGAGTTACGTAGGTATTCTCTCTCCTTCTCTCTCTCTCTCTTTAAAAAATAGAGGATTCAAGAAGAACGGGTTATTTTAAATTGTTTGTTGTAAAAAAAAGGAAGGGGCGGGGCGTGACGGAAAATCTGTGTAGGAGTAGAGAGGGAGATTCTGCTGAAGCAGGACAAACAGACTAGCTGAATAATTTATAAGTGAAAAGCGAATGTTCCGAGATTTTCTGGAAGAAGATCAGAATGGAAAACAAGAGAAGTCTCTCCTTTGACCTGAGGAATCCGGCTGCTGGGAGAGGCGAAACCTTGCGGATTATCTCCCGAAAAGTACAAATGTACTTAGCGGAACTTTTAACAATGATGATTATTGAAAACCGAATAAATTTATTATTATTATTATTATCTTAGGAGTGTACTGAAACATGATGCCATGGATAATTAGATATTTAGACCTTCTACCTGCTAAGGAGATCCCCAATCTTAAAACATCAGTCATGGTAGGTCATGGTAAACATGTGAATTGTACTTTTAAAAATCACTTTAATTTTCTGATTATTTTGACAGTTACTAAATTACATGACAAAAGAGCTTTATAATATCTTATTTATGTCCCGGTAGCTGAGTGATCTAAGCTTTTGCATGGTAATCAAGAGGTCTCAGGTTCGAAACCCAGCCCGGATATAACAATTTTCCACCCATTTTGGATTTTGACCATGTACAATGTACATAATAATACGTTACTGCTGGAATAACGGGACTCAGTAAACATAAGGCAATATTTTTATTATTTAATAATTATTTATTAGGACATATAATTATATTATTATTTTTTTAAATACATACATAATATAGGAGACATAGAGGTACACTTAAATCCCATTATTCCAGCAGTAAGCCCAAGACGCATTATTATTTGGTAAAAATCCCAAATGGGAGGATAACTTGTCTTGTCAAGGCTGGGTTTCTGGAGTCTCTGGATTCACACAGGAATTTACCACTGAGCTACATGGACAGCCATTGTATATTGAGTGTATATCAATCTGTAAGTATGTAGCTGTGGTAGATTAGACAGATGCATCCCTCTTTTGCAACGATAACATAACATTAATAATGATTAATTATGCTTTTATGGGTAGGTAGAGTATGAATATATTTACCTACCTGCATCATATTCTGTAGGATTTGCGTGCATGATTAAATAATTATATTATAGTTACGAACGAACACATTTTTCTATTTTATGATTATACCCACATCTGCGATTTCAATAGGAACTCTTCGATCGTTCATACAAGGAGGAAAATATTTTAATTTAATATTTTCGAACTAAATATGAATAGGTACATTAAATTTTACATTATCAGTAATATGGTGTGTGCTTGTACAAGGGTACATGAAGTTGTAAATAAGTTTTGGTAGGCGATAGACTTGTAAGGTAAACAATCATGAGAATGGATCCGTGGATCGGATATCGGATCACACACAATGATTGGATTCTCCTCTCATTTATTTGAGTTTGCGACAGCAAAATAAATTAGTCTGAGAGGGCTGGGTGGTAGAAATGCTTTAAGCATAAACCTCGCCTAGTGATTTCCTTCCACTAAAGAGTATATCAAACCAGCTATTGCTATTAACCAGCTATTCCTATTATTAGGCGTAAATGTATCTAAGTACCTATAATTAAAAGCTGAGCCGATCTTGTGCTGGGTACTCTGGGTAGGTTTTCAGGTAGTACTTTGATCACTGAACTTTACTCTCTTTGAGCTTGTAGCCCGGATTCTTAAAAAGACCAAAACATAATTATTTTATTAATTGGTGAGACAATTGCATAATAGGTACTACCTAATTTCGGTCCTAGTTTCATCACTTTCTAAATCAAGAAACAAGGAAAAAAACAGATTTTTCTGGATTCAGATTTTTAGATACATGAAAAATCGTTGTTGTTTGCTTTCTTACATCTAAACAAATAGAACCCAACATGTGTTTTATTGATGATCAATAAAATCGAGTACCTATAAAATCAAACACCTCGGCCGAGGTGTGAAGAACGCCTATACAAAGAAAGAGACAGCCCGGCAGAGTGTAAGGTTACGGAAAACATAGTTCCCATGCATTTCATGTACTTTCAGCCAGCGAAAAGTGCAACATGAATTTCAAAAATTGCAATTTTTATTTCAGAAATGGACTCTACGTTGAAAAATAAATTGATTTGACTTTTAGTTTGACTTCCTAGGCCAACGGGAACCCTATTTTCGAGACCCCCCAACAATCGTGAAAGACATGAAAAGATTCATAATTTTTTTTTTCCGTTTTTTTTTTTTCATACGGATCCTTTGAGACCCGACTTCGTGTCTTTAACTTGGCACTGAAGATTCAGTGAGGTATCTAAAGTGATCAAGATATAATGGAGATGAGCCTGGACCAAAAAAAAATTCTAAATTATAAGCGGGCGGCTCATTTGGGCGGCCTCGGGTTTTGGGAGCCCAAATCGGGAATTGAAGGATAAAACTAATCTTAAGTGGTATCAAATGAAAGATCTTGATGAGCAGATACCAAATTTATTAATTCTATTCCTTCATCTGGTCCACTGGGTGGCACCTGGTTGCCTTTTCATTTTCTCTGGCGGGTAGGTACCTTCGAATCCTTAGCTTAGTGGTCAGATCTTGGCCAGTATGTATTTTTCGAGATGAGCTCTCTCTGTGCAAAATTTTAATGTTTAAGTTTCCAAGTATTAATTTAGTTAGCTCATTTTCTGCCCTCGTTTCTTCAGAAGACAACTTTGTCTATTGGTAGCATGCTCGACCTGCCACCCGGTCAGAACGGGTTCGCATCCAGGCGGGGGCGAAATTTTTTAGCTCTATTTTTTCAATTTGTTTTGTTTTTCCGATCTTTATATTTGATCTTCATGACGACACCATTACCCTCGCGAGGAAAATAGTAGTAGTTGCAGAATTGGGCAATGACCTGTGGCGGCATTACGAGATTGATTTTGGACAATCATGGGTAGCATACAAAGCTTGCACTCACGATGACTTGGTTTCGATCCCCTTCAGGCCAGTTTTTTTTCTCTGTTCATCATATCCGGGGTACACTCATACCTCGTGAGGTATTGATAAGGGACGTCACCACCGAGTTCTCTCCCGCTCATGGTTTTATCAACACCGCATTGTCTCCCGTCGCTTGCATTTTTACCTGAGTTTATACCTACATAGTTTAGGCCTAGCATAAAAATTATAATCGAAACACCTATAATAGGCATCATTGATATAGACCTGAGGCATGGCCTTCTATGTATTTTTCCTAACCCTATGATAAACCCAAGGCATGGCCTTCTATACTATAAACCCGAGGCATTGCCTTCTATGTATTATCCCTAAATCTACTATATTCCTGAGGCATGGCCTTCTATGTATTTTACCAAACACTACTATACACTCAAGGCATTGCCTTTCAGTAGTTAGAGATTTTGAAGATTTCCTTCTAAAAAGCCGATTCTTATATAAAAGTGATAATTTTATAGTTTTCATTTTCTTAGATACCTAATGTAAAAAAGCATGGTCTTATTTCTGCGAGAGATATTTGTGGTGACCCCTGAAACAAGCCGGAGAGAATTCGGGTAAGAAAAGGTCAACGGGAGAGAATTTCTTTGGCATTTGTAAATCCAGGTGTTTTAGTGTCCCTCATGGGAGCTCCGAGGTCTATTTAGCATTGAAAGATAAACCTAATCATGTGGAGTATAGAAGCAAAACGTATTGACAGGCTGATTGGAAATTTATATATTATTTAATCACTTTGGGAACTCAGGGGGCCGAATCGGTGATCCAAATATATATTGACCTTAGAAAAATTACATAGGTACCTATGCTAAAACTATATCTTAAAAAAAATGGAATATGAGACAACTTGGTACATCCACATTTTCCCAGTTTATTTACTTTTGTTATTCATAATGTTTCAGTAGTGTGTGAACCTATATTTTCGTACAAAAAGAACTGATATCCCCCCAAAAACACCACTTCGTGGTTAAAAAAAGAAGAACGCCTCACTGAATAGAATGATTATAATTAGCTAAAAATAAATGATATCAAATTGAGAACACCTTTACCCCCTCTCTTTCTATTTCCCTGCACTCCTCTCTGAATTTATTCCTCTTATGTTTATCTTTATTTATCCTTTCTAGGAGTCATCTCAAATTTGATTTCTCTTTAAATTTACTTGTTGAACGGCAATAAAAAATGGCGGTCGCAGTATGATTTTTCATCGTGACCGCCGTTTTTTATTGGCGTTCAACAAGTAAATTTAAAGAGAAATCAAATTTGAGATGACTCCTAGAAAGGATAAATAAAGATAAACATAAGAGGAATAAATTCAGAGAGGAGTGCAGGGAAATAGAAAGAGAGGGGGTAAAGGTGTTCTCAATTTGATATCATTTATTTTTAGCTAATTATAATCATTCTATTCAGTGAGGCGTTCTTCTTTTTTTAACCACGAAGTGGTGTTTTTGGGGGGTCAGTTTTAAAGATTAGTTTTCTATATTTTACCAGCAGTTTTGCCTCTGGGAATCTTACGGAATTCACTTTAGTAGCTAGTAGGCTTGTAGCTAGTATCTGGTAACATCATAACAAGTGGATAGTTTTCGCATCATACTACCTATCAGCTAATCAATATAATCCCAATCATGTCTGAGTGCTGTTCAGTCTCCGTGGTCTTGATTCTGAGCGTTTCAATCATTATTCCTCGTCTTATATTAGGTAAGTTGGCTTTTTTTGTTTTTTTTTTTTTAAGTCTCGTTTAACAACAACATACATTGCCAATAACAGACCCACAATACTTCCTCGTGATTAGCTCACATTATACAGTATGTTTCAGAAAAGGTGGCCACCCCCTCGTAACTTTTGAACGCGACGGAATTTTTCAATTCTGTAAAGTTCTAAGTATAGGAAGTGCCCTATGGCCCATCCTGTGGTCATACTTATTTTAGGCCCCGTTTGGCCCTTTCGGCTTTTAGACCATATTTTTTCATTTTTCTCGCGAATTTTAAATGAGATGCTATATTTTTTATTCCTGTTAATTAAATTCCAAATTAGGCTGAGTATAATAAGCTTTTAAAATTTTCAAAAACCTTATCAGGGGCGGAGCTGGTAGGGTGCAAGGTTCAAAACTGTTACACCCTGTATTTCAGCGTTAGTTAGATTTTTTACTACAATATTTATTTACATAGGTTCAAAATATTGTTTTACATCATATGAAATCAATAAATATTCTTGTTTACATTTAATCAGGGCCGTAGTTCATTTTTGTAAAAGTACTTTTTTCTACGTCAATTTTTCTGAAGATTAATTGTGTTTTCGAAATTGGAATTTTTAGAGGTGAAAGTCTGCAGTGATATACGTTTTTTATGCTTAAAATCGAACGAAAACTTAACGGAGAAGCTATTAAGGTCATAAAAAAGGACATTTAACCTGCGAGTTTTTTCACAACAGTGTCCGGTAAAGTGGGTGAATTTCGAAATTATTGGATTTTTTTTTGTTGTTGAGGAAACACAATTGGCATAGAAAATAAATAGTACCTAATAAGGGAATAATACTTCAAATAGCATAACAAAATACAAAATTAAATGAAACAATTTCTTCTAAATCAGTGCCGATTTTTTTTTCTCTCTCTCTTTTTTTCACTCTTCAAAGTTCAGTCCGATGGCGCGTTGTATGCAACGATTCTTGCAGGATCACCGAAGTTAAGCATCGTCCAGCGAGGTGAAGACTTCGTGATGCTGGCATTCCGGCCTAACCTAGGCTGGGTGAAGTAAATGTGGTTAGCAGGTTGGTGAGTTTCCTGCGAATGGAGAATAACACCCTCGTCGTGATATGATCATATGAACATGCAGTTGAAAGCGATGTTAAACCCAAATTAAAAAAAAACATACTGGAGTTTCTAGTAATTAATACCAGTCTCTAAATAAAGAGCCATTTTCCAGGTTAAGTACCAAACTCTTTTTTTTAAGAAGATTTTTTTCATTTAATTTCGTATGTATTTATGTTTAGTGAAGATTAATTCTCTTATAAGGGTATTATTTATTTAGTTAACAATGGTGTATTCCAAAAAAAACCCCAGTTGTTTCGTAATTTATCCGTTTCGGTTGTTTTGGTCGGTGGTTCAAGTCCCGGTTTCAGCGTAAATTTAGTAAAGCGAGTTTGAGTAGTTGTGATAACACGAAAGTGATTAACAGAAATATGATAACTTAACTTTTTTAATTTACCCGTTTCACCGGACTCTTATAGAAAAACTAGTTTTCTTTTATTTCAAAGAAAAATTGTATTTTCTTAACAACAACAAAGAATCCAATAATCTCGAAATTTAAGAAAAAAAATATCAGGTGAAATACCAAACACTTGAGGGTGAAAATTAAACCAATTCAATTATTTTAAAGAGGAGAGAGAAAGAGAGAAATACAAAATCCAGCACTGATTTAGAAGAAATAATTTTCATTAAACTTCGTATTTTGTTATGTTATTTGAAGTATTATTCCCTTATTAGGTACTATTTATTTTCTATGCCAATTGTGTTTCCTCAACAAAAGAAATCCAATAATTTCGAAATTCACCCACTTTACCGGACACTGTTGTGAAAAAACTAGCAGGTTAAATGTCCTTTTTTATGACCTTAATAGCTTCTCCATTAAGTTTTCTTTCGATTTTAATCATAAAAAACGTATGTCACTGCAGACTTTCACCTTTAAAAATTCCAATTTCGAAAACACCATTAATTTTCGGAAAAATTGACGTGAGAAAAAAAGTACTTTTACAAAAATTTAACTACGGCCCTGATTGTAAACAAGAATATTTATTGATTTCATATGGTGTAAAACAATATTTTAAACCTATGTAAATAAATATTGTAGTAAAAAATCTAACTAACGCTGAAATACAGGGTGTAACAGTTTTGAACCTTGCACCCTACCAGCTCCGCCCCTGATAAGGTTTTTGAAAAATTTAAAAGCTTATTATACTCAGCCTGATTTGGACTTTAATTAACAGGAATAAAAAAATAGCATCTCATTTAAAATTCGCGAGAAAAATGAAAAAATATGGCCTAAAAGCCGGAAGGGTCAAACGGGGCCTAAAATAAGTATGACCACAGGATGGGCCATAGGGCACTTCCTATACTTAGAACTTTACAGAATTGAAAAATTCCGTCGCGTTCAAAAGTTACGAGGGGGTGGCCACCTTTTCTGAAACATACTGTATACACGTGTCAATTTTTAGATTTTATACTAAATCACACTTATATCTCCGAAACTACTTAACTTATTTTCTTCAAATTTGTTTTATATGATAGAATTCCTTTTTACTTTCAATAAAATTCAAATCTATAAAAAATATTTTTTTGCTCCTACAGGGTGCGGCGCGGTAATGTCCCATTTTGAATCGCTTAGTGTGAAGCCGCACTTCTAATTAGACAAGTTCGAACCAAGTTAGAAGATGCACAAATTACTAATTTTTTCGATTCAATTGAGCTCTATTGTCAAAATGATTTTATCAAAGCAACAGAAAGCTTATTGCGTGGAGAGTTATTTTTAGAAAAATAAGTGTATCGTAGCAGTGCAGCGGGAGTTTGACATTGCACACCAAACTGTAACACGATCTGCATGGAGGGGGTTTTCATGAAGTTCCCTAGGGTTGTTGTCACTCCAATAACCCATATTTTTTTTATATGGTTTGGTGTGCAATGTCAAACTCCCGCTGCACTGCTACGATACACTTATTTTTCTAAAAATAACTCTCCACGCAATAAGCTTTCTGTTGCTTTGATAAAATCATTTTGACAATAGAGCTCAATTGAATCGAAAAAAATAGTAATTTGTGCATCTTCTAACTTGGTTCGAACTTGTCTAATTAGAAGTGCGGCTTCACACTAAGCGATTCAAAATGGGACATTACCGCGCCGCACCCTGTATTTCAATTTTTTTCATAAACACCTGAGCAACTTTGGTTTTGTGTCTGTCTGTCGGTGTGTTAAGTACATTCCTTGTAACGCGCAAATCTCAAAAACTACATAATGGATATCAACGAAATTTTGTACACATAAATAACACTCAGAGGATTTATTTAGCACAGATTGTAGTAAAAAAAAAATAGTTTTTACACAGATTATACGCTTATACCTCGTGATCGGTAACTAATGGTATAGATAAGATAATAATAATATATTTATTTAAACTTAATTGTTATAAATATTAAATACAGAGTTTGCAGTAAATAGATAAGTGTACATAAATTTGACTTGAAAAATACAATGTTTTACAGTACCTAAGTTAATAAATTCAATAAAATAGAGTGAAATTAGGAAAAGGATTCAATATCTACTTTTTCTTTTCTCTCACTGTCCTTAATTCTCAACTTTCACATCTTCTTATACCTACTCTAGCTTTTATTTCTCATTCTTTCTCTCCATATTTTCTTCTTCTTTTTTAACCATGTAACTTATTCTTTTCCATTGTGCTCACTTTTTATTTATTTAAATTTAATTTTCTTTATACATACTTAAAGTAGTCACAGTGGCAGAGTGAGTCTGCGCACCAGGCATTGCACGCACGGTGACCCGGATTCGATCCCCAGCGGGACAGGATTTTTTCTGCTCTGTACTTGGGTGTTCAGGGTCCACTCATACCTCGTGAGGAGAAATGAGTAGCTGTCTCAATGTTAGCAGCGCCCAGTGGCGGAATTATAGGCAAAAATAAGTAATTGGGATATTAAAGATACGGAAAAGTCCTATAATTCTGCGCTACCCACTCAAATTGTGATATAATAACACAAAGAAACATATTTATTATTTTTATACATACTTAATAATTTATTACTCCCCCATGATAAAAGATCTTATTCTAAGCATTGTTATCATATATGCAAATAAGTTGTTAATTTTTTCTGAAGTGTCACATTTCAGAAGTTCGACTTGGGATTCTTTCATGTTATTCTTTATGTACTTTCGAATGACTCCCCTAGTTTCTGCATACATAGGACACCGAAACAGAAGGTGTATAAGATCCTCCATCTCGTTCATGTTGCACACTGAGCAAACGACATCCATTTCAATTTTATATGAATTTCCATGTACGTTAATTCTTAAACAGCAGTCTGCAGCCACTCTTAGCTGACTTACTAGTCGTAATTTGCTCATGTGTGCTTCAGAAGAGAGGTAAGTCTCCACACCATCCTCCCTCAGTTCCTTGTACAGCGTGCTATATGTTGATTGTAGGATTCGAGACCGATCTTCAGTTTTTAATTTATTTTCGAATTTCTCAATAATGTTGTCGATTTCACTTTTTATCTCCGCCGTTGTCCCCTCCTGATAAAGCTCTTCGTAATCCAGGTCTAGTAATTGCTGCCTTAGCTGAGCGGCCCAGTTATGAGTTGTATCTAGGGGGCTCAGTGCCTCCCTCACTTTTAAGATATTAAAACAGATTTTTGGATATCTATGTTCTGGCATCTCTGTTATTTTAACCCACCATTTGATCATTTTTTTAAGCACATCTACTGATATCTGGCTGACCTGGCATTCTTCCCGCACCATATAATTGGGTGTGTTTCTAGCCCATAAGAAAGAATATTTATAATATCTAACTTGGGCTGTCTCTAGTTGCTCTAGGTACCTCGGACCCCAAATCTCAGCGGCATATAAGAGAACTGTCTTTATCATTGCTTTGTACACTGTTTGTTTTGCTTTCCAACAGTGTGTTCTAGACTTTACCCAGATTGAGTTAACAACACTGGCAGCTGATGAGGTTTTATTTACCACCCTTTTTGTATTTTCTCTAAAGCATGCCTGTGAGGTAAACAGAACTCCAAGGTACATGTATTGACTTACTATTTCAAGTTTTTGTTGGCCGATTGTGAATTTGAATTTTTTTACTAATTCTACCTTTCCTCTGAAATATCATTATTTTAGTCTTGTCCACATTCACAATCAGTTCCTTCTCTAGGCAATACCTATGAAATACATCCAGTATTTTTTGAAGTTCAGTATCCGAGCCTGCGAGCAGAACCAGATCATCTGCATACATCAATGCAAGTAACTCAAAGTCAGGGCTCAGAGGAATACCTTTCATACCGTGTTGTTTCAGATATTCTACGAGATCAGAGATGAAAAGTATGAACTAATGGTATAAAAAAGGCATGTAAATTTATTTTTTTCAAATAGAAAGACATGTGTTTAACAATTTTTACAATTTTTTTTACTGAAACCTGTGAAACAAAATGTACTATCTCCGACCCTGTTTTGATTGAAAATCTCAAACTTGTCTTAAAATACTTTTACAAAAGGGTAGTTCTATTTAAGATTAGAAAACTTGACCCCTGGGGCCTCCCTGGTAGTGATAAAAAAAAAAAAAAAAAAATCAAAACCTGGAGGAAAAGGTTTCCCCCTCGATATAATGGTACACATGTTTTAGCATTTAAAAAAATTAATTAGTTCTCTAGATATTTTGAGTGGCTCCTTTTTTTACGGCGGACCCTGTATATTATCTCCTATATTTGTACAACATTTCATTGAAATCCGTTCAATAGTTTCTGAGATTACGAGGAATGTTTCCTGGTGGTTACCTTCCACATAGTGTTATCATTATTATTACATAAGAAAACATACAAAGAAGGTAAGTCTTACATAGAATACATACAAAGAAGGTATGTCTTACATAAGAATACATACAAAGAAGGTAAGTCTTACATAAGAATACATACAAAGAAGGTAAGTCTTACATAAGAATACATATACAAAGCGGAATGGCATCGAAAGAGCTGAAATTTCCATATCTCGGGAACAATAATAATATATTAAATTTGATTTCGACTTATACTTGACAATGAAATTTCTAATGACACGTTCTATTCCTTGCGATTATTTATACCAAAATAAATCGATATAGGTGTTAATATTAGTTAAATTCAATAAAACTTTGACATTAGAACTTTTGAATCATCTTTTAACTTTTTCAGGTCAAGAAGAATTTGAGAGTCAAACGAGTCGATACTATGGACTAACTATAAAACCTCCTTGTGGGTATCCTAATGGTGATTATGATTTAAACTCTTGTCACATACCACTTTTTGATCTGTAAATTGAACATACCACTGTAAATTGAACGTGCCGAATAAATGCAAGAATTTCACCTTAGCTCAGGGCATAAAAATCTGTGGTTCTGTTTGGGATGAAGAGTGGGTTGGTTGGATTTACAATTACACTAGTGTCAATGCTAGTGCTGCTGAATGCAGGAATGAGACTTGTCATGTGAAGATGATTACTGAGACAAGCAGGTGTTATGCCGACATCGAATGCAAATCCAATTCTACCAATAAAAACATCACGAATTGTCAATGTATGACAATGTATTATGACAAACCAAATTAGGTATTTCAATACAACAATCCTCCAGCTCGCCGGTAGGAGAGCTCTTTTCAAGAGTATTAACGCGCTAGTCGGCCTATATTAACACGAACCAGAGTTTGTATGTACATATTTTGATTAATTCTTATGCTTCCCTGTAAAATACAAAGTTGTCTAGCTAGACACATCAAAATTTTGTTGTCTTTCTGCAAAATTGTTCAGAATCGACTCATCTTAAACACCAGGAACGAAGCACTGACCTGAAGAATAAGCCAAAGTCGGACTTATCTAGCATTAACGGGTGTAAACTTTTTTTTGGTCCACCCTGTATAGTGAACCCAAGCCACGCCTAGTTATCCCAAGTAGATGACTGGAGGTTCTTTCTAAAGGTCTAAAATAATACTATGATTCAAACAATAAAAAAAAAAATTAAAGAAAATATCAGCGACAGTGTGTGACATAAAAAGAAAAAACTGAATTTTAATTTATGAGTAACAAAAAATCATCGCCTCACTCTGATATTCAAAATTGAGAGAAGACGGTCAAGTCACTCAAGTCCGCCAACTCCTCGTAGTAACCTCTCCTCAATGCGAAGAGAGCAACATCAGGAGACTTGATCATAGATCCGCTCCTGGTGGAACACCCTTTCGGGGAAGCTTCACATCCTCGAAAGGAGATAACCCAGTAATAAAAAGTCTGTCGCGGTAGCTCAGTGGTAAAGGCGGCAGTCTGTGAATCCAAAGATTCCAGAGGTCGTGGGTTCGAAACCCAGCCGGGACATGACAAGTTATCCTCCCATTTGGGATTTTTACCACATAATAATATATCTTGGGCTTACTGCTGGAATAATGGGACTTTAATAGTCTTAATCGGGCAGTATAAATAAGGCGATATTATTATTATTATAATAAAAATACAATTATTCAATTATTTATACTGCCTGATTAGTGCTAGAGACTAGAGAGTCCCCTTATAGCAGCAGTTGTTTGGTGGCCTAGATCAGAAATTGAGGGAGCTCTTAAAATCCTACCAATGTACTTATTCAATATTCATTGAATGAATAAATTCAATATCTATTCTCGTCACCGGATATCACGTAGAAGGGGAAAAATATTAAGCGTTAAAAAAGTCGATGAATATGAAATTTTCGTGATGATTTAAATCTATTCTTAAAAATATTGAATGATATATAAATAAAATCTATGCTTCAATGGACATTTTTTTTTTTTTTTTTTTTTTTTTTTGACAGAGTTAGCGTAAACGAAGGACAAAAGGTGTCAAAATTTGCTTGAGTAATTATTCATTTTTCATTCAACTTTAGGTATGTCATAAATAACCTTTGAATTATTTTCTCAAATTGTATAATTATAAATGTTAAGGAAATAATTATATAATTAATTTCCTAAATTATACAGGGTGTCCCGTATACAGATGCAAATATTTTGAGGGTAGTTTCAGCCCACCGTGGACTATCATATGAGCGAAACTTGCAGTGGGGCATTTTGCTTCGTTAAAGAGTTATGGCCAAATCCCTGTTTTTCCCACAGGACTAGAGGTCACTTGGATCGATGCAGGTTTTTAAAGAAATGATAGCCAGTAAGTAATTTTTGACTTCATGTATGCATTGCATAGTCATGCATATTTCCCTTGAAATGCAGTTGGTTGCATAAAAAAATATTGAAAGACTAGAGAGATATTTAATCATAAGTTCAATATTTTTCTAAAATTCGATTTTTCCCTTTTTTCCCTTTCGTGAATTTAGAGTACTTCTACAATTGCAATTCTGCGTATCACTAGATAAAAAAAATACCCTTTGCTATTTTATTTCAAAAAATACAAAGTTCTTTCAGACGCGTGAAGGAACGAATTAGATACGACTTATTAAACGGCACCAGAAGGAGAGAAACACATCGTTCAAATTTTGAATCTGGGCGCTATTGCATTTTGAAGAACACTCGATGCCTGAAGCGGTCTGTGTGACCATTTTTTTGCCAACTGCAAGTTATAAATGAAAATTTTCAGAGTACAAATAGTTCTATTAACCAACTATATCAATCAAATCTAATAGTTAAAATAACAAGGCGATCAATTTGTTCGGTGGAAGTGAAAGCCACAAGCTTTAACCTCGCCCTTGGTTCGCTACATATTCTTTTGGATTCTTTTCATTTCATGTCCTGTGTTGCAGAATCTATCATGTTTGTAGTTTATCAATAAAGTATTAATAATAATAATAGTAACCTTAAGTTTGGATGTTCGAGTTTTACCCAAGGTTAACACTATTTGTAATTTGTTATGTTTTTGATATCATGATTGTGATAAATACAAAAATGATATTTTTTATTTTACTTCTAAAAATAAAATCAGAATTTTTGTTGTTAGCGCAGAGTATTTCTCCATGTGTATTCTTTGTCCATAATTACACCACTGGTTGCTGCTTTCATTGCAGCCTCTCTCATTTTTCCTCATGATAACCCTGTGACCCCGTAACCCCATTCACATAAAAGTTCACATCGACCGACCACTGTGAATGATCAATTTCCGTCTGTTAAACATCCCAGAGCAGTGTATTTATACCTCAAATTACGCGCCAATTCTGTTAAAATTCAGCCAACTTTGAATTTTCCATCATGATTCAGAAGTGTTTTTTGAGCTTTGTGTGTACTGCGTTCCATGATCTTTAAATAAAATAAATGAGCTTTCTTTTTTCTAAAACTAAACATAATAGGGTATTTTTTTAACTAGTGATACGCAGAATTGCAATTGTAGAAGTACTTTAAATTCACGAAAAGGAAAAAAGGGAAAATTCAAATTTTAGAAAAGTATTGAACTTATGATTAAATATCTCTCTGGTCTTTCAATATTTTTTATGCAACCAACTGCATTTAAATTGAAATATGCATGACTATCTATACATGAAGTCAAAAATTACTTACTGGCTATCATTTCTTTAAAAACGTGCATCGATCCAAGTGATCTCTAGACTTGTGGGAAAAACAGCGATTTGGCCATAACTCTTTAACGAAGCAAAATGCCCCACTGCAAGTTTCACCTATCCTATATGATAGTCCACGATGGACTGAACCTACCCTCAAAATATTTGCATCTGTATACGGGACACCCTGTATAACATAATTATTTATAATGATATCAAATTTATTATATTCAATAACATATACGAGTATAGGTATGTTTTTAATGAGAGAGAGAGAGAGAGAGAGAAGAAGAGCACGCAGAGGGCGATGAAAGCAGATATAAAGATGTTAATCCCATCGCTCCCTCATCTCTGACTCTACTCGTCCTGTTGGATAGCTGACATCAGCACAAAAGGAGGAGAGACTTGTGAACGTGAGCCAAGTGCTAAATAGATATTGTTACATTTAATCAGACCATTTTTTACTTTCCTTATCCTATAATAAGGCAAGTATTGTATTTTCCAAGTGCCCCAAACATCATACATACCTACAGCACGAAGAGGAACAGAATACTAAAAATATTTTATTAATAATAATAATATCGTCTTATTTATACTGCCCGATTATGACTATTAAGTCCCAATATTCCAGCAGTAAGCCCAAGACGTATTATTATGTGGTAAAAGTCCCAAATGGGAGGATAACTTGTCATGTCCCGGCCTCCTGGCTGGGTTTCGAACCCATGACCTCTGAAATTTCTGGATTGACAGAGTGTCACCTTTACCACTGAGCTACCGGGACAGAGTCACTAACTTGAGAAACATTACGAGATTTAAAGTTTGCCTGGCTCAATATGATAATAAAAAAAAGTTGGTCATAATATTATATGTAAGTATGTAATGAAATTTTTACACAAGATCTCCATTTTTATTGCAGTAGACACCAACTTGTAAAAGATCCATCCTAATATGATGGAAGGGCAATAGTATTATAGTAGGGTTAGGTAAAATACAATGAAGGCCATGCCTTGGGTTTATAGTAGGGTTAGGTAAAATACAATGAAGGCCATGCCTTGGGTTTATAGTAGGGTTAGGTAAAATACAATGAAGGCCATGCCTCGGTTTAATAATTGAAGGCCATGCCTATAAGGAAAAAAATACTATAATTACCTGATCATCAGGGCAAGTACCAGGGCACCGAATTCATACATGACCTTTTTTAGGCTGCACCGAACTCATACATTTTTTTATTTTCCGCACCGAACTCATACATAGCCGATGGAAGACTTAATTTTCAAAATATACCTACATTTTTTTTTTTTTTTTTTTCTATTATTGTAATTTAAAAAAATAATAATTGTAATGTCAATAGCACAAAGAAACACGCATTATTTCACGGTGTGTATTTCTTTCGTTTGTTTTGAACAAATGAATTAGATCACTATTGGAAACATCTCTTGCCTGACATCAAAGCCTGAGTTTGAAGAGCTGATTTTATTGTTACTGAATAAAAAGGTAAGAAAAATCTTTTCAAAGAAGAGAAGGTCAAATCACAGAGGATAACACTGAAATGAAGGACACTAGATGTGACGGAAAGACAAAGCAAATAAACAAATAGTGAGTGAGAGAGGAGGGGAAAGAGAAAGAGTTAAAAATAAAGAAAAAGGTCTGGAGAAGCAGGGAGATAGCAAAGAGAAAGGAAATCAAACAGTAGCATCCGGTGCACAAACAGAGATAGTTTTGGCATTCAGAAAATGAACGAGAAAAAAGAGATAAAATAAAAGAAGGAACAGCTAAGAAAAAATGGGAAAGAGAGAAAATGAAATAATGTCAGAGCGATAAAAAATGAGAATGGACAGAAGTGAGAGAGAGAGAGGAGGAATAAGGGAGGTAAAAACAAATTCAAGGACTGGCAGACGACTTTCAATTAGTAACAAAAAATATTGATTCCCGTGTTCGTCTTGCAACACATGCTATCGACAGATAAATTAACTTTCTGGTTGAACATACAAGACAGAGAAACAACAGCGCAGAGCACATCAATTTTCTATATTAAATGTTGGTAGCAGATTGATAAGAAATGGAGTAATGATGTAAGTATTAGAGTTTATTTATACCTCTCAAATTATAGGATCCCAAATCAAACAATCGTGTTGTTGCTTTTTTTCAGTATTTAGAATTAGAAACATAAGTACATATAAAAACAATATGCACGGGTTTCAACTTGTTAAAAAACAAAACGAGCGTGCTATACTTACGCTAAACCTAGTTCGTATGTATTTTCTTTTGTAATTTTGACCTGCTTAGACAAAACTTTTTATATTTTTTTCTTCATATTCGTGTTTTCCTCGTCGAATAGAAGAATACTACTTTTTTGTAGTTCAAAAGGTTGCCGACCGCTGCTCTAATCGAAATTATGTTGAGCGCTACCAATGACTTTGCAAGCTTATAACTCAAAAACTGTACCTTTTTGAAGATGACTATTCTGACGAGGAATCATCTGCCAAGCAAGACTCAGGAATATGTCTTGAAAGTTTCAGCTTGATAGAATAAAGCCTTAATAGCGATTCATGTGATTACGTGTAGAGAAGTCGGTGAACGTCAAAAATCAATAAAAAATGTTATAACTCATAAATAGTTATAATTACAAAAAGTTACATAGAATAAAAAAAGCTGTAAATTGATCAAATAATTAACATACAAAGTTTCAGTTTTCTAGCATCAGCCACATTCGAGATTTGGGCGGTACCGCCAAAGCGCCGCCGAGTGACCGCGGAAGTTTTTTTTGTTAAAAACCTCGAGCTGCAAGCATTTAAAACTCATAACCAAAATTTCATACAATTAACTTGAACCATAACTATGTCCGTGGTAAGCTGAATGCGGAAAAAAAAAAAAAAAAAAAATGAGACCAAAGTATGAATCTTTTACTAATATTAGGGGTGTTCGTAAAAGCGGTTAGGAGTATCAGTAAAGGGTAAAATAAAAAGTAGTATTCTTCTATTCGACGAGGAAAACACGAATATGAAGAAAAAAATATAAAAAGTTTTGTCTAAGCAGGTCAAAATTACAAAAGAAAATACATACGAACTAGGTTTAGCGTAAGTATAGCACGCTCGTTTTGTTTTTTAACAAGTTGAAACCCGTGCATATTGTTTTTATATGTACTTATGTTTCTAATTCAAAATACCGAAAAAAAGCAACAACACGATTGTTTGATTTGGGATCCTATAATTTGAGAGGTATAAATAAACTCTAATACTTACATCATTACTCCATTTCTTATCAATCTGCTACCAACATTTAATATAGAAAATTGATGTGCTCTGCGCTGTTGTTTCTCTGTCTTGTATGTTCAACCAGAAAGTTAATTTATCTGTCGATAGCATGTGTTGCAAGACGAACACGGGAATCAATATTTTTTGTTACTAATTGAAAGTCGTCTGCCAGTCCTTGAATTTGTTTTTACCTCCCTTATTCCTCCTCTCTCTCTCTCACTTCTGTCCATTCTCATTTTTTATCGCTCTGACATTATTTCATTTTCTCTCTTTCCCATTTTTTCTTAGCTGTTCCTTCTTTTATTTTATCTCTTTTTTCTCGTTCATTTTCTGAATGCCAAAACTATCTCTGTTTGTGCACCGGATGCTACTGTTTGATTTCCTTTCTCTTTGCTATCTCCCTGCTTCTCCAGACCTTTTTCTTTATTTTTAACTCTTTCTCTTTCCCCTCCTCTCTCACTCACTATTTGTTTATTTGCTTTGTCTTTCCGTCACATCTAGTGTCCTTCATTTCAGTGTTATCCTCTGTGATTTGACCTTCTCTTCTTTGAAAAGATTTTTCTTACCTTTTTATTCAGTAACAATAAAATCAGCTCTTCAAACTCAGGCTTTGATGTCAGGCAAGAGATGTTTCCAATAGTGATCTAATTCATTTGTTCAAAACAAACGAAAGAAATACACACCGTGAAATAATGCGTGTTTCTTTGTGCTATTGACATTACAATTATTATTTTTTTAAATTACAATAATAGAAAAAAAAAAAAAAAAAATGTAGGTATATTTTGAAAATTAAGTCTTCCATCGGCTACGTATGAGTTCGGTGCGGAAAATAAAAAAATGTATGAGTTCGGTGCAGCCTAAAAAAGGTCATGTATGAATTCGGTGCCCTGGTACTTGCCCTGATGATCAGGTAATTATAGTATTTTTTTCCTTATAGGCATGGCCTTCAATTATTAAACCGAGGCATGGCCTTCATTGTATTTTACCTAACCCTACTATAAACCCAAGGCATGGCCTTCATTGTATTTTACCTAACCCTACTATAAACCCAAGGCATGGCCTTCATTGTATTTTACCTAACCCTACTATAATACTATTGCCCTTCCATCATATTAGGATGGATCTTTTACAAGTTGGTGTCTACTGCAATAAAAATGGAGATCTTGTGTAAAAATTTCATTACATACTTACATATAATATTATGACCAACTTTTTTTTATTATCATATTGAGCCAGGCAAACTTTAAATCTCGTAATGTTTCTCAAGTTAGTGACTCTGTCCCGGTAGCTCAGTGGTAAAGGCGACACTCTGTCAATCCAGAAATTTCAGAGGTCATGGGTTCGAAACCCAGCCAGGAGGCCGGGACATGACAAGTTATCCTCCCATTTGGGACTTTTACCACATAATAATACGCCTTGGGCTTACTGCTGGAATATTGGGACTTAATAGTCATAATCGGGCAGTATAAATAAGACGATATTATTATTATTAATAAAATATTTTTAGTATTCTGTTCCTCTTCGTGCTGTAGGTATGTATGATGTTTGGGCACTTGGAAAATACAATACTTGCCTTATTATAGGATAAGGAAAGTAAAAAATGGTCTGATTAAATGTAACAATATCTATTTAGCACTTGGCTCACGTTCACAAGTCTCTCCTCCTTTTGTGCTGATGTCAGCTATCCAACAGGACGAGTAGAGTCAGAGATGAGGGAGCGATGGGATTAACATCTTTATATCTGCTTTCATCGCCCTCTGCGTGCTCTTCTTCTCTCTCTCTCTCTCTCTCTCATTAAAAACATACCTATACTCGTATATGTTATTGAATATAATAAATTTGATATCATTATAAATAATTATGTTATACAGGGTGTCCCGTATACAGATGCAAATATAAAAACAAAAATTAAACGAAAAGAAAATTAATCACTGACTTACCACCTACCTAACGCACAAATCAATGAGAACTAAACTTAATAAACATTCACTATGAATTGGGATTATTGGGATTCCCGAGACTCGGGAGAACCAAGAAAAAATTTAGGTATGGACTTCTTCTTTTTTTAAATCCTGAAATGGCTTCGCGGACCCCCGGGGGTCCGCGGACCCCAGGTTGCCGACCGCTGGATTAGAGTTCCTATGTTCTCCGAGTCTCGGATATAAGGGTACCGGGATTCCTCAAATGAAATATAAGTAATGGTTGTGTTTGCTGCCTTTCTTTCTTCGATCTTATTTTAGGTCCTTTGGTCTTATAGATGAATGTATTATTCTTCGTTTAGTTTTTTTTTTTTTTTTTTTTTTTTTTGAAGATGTGAGTGAAATAATTTTTCAATGAAATACCTAATAATCTTTAACAATTTTATATTGAAAACACATAGATAAGTACTTGTGTTTCATATTTCCAACAACATTACCAGATCCAAGAAATATCTGTCATTGGTCTACTGGTTGGAGCGCGAGGAGCTGTCATAAAGAATTTGGAAAACTTTCGAAAAATATTCAATCTCCCGAAATTTATGATTAATGACATTGTTATCACAGCTATTCGCGGTTCTTTTCGCATAATTCATAACCACCTATACAAACCATCCTGAAATATAACCATTGTCATTGTCTACTTCAAAACACAATTAAGAAGAGTACTGTGTCCTATGGCTAGCATCGATAGTGATGTCAGTTGTTTGTAAATAAATTTTACTTTCTTTCTCTCTTAAAATAATGTACGAGGCTATAAAAAATCCATACTACGAGTACCTATTTACTTGTTAAAGTCATCTTAAGATTTAGTATTTTGCAAATATGTAGGCCTGCAAACCGAGATTCGGCAATTGAGTTTTGTTTGACTATTTCCTCGGAGAATTGAGATCCTCGCTAAGCATGCATACATAACACACATATATAACTAAACGGGAGCAGATAATGTAAAAACAATTTCACAAGTCTTCTATACGTACCAGCTAACCTTGCTGTTAGAATTTTACGATTTCAATTTCTGAGAATTACCGTTCTTATAAAAAAAAGGCTTGACTTTGCATAACTAAACACAAAAGAAAGGTAAACAAACCATAAAAGATTAATCCAATTGGTATCTATGTAGTATTGTAGTACCTACATAGTACATTGTACGTTTCTTGCGAAAAAGACAAAAGAGAACTGGTTTCCATTGACTCCTGATTCTAGTTGAGTTGTTGAGGCTCAACGTGTGATATTCAAAACAATACTGATAACTCATGCCTCTTTCAGGATTTTTTTAGATTGCATAGTTTATAGAATTTGCTTCATGCGTGTACGGCTGTACATGTACACTGTACATAATTTTTAAAAGTATTTGATTTCCGAATTCGTGCAATTTTTTACTTTCCTTATCCCATAATACATTCCTTATCGTCAAAAATTTGACCTACTTAGTATTTCACATCTCTAGACGACTCATAGCCTCAGGATACCAAAAAAGTTCTTTTCGTCCATTGGTCCGTGCGTCCGCTTTTGTGTCAAAAAGATATCTTGAGAACGGTACAAGCTACAGACTTAAAATTTGGTATGGATTGATTTTAAATACCACACGAACAAAAAAACATTTAGTTGAATTCGTCCGCACTATGCGGCCTAGTGGCAGAATCTGACTTATCTTCGAGTGATGAGAAAGTGTTGTGGTGTCACACCAGTTTATTTTCTTTTCAATTAGTTGTTTTGTTACGCGTTTTCGAACCACTAGGTCGCAAGTTCGATACCAACTTTGGTAATATTCTGACGAAAAAATGATTATAATAATACCTAAGGCTAGAACCGATTGTCCTGAATATCATACTATCGGATTCCCCATAAATAGTACATGAGGAACAATTATCACTTCATATCCGCAACCCACTCACTGGCAGGATAGGCCAACCATGGACCAAAAATCCTAAAGAACAACTAGAAAGAAGAAACCCTGTATATTAACCTTAAAGGAAAAAAAATATAGGTACAATAATTTAGAAATATTGTACCGAAGAATAGAGATGATGAGAAAGAAAAAGTTTAAGCCATCAATATTTTCAAGGATATAGTTAGTTACCTTGGTGCTCGTGTGAATTTAAAGAAAATTGCAAAAAATGTAACCAACCAAAAATACCTGATATCCCCCAAAAATACACTTCGTGTGCAAAAGACACCAAGAAAATTAGAATCCTTCAAAAATGATTACCTTAAAAACAAGTACCTAAAAAGGAACTGATATCAAATGAATGCCAAGTTCTCCTAAACTGAAAATCATTTCCCATGGCAGAAAGGAGTCTCAAGCACAGAAATCAAACTGAGGATTGGACATGACATTTCCCATTATTCTGCTATTTACCAATGCTAAAAGTTAACATTAAAAATCTTGGCAAGTTCAAAGCATTTTTTTAATTTTTGAAACTTGCCAAGATTTTTAATGTTAACTTTTAGCGTTGGTAAATAGCAGAATAATGGGAAATGTCATGTCCAATCCTCAGTTTGATTTCTGTGCTTGAGACTCCTTTCTGTAATGGGAAATGATTTTCAGTTTAGGAGAACTTGGCATTCATTTGATATCAGTTCCTTTTTAGGTACTTGTTTTTAAGGTAATCATTTTTGAAGGATTCTAATTTTCTTGGTGTCTTTTGCACACGAAGTGTATTTTTGGGGGATATACATTAACTTCAAGCATTAAGAAAATTTGGCAAGTGTTTATTTACGATGTCAAAATTACCACCATCCAAATAGATACAACAGACTAACCCTTGGTTTCTCTTCTCAACTTTTACATTCTTATTCCCTCTCTCTCCCTCTCTTAAACGGTTTAACATAATTATCTAGTTTCGTTCCTCTCATTCTTAATATCCCCTCACTCGTGTTGTACATCAATTAATATCCCCTCACTCGTGTTGTACATCAATTAATATCCCCTCACTCGTGTTCTACATCAATTAATATCCCCTCACTCGTGTTCTACATCAATTAATATCCCCTCACTCTTGTTCTACATCAATTAATATCCCCTCACTCGTGTTGTACATCAATTAATATCCCCTCACTCGTGTTGTACATCAATTAATATCCCCTCACTCGTGTTGTACATCAATTAATATCCCCTCACTCGTGTTCTACATCAATTAATATCCCCTCACTCGTGTTCTACATCAATTAATATCCCCTCACTCTTGTTCTACATCAATTAATATCCCCTCACTCGTGTTGTACATCAATTAATATCCCCTCACTCGTGTTCTACATCAATTAATATCCCCTCACTCGTGTTCTACATCAATTAATATCCCCTCACTCGTGTTGTACATCAATTAATATCCCCTCACTCTTGTTCTACATCAATTAATATCCCCTCACTCGTGTTCTACATCAATTAATATCCCCTCACTCGTGTTGTACATCAATTAATATCCCCTCACTCTTGTTCTACATCAATTAATATCCCCTCACTCGTGTTCTACATCAATTAATATCCCCTCACTCGTGTTGTACATCAATTAATATCCCCTCACTCGTGTTCTACATCAATTAATATCCCCTCACTCGTGTTCTACATCAATTAATATCCCCTCACTCGTGTTGTACATCAATTAATATCCCCTCATTCGTGTTGTACGTACATCAATTAATATCCCCTCACTCTTGCTCTACATCAATTAATATCCCTTCACTCGTGTTCTACATCAATTAATATCCCCTCACTCTTTTCTTACATCAATTAATATCCCCTCACACGTGTTGTACATCAATTAATATCCCCTCACTCGTGTTGTACATCAATTAATATCCCCTCACTCATCTTCTACATCACTTAATATCCCCTAACTCTTGTTCTACATCACTTAATATCCTCTCACTCGTCTTCTCCACCTTCACTTCTGAAAGTCCATTCCTTCATCTCGACCTGTGCTCATCCCGAGTTACTCGCTCATAAAATGTTCAACTATTGCTGTACGAATTGCACCGGGATAGTAAGGGAGCTATTATTATGGTTTGTGAAAAATTGTCGAGATATAATTTCCCTCTACAGCAGGTAATAAATCAGGAAGTTCAGACTTCAAGTATGGGAGGAGAGGGATAAAGAAATTGGTAGAAAGGGGGGGGGGAGAGAGAGAAAGAAAGGTAGGGAAGAATAGAGAAATTAAGGAAGAGAAAATGGGAGGTGAAAGAAAATTGGTGGGAGAAAGAGATATAGAGACATCGACAGGGATGGAAGATGATACTGGGTGAGAGGAGAGGAGAAAAACGAAGAGAAAATAAGAGAGAGAGAAAGATATACCTACCTACATGGATCATAAGAGAAAGAGAGTGAGAAAAACCGATAGTTAGACAAAGAGAGAGAAATATTAAAGAGAGAAGGAGATAACAAGGGAAAAGAGAGACATTCATACATAGATAGACAGATATGGAGGGGGGACAAAAAGAGAGGGAGATATGGAAAATGAAATAAATGTTTCTACAATGTAAGACATTGGGAAAACTATATTGAGAATAGAAAACAAAGACAAGGAATGATTTAGAGGTATGGGAAAGTGATGCTGGGAGGGAAAGAGAGAAAGAAAGAAATAGGAAGGAAGATAAACATATTAGATAAGGGATAAGAAGAGTCCAAAGAGTCACATATGGTATACAAGAAGTTTTTGGCTACATTTTTGTATTTATAAAAGTCTTTTGTAAAATTAATTCTTGGAGAAAGTTTGGGTGGACAATATGGAGGCAACATTTCTCTCTAAATTAATAAGTCCAGATTTTTTTTTAATATTTATTTTTTTCGTTAGAGTGTAAATTATTGTAAATAAGGTAAAAGACCGTAAAATTTTATACTTAATTTATTTGTATATCTCCCTTGCCTTTATCCCATATTAGCTTATGTTGCTTTTGGGGTCGGCATTGTTCAACCTCATGGTTGAGGTTGGTAGGGTGGAGCACGTTTTCTTTTATGGCTGGATGCCCTTCCTAACGCCAACGATTCTATTTGGTTTTAACGTCCTGATCTGGACGGGGGTATTAACCTCCATTCGCTGGGAATCGTACCAGCTACCCACATTAACCTCACCCAGCCTGGGTAGGGCCGGAAATGCCAGCCTCACGTGTTTGGGAGGAACAGAATTTTCTTCGAAAAGTCTGCTCCAACCAGGGATCCAACTCGGGATCTCTGGACTACGGGCAGTAGTCACAACCATTCCGCCACGGAGGCTGGCTTAATTATTGATTATTTAAAGACTTTTATTTCATATAACATTTTTCGTTATTTTTTTATCAATCCTAGCCCAAACCTTTAAAAAATGTATTATTTATTTTTTAAGGAACATTATGAACATAAAGTTGTTCACTCGAAGAAAACAAAAATAATAAACTGGGGTGAACATCACACGACTTTCTATACTCTTGAGTAATTTTTTTAAATAGAAATTCCCGAAAATAAATCAGACTGTAATAAGTTTATTAAAAAAATAAAGAAAAAATAATGAAGAAAAACAAAAATATTGTTGAGTGGTGGGATTGATCTCACGGACATCAGAGCGATGCGCGCAGCTCTTGTGCCACGCTTCCTTGTGAAAATATTAAATATATTATGTCAGAAAGTCATGTTCAAAGTATTAAAATGAGTGTAAAATCATCAATTAATACGATCTTATTCTATTGATAACTCTTATATTTTACGAGATATTTGAATTTGTATTATTTCTGATCACCAAAAACAAAATATCCGATTGTCCCAGTTCCTTTTTTTTAGCGCCCTGCAGCTACATGTCAAATCGCTCTAGGACTCATGTTCTCGAGATATTTTGTAAACACACACACACCTACACACACACGGACCATTTGATAGACATTCCTTTTTTGAAGTGAGGAGAGTCTCATTCGTCCACAAATGTTATAAGTTGAATTTCGGAAAAACCGATTGAAAACAATACTTTCTATAGCTCATAGGTAATATAGAGTAAAAAATACAAATTATAGGCACTTTTTCTTGTACCACTCATTTGTTAAATTCTGTGGTGACAAAATTTACACGCAGCGTTAATGCCTTGTAAATTATTCAAACTTGAAGCCAAATGATAATAAAAAAGTAATTAAAACCGAGCACGGATAATTATTTTGAAGAAAAAACAGGAAATAATAATAACAACATAATTAGAGATGAATTTTCTACTCCAGCGGGAGCAGAATAATAATGGAATTTGTTTATTTATGTATGCATAGAATCTTAGCATGTTTTTCTTCGAGAAAATTGTCCACGTTTTAATAGGATTTTACCAGATAATAAAGAATAGTTCCTATGTAATGTACATAAAGAATAGTTCCTGTGTAATGTACATTATTAAGCTTGCCGTCGTAAGAATTCATGGAAAGCACGTCTATTTCTCGTGACTGTAGGAAGGGTGAGCAAAATACAGTATAAAGGTATCTGTATCCAGTGTAGAAGGCGTTATGTACTCGTAGGATAGGTTCCACCCAGTATCTAATATAGTGTCGAGGCAGTAATGAAAATTCTGACAGTACTTTCGCTATGTATTATGCTAGAGAATTGATACCTAAGCAAAAATTTTGTGAATAATAACATCTTTTACTGAAAAATACCAATGAAACTTTAAAACAGGTCTTCTTTTTACCAATTGAACTTGTTCTGTCCCATAATTAATCCCTCTTCAGCTTATTAGCATTCATCCTATTAAATGCAAACACTGAGAGCAGACTACCGAGCGTAGGACTCATCCAGTACACCATCAGGTGCTCCGTCACTGTGTGGCCCGTGCAGCCGTACTTGAGAGACCCCGCCAGGGCAGGGTTGAAGTAGCCCCCAGAGTAGCTGAAGGCCGCCACTACCAGTAGGGTCCCGAAGGTCGCGTCCAGGACCATGCTCAGCCGGGCAGCTTCTTCGCGAACACCCGGGACATGAACCTGCAGAGGAAGGTGGCCACCCCCTCCACCAGCATGCCTAGCAGCACGGGCACCTGCAGGTCTGCCTGGCACTTGTACACGGCCTTGGCCTGACCCACGTGCACAGTGGCTATCTCCAGGCTCCACAGCAGCTGGATGTACTTGATAATGATATAGCCGCCCAGGAGCTCCGCCCCTATCTTGAAAAGAGCAATCAACAGGTTGGAGCGCCTCTCTGCTACATCCTCCAGGTGCGTGTAAGGACAGGCGGTGGCGTCGTCCCAGTTGAGGGACCACCAGATGGTCAGCACATACAAGGCCGCGCCATATGCGTAGACACCCCAGTTATCGGCTACTATGATGAGCTCATAGCAGGACGCACAGAGCTCTGCAGTGGCCACTGTCTCCAGGAGTAGATCCTTGGTAAAGGTTTTGTAGCGGAAGAATCTGCCGATGACCTGACGCAGCCAGTAGCAGACCATGCCGGTCAGGAAGATGTAGAAAGCAGACACGAAAACGTTAAAATACATTTTAAATTGCTCAATAAGACGGTTTTATATTATCAGAAAGACACTTTAATCTTCATTAAAGAGTATGAATAAAAGACATTTGACGCTTTTTTTAAATTAATTCTATTGTACGTATTAGGATAAAAAAAACTGTGGGATTATACTTGTATGCAGCACTTATAATAACATAATCATAAATAGCAGCTTGGATATTTTTGTATTTTCACATGTTTCTTTTTAGTCAAAAATTTACACAAAAAAAAAAATATTCTACACTATTCACTGTTACGTAGGTCGTATAGGTATGTATTTTTTTTTTTTTTTTTGTCACCAATAAATTTCACAAATTTTCAAACATGTCCACAAGCTTCGAAAATAAAGAAATACTTATTACCGTGAGAAAACTTGGAGCATAATTTGCTTCTGCTAGGTGCACTATCAGAAAATGATAAAAACAATTATCATCAGGCGGTCAGCCAAATTTTCTCTACCTCTCCCAACAAAAACATAGAGAGCAACATTCTAAATATAGAATGACGCATTTGTGTGAGTTTTGTACGGTGACGATAGAAATGGTGCAATGAGTAAGAATGTATACTTCCTTTTATAAGTATGTTGTATATGCCGATGTACCTACATGTCTTAGGATGATGGTAGGAGTTTGTAGACTTCCAGGTCCAATGTCTGCATTCATGTCCAAATTGTCCAATGATTCAATTCAGGTTTTTCCGTCCAAATAGAATTTCAGCTCTTCACTCGTTGAGTATCGCAGCATTTACTAACATATTTACATAAACCGCATCTACTTTCAGTTAGGCGGGAAATGCCAGCTTACCACGTTATTTACTTGGATGATAGCTAAAATTTCATTATAAATCCTAATAATTGGTATTGCAAATTACAACTTTTTTTGACTCAGTGAGTATGAGTAAGCACAGAAACTAAGGGTGGAATTAATAGACAACATCAATAACTTAAGTTCTTGCTAAGTGTCGGTTTTCCCTATCTTACACAGTACGCAATCCGTGACTTAGCGCCACAGAGGTATTACAAAAACGTCTATTGATTTCGCCCTAAATCACGGAGGTTGTTACAGTCAAAATATCAGAACAAAATTATTAACAATCACAATGACTGCAATATGAACAACAGTCTACTCTAATAATGACTGACAGACTAGCGCTCTCATACGTTTAAAATATTTTGTAATTGGAGACATAACAGAGGATGTTCTGTTATAGAGATTGGATTAGGTTATAATATATTTATATACTACAGATATGTATTTATTATGTTTTGTACATAGACTGCCGACTTATAACCTGGAGATCGTTGGTTCTAATCCAAATAATTCGCGGCCGGTGTTAAGGAGCGGCGAAGAAATCTTCAGAAGAAAAGGAAAGGGGACTTGTTTCAAGACGGACTTAAGAATCGAAAAGTTCGAATAAAGAATCGAATAGTTTCTCAAATTATTCATTCATAATATATTCTAATTTTAGTAGTAGCAGTGGTAGCACCACCAAAATATTTTCCCGCCAGCCTGGTCCATAGCATCAGGTAGGAATTTCATATTTTCTGGTTTCATTATCACGCTTGTAACTAATCCAAAAATATTACGACCCTACTCAGACTACTAAAACGTATTGATTCTTCAACATCCGTGGACAATTAAAACAGATATTTACAATAAGTAGTAGTTTATACATAAAGAAAAGCCAGACAATCCGAATCCTGAGTTTCTTAAAGTCTCCTGGTGGGAATTGAACCAACAATATTACCCAAAACAGACACACTTTTGCACTCTATTTGAATGTCCTTTTATCTTGTCTAGAACAATATTTATTTTTTTCTTTGAATTGAACAAAATCTAATGAAGTATTGCGCGTGAAGTACCTTCTCTTACCTGCATTTTTCTAATTCTTCCAATTATTTCGGGGAATTTTTTTCTAATATTCTTCTTATTTAATTTATTTTCTTTCTTCAGCTTGCTGATTATATTGCAAGAGAATTTCATTATCACAAATATTTGTTTTAATGAAGTAAAAAAAGGGTAAAATTATACATTTATACATTCATTATACTTTTATACCTCTCAAAAGTCGCTGTACCTTAATTATCGTGCTTGTGCACTGTATCATTCAAGACATTTCAAGTTTCTAAATTTTGGACTTACTAAAAGCTTCAACGAATTAGGTATTATTTCAATGTCAGGGAGAACGCCTCCAAGAACCTACATGTAGAATGTTGACGAATAATTACAGTCAAAATTCTTGGAATTGGTAATAGGTACTGGTGAAATACTCACTTCTGAAATTTAGACTAAATAATTGTATTATCAATTTTTCAAATAGGAGTTGTTGTTTATTGCAAATTATTTTACGAACAGATTTTAACAGATTTGACTAAAAACCTCCAATCGGGGATTCCATATTCCACCCCACTGCATATGAGGAACAGATTGCTGTCAAATACAAAACACCATCAGCATGAGTAATGTTCAGAATGATATGTCAGGATATTTTGCTTTTACTGCCGTCTCCTCATAAACACTTAGTTTTACAATCCAACATGGAAGAAATCCCAGTGCCTCTCTCGTATAAGAAATTCCCAATCCCTTGCGCCGAGGAAATCCCGAATACTGAACAGGAATATAAAAACAAACCCATGTTTTATTATTCAGTAAAACATGGAATGTCATAAAAACACTTCCCTTCTGTTCCCTACTTGAGCCTCCCTCCTTCCAATCAATCTGAGATGCTTATCTTATCTGTCTCCTTCTGATCAAGAGGTCCTCAGTAAAGTTCAATAATATTTTGCATTTTTGTTGTGCAAATTTTTGTGGAAACTGTTACCACAGTGAAAATACAGCAGAGCTGTTCTTACGAAATGGACAAAGTAACTATATTATGAAATACGTAGAACAGTCATCAATTTAACATTTCAGTATTAACAGGTATCTGATTTGAGCAACAGTCATTCTTTGTGTATTACATAGAAAACTTTTAATTATTTGCTTGTCAATTTGTAAATAATTTTCTTACTACCCTCAAATTTATACATTACGAGTACGTACATATGTAATATTCAATATTTTTTCTTTAACCAGAGAGACCTATAAAAAATGCCGGTCAAAATTATAATACATAATAATATGTCAATTTTTTTAAGGTCGATCGCTTTCAACTGCACAGTCATATTACGCACGACGGGGTTTTTACCCTCTAATCGCTGGAAACTCACAACCCAGCTAAACCAACACAAAATTCAATGAAAATCAATTAGAAACTTTACAAACAATATACACGAGAAAAGTACTAACCAAAATAAAAATCCGAGAAAATTTCAAGGCCTCTTTTACGTCAGGTGACTTTCACCGCAGGACAAGCAGGACATACCTACCTAATTACTTATACTTGAAAGAAGAAAAAAATATGAAAAAAAAAAATCATTGTACACGGGGTTATTTCAAATCTGGGGAAAAATATCAGCACAAAATTTAT
The DNA here is from genome assembly GCA_024516035.1 of Bactericera cockerelli. Lineage (NCBI taxonomy): Eukaryota > Metazoa > Arthropoda > Insecta > Hemiptera > Triozidae > Bactericera > Bactericera cockerelli. Next base: position 32,877,165 of record CM044957.1, on the reverse strand, counting down.
ATAGGTTTCGCTTCTTAACTTTGGGCTAATGCCTCCAAATATTTACAGTGAAACTGGTCACTAAACGTTCAATAAGTTTTTTTTTTATGATAAGGACAGACGTCGGGAGAAAACGGAGGATAATCAGCTGAGCTGAGAAGGGAGGACTGATATGTTGCCTCCAGAGTTTGAAGACAACAGCTCAGACCTCCGATACTGAGAACGCCGCAGGCATTCCTCTTGTCATGGACTCGAGGTTCCCTCACCTATCCTACACCATACGGCTAAACTCTAAAAACCCCCTTTTCCTCACGACGTCTGCGCTCTAACTCAAAGCGTCTGGGCACCAGATATAATACTTCCAGATACGTTCAATAAGTTACTAGAAGAATATTAGTGATACAATCCTAGTTCTCAATAATATCATCGGAGGACAACCAAAAGAGCTCTTTCATATTGACAGCAAAATGGCGAAAAAGAACATCATAATATTCCCTAATCTGAAGACAGCATAATAATATGGAAATAACTTACCCAAGTAACAGATGTTTTGTCTGATGTTTTTTGTATTTTTTATGACAAAATCCATTTACCCTGCTTTTCCCTCTAGGAATATAAATTGAGAGAAAAATTCTCGAGAGATATAACCCTTCCTATTGTTCTCACTTAAAATAAATAAAATATATTATATCCCTTGGTCTGAATAGCAGATGTTGGTCCACTGGTCTTAGTCACTCCCGATTATGCTATGTCACAAGGGTTGAATTATAAAAATCACAATTTAACCATATATTTCTCCAGTAACCAAGGATCTATGAGTACTGAGTAGTTATGAATTCTTATTATTGCAGTGATTCCTCCCTGAATTGGAAAATTTAACGACAGAATAGTTGGTCTGCACGGCCTAAGGCATGATCCTAAATTTATTTTTCCAACCCCTCTCTAAACAATCGGTGGTGCCGTAATCAGCCCCAAAACAATGTAAGGCAATGCCTCATAGCCTTACATTCATTAGAAGTAGGAAAAATAAATATAAGGTCATACCTTGGGTCGTGACTCAGGTGCAGCCCTGCACAATGAGGCATTACCGCACATCGTTTTGGGCCTGCATTTGGCGCCACAGCAGGATAGTGGTAAACAATTGTTTGATTTATAGATTAATTAGAAGAATTAATATCAGTATCATGATCAAATTATGTACCTACATGTTTATGGAATATGATTATAGTGTTTCTTTTGGCATAAGAGCGAGGGCGAGAGAGAGAGAGAAAGGGAAATGAGCCGATGAGAGAGAGAGAAAAAAGAACGGATGAAAGAGAGAAAGATACATACAAGAGTTTAGTGCAATGGATCCCTAGGAAGCTAATAAGATACTGGAAGGAAAAATGGAAAATCTCTTCCTTATCAAGCACATGAAGTTTGAATAAGGTAGGAAAATAAAGGAAAATTGAAAATCAATCATGGCATGGTACCGACTTTATTACACGAAAAACAGGAAGTCCAAATATATCCAGGTGTTCTCTATGACTCTCCTTGCTAGACATGACTTTTCCTTTTGAATATTAAATATTGTAGTTGGGCTTTCAGTCCTTCAAAATTTGACTTTGAAACATGTCATTTTAGCCAAAATTGGCAAAATATGAATTAGGAAAAAACGAGCAAAATATTTTGTCGTTTCAGTATGTCGATATGTCATTATGTCATCTGAAGGACTGCATATTATACAGCAGGAACTGTGCGGGGTATTGGTACACTGCTGCTATAGTTTCCATTTAAAAAATCAGCTCATTTTGTTCAAAATTGCGAGTTAATCTTCTGTGATATATTGTATGTATTTTAAGGTCACCGTGGTCTAATCTCTTGCATTGCAGGCTCCCGCAGAAGGTGCAATAATTCATTTTCCTTCACAGAATAAAGCGATTCCGCTGCCAAAATAGAAGTGAGAGATTTAAAATGTCAAAAGTCTGGAAAAACTTCATATTAAAATTTCACGTTTCTCGCGACAAAACAATTTTCTTTGTCGTTTTCAGTGTTGAAAGCGCGTTCTCACCTTTCAAGGAAGGAAAATTTCACAGGAAGTTTGTGAAGTTGAGCAACTGCTGGTACACACATTTGAATTTTTGGTGGCTTCCGTTCTCAATTTCTTTGGGTTATAACTTTATTACTATTGATAATGAAATGTACTATCTCTTACAAATCTTATGAAACATTCAAATATAAAAGGTAATTCTAGTCCCTTAACTATGACTATTAAACTAAGGATGAAAATATATTTGAACTTATATTTAAACCTGTATTATGGAGAACCAAGTGTCCTTGAGTTTCTAAAAATATTGTCCGATTTTAGTTTTCATTTTAAAACCATGAACTATAAAGGTAGATCCATCAAATGAAAAGAATTTGATATCAGAAAGTCTTATTTCATAGGTTGATCACGATAGTGATATGGTTCTAATAGGGCACAAGGCCCAGTAATTTTTCCATAGGCGTCCCCAAACTTTTTCCTACCCCAGTGAAGACATTTCGTTCATCTGATTTTAATTCCCCGTAGAACACTTTTTCTTCAAAAGTTTTTTTCTTCTGCTAGAACAAAGGAAACGCGTTCCAGAAAGGATTCGCATCTTTTGTTTTAATGTTTATTTTATTCCTATTATTTAAACTCAGTGAATTTCTTCTTCTCCATGTGAATCAAGAGTTCCAAAGCAATATGGGAGCATTGAAAATATAAATTCATTGGACCCGCTCTCAAAATAATGCAGTTTTCGGTTTTAATGTAAACAGCACCCTTTCTTTATTATTGGTACCATAAAAGATGATTTGGCACGATTTAAAAAAAAATTTGATGGGTCTTTTTATTTATTCTAAAGTTTAAAATTTTATACTGGTGATTAGTAATGCAGTTTATTTTATGTATCCATGAGGGTATCCGAAAAGTATTCATCCCTATGAATTAAAATTTCATAGTCAGCGATGCCGTTGATGGCACGTTGATTACACCAGTCGAGTTCTGTTACTTAGCAACGACCAGCGAGGTTGGATGTTGCACCATTCAAATTCAAACCCTCGTGATGCTGGCTATTGCCGGCTCAACCCAGGCTGGGTGAGATTGATGTGAGTAGCTGGTAAGTTTCCAGCCAATGGAGGATAAAAACCTTCGTCTACAATGATCTAGATGTTAAAAGAACGTTCAAGATCTACTAGATCTACGGTTTCTGTGAAAAAGCTCAAAATCTCAACTTTTGGAAAATGAGCAGTTTGAATAACGCAAAACCAAAAATGGGTAATCAAGCCTAGTTTAAAAATGTTGTTGTTATTTTGAATTCTGAAAAGGTATATTTTCATACTCAGTACTACTGCTAAGTTGTCGTTTGAAGAAAACCTTATCTGATCATCTTTCTCAAATCCCCCTCCTGCTCATGACCTTTCTCCATAATCTTACCAAACCACATTACTCTTTCTCTCTCTCTCTCCCCCTCCTGCTCATGACCTTTCTCCATACTCTTACCAAACCACATTACTCTTTCTCTCTCTCTCTCCCCCCCTCCTGCTTATGACCTTTCTCCATACTCTTACCAAACCACATTACTCTTTCTCTCTCTCTCTCCCCCCCCTCCTGCTTATGACCTTTCTCCATACTCTTACCAAACCACATTACTCTTTCTCTCTCTCTCTCTCCCCCTCCTGCTCATGACCTTTCTCCATACTCTTACCAAACCACATTACTCTTTCTCTCTCTCTCTCCCCCCCTCCTGCTTATGACCTTTCTCCATAATCTTACCAAACCACATTACTCTTTCTCTCTCTCTCTCCCCCTCCTGCTCATGACCTTTCTCCATACTCTTACCAAACCACATTACTCTTTCTCTCTCTCTCTCTCCCCCTCCTGCTCATGACCTTTCTCCATACTCTTACCAAACCACATTACTCTTTCTCTCTCTCTCTCCCCCCCTCCTGCTTATGACCTTTCTCCATACTCTTACCAAACCACATTACTCTTTCTCTCTCTCTCTCCCCCCCTCCTGCTCATGACCTTTCTCCATACTCTTACCAAACCACATTACTCTTTCTCTCTCTCTCTCTCCCCCTCCTGCTCATGACCTTTCTCCATACTCTTACCAAACCACATTACTCTCTCTCTCTCTCACCAATTCAAAACAAAGGTGCACAAAAAACTACGTGTACAAAAACGTTAAAACGTTTAGTTGTTCCTCTGCTGGATTGAGAATAGAAGTGGAAGAGAGAGGGCAGGAGAGGAAATTGAAAGAAGGAATGGGATAAGGAAGGATAAAAAATAATAATGAAAACCTCGGTAAATGTTTTTGTCGCTACATTGAACACAATAAATTGCAAGTGGACCTTTTTTTAATACATTGTCCTGCTTTCTCTCCCTCTCGAGTTTCTTTCTACTTTAAGCTAGTGATATTCTTTTAATATCACTGACTTGAAAATTTCTTTCTCTTGAAAGCAAGTTTGTACATTTGATCATAGATTAGAGGTTATATCAACTTAATTCTGAATTTTATATCAAAAGTCTTTGCGGGAAGTAAGTGCTAAAACTTTCAATGATAATTTATTCCTAGTTATTCTTCAAGTATTACTTTCTGTGGTTTAATGGATGAGAATGCTTTATAAATTCCCAACAAAAACCCTTGATGTGTGTTCTAAAGTAGTGTTCATACACTCTATCATTTGATCTACGGCCTATCTACAATATCTACATACTGATACAGATAACTTCCTAATTCAGTTTATTCTCCTATGTAGTAACTCCGACAGAAACTTATCAATAGTCAAACATAGATATATTTTGCTGTGAAAACAATAGCAGCAAGAACAAAATATACGTTTATATGTACTTTATATATATTATATATTTTTTTTTGTATCTAAACCACCCACAGATTAAGTCGCGGATTGAAAAGGTTATTTCAGAACCTCATTATTTTTTAAAGCAATTTTAAGTCCAAGAAGAGGGAAAATGCCAGAGATAAGAGGAGGGATTGCGAAATAGCTTTCTAATATTATAATGCCGGAAATGAGATATTCAGAAACCCCGGAATTGATTTTTCTTGCCTCTTGTTCAACTTTCATTTCTACTCAGTGTACACAAAAATTTCTTTTCTATAGGATAAAGAGAGTAAAAAACTTAAAATTTCATAAATTTAATGTTCCGGATTGAAAAAGGAAAATTAACTCAAATATTGGCTAAAGCGTCTCTTTGACTTTGAAGGTCACACGAGGCGGGATTTTACCCACCGTTCGCTGGAAACTCACAAATTAGTGAACCACACTTCGGTGTCATCCACCAAGTTTTCACCTCGGTAGACGCTGCAAGAACTAGTGTAGGCAATGTGCAATCGCGCTGGCCTGAATTTCGATGATTGTACTGGTATTCAGCCATTTGATAATGATAAGTAAAGGATTTTGTTTTATCTAGACACTAGTTTTTGGACCACTATTTGTTTCTTGGGGCTACCTACAATGCAGTATATACGATGCATTCAGTCAAAAATATGACAACACTTTCAGGGCTTGAACCGTGAATTCTCGAAGCCCCGACTACTGATTTAGTCCGTTCTGGCAATTTGGTTTATTTCATACCAACGCTTCTTATGTTATGAAAATAACATCTTGTCATCCTAATGGTCGTCAAGCGTTTTTGTTGCAAGTAAAACAAAGACCCTTATGAAAATTAATTTGAATATTAAATTTAATCTTCGCGTCGCGTCGCGTCGGTCGTAATGTAATATGCATGTACAATTTTGTACATATGGATAAATAAATTTCTTCGAGTAATTTAATAGGCTAAATCAGAGTAAATATTTTTAAGCAGTCTAAATTAAAGTGTTTTTTGAGGAGAAATATAAGAAAGGTATATTTAAGTCCAGCGAAGTTCAGCCTTTATGAATGTCCACTGAACTTCTGTTACCTTGTTTGTTTATGAGTTTTCAGCAAATGTAGCGTAGGTAAGAACCCCATATTGAATAAATTATGTTTTAAAAGAGATGTTTAGCCTAAATCTTATATTTAATAGAAACAAAGTGCCATTTTTTAAAATAATTATATAAGAATGACAAATCTTATGAACGCCTGTCATTTGCACAGTTATGCAACGTGCATTGATATTTTCATAACTGTTGTTTTCTTATCATTTTATTACCGTTGGCGCCCATTACCCCTTACTCCTTTTTTTATGCCCATTTTCACTCTTACTGACACTTTGTCTAGATTAAACGGTGCCGATTTTCTCACAAATTTTGTGCATACTGACTCCCAACCAAATAAACAATGTAACCAAAAAGAAACTAAATAAATGCATAAATACACGAAGAAAATAAGAAGAAAAAAAAACAATCAAGAAAAACTTCAGGAAGAAAATTCAGCTGTAAGGGGGGAAGGCGATTATGGGATCGGGGGGCTCAGGGGACCACTAACTGAAAATCCCACCCAAAAGAAAATACAACACAATAAATAAATAAAAACGCTAGTCTGATATATGTATTATTAAAGAAGACGATGTCAAATTTAATGATCATGTGAACAAACAGAAACTAATGCTAGTGATAACTACAGTCCTCTGAAAAAGAAGAGATACCATTGGGAACCTAAAACATTGAAGTTACTTTTAACGTAGGTATGACTACTCTAAACTTTTATCCGAAACTTTCAACTGTAGAATTGGACCCATGTCACGTTGAAAACGCCTAAATAAAGACTGCCTAGATTACAAATTGAAACATTGCTAGACAGCATGAAATACTAAATTCTGTGTCATTGTTGTCTTCCATCTCTTACAATGCTCGTGTGGACTTCAAAACAATATGTCTACACTTAAGTAGGTGGCCACAACGAGGACCCTGTACCCGGACCCTCGACCCTGGTACAGTTTGATAAAGACGATTTTCGGGACTTCGTTGAGGCCGGTAACAATAACATGCTTAGATTAATATTTTACGTGGTACTGACTCTACCCCAGGGTCCAGGGTATAGACCTCCGTTGTGTTCGTGCACATATGTATAATATATGTAACCAGTCGGATCCTGATTCCGTAGAACATGAAGAAGCAGAAGTGGATGAAGCAAATGAGCTTCTATTAGAACAAATTCCAGAACAACCATCAGTGAATGAGCCCAATCTGATTCCAGAAGAACCAGCTTCTAATGAAATTACAGAGAGACAAGATTCTGCAGCAATTAAACGGACACATGCTAAGGAAGGCCTTGAAGAGCAAGCGAAGAAAATGTTTAAAACATCAAATTTTGCTTCTTGTTATTCATTCACGCAAAAAAAACCTCTTTTTTTACCGTTGGTTCTTGGCTAGTATAAAATTACCGGTAAAAGTAGATAATTGAGTATAATTTCGTACATTTACCAGTGACTTCGGTGATTCTATACAATTACCGATCATTGTATACAATCACCGGTAATTGTATACAATCATCAATTATGTACTTTCACCGTAACATATATATTGTATATGTATAGATGTCATTTTATAGTGTCAATAGCTTTTCCTAATATTTATTTATCATCAGTAGCTGGTATTCCTGTGGCGTAATGGTTGTGACTACTGCCCGTAATCCAGAGTTCCCGAGTTCAACTCTCGTCTGGGGCAGACTTTTCGAAGAAAATTCTGTTCCATCCAAACACGTGAGGCTGGCATTTCCGGCCCTACCCAGGCTGGGTGAGGTTAATGTGGGTAGCTGGTACGATTCCCAGCGAATGGAGGGTAAAACCCCCGTCCTAACCCAGGACGTTAAATCAAATAGAATCGTTGGCGTTAGGAAGGTCATCCAGCCGTAAAAAAATGTACCAAAACCAATCAACCTCAACCATGAGGTTGAACAACGTCGACCCTGCTTGCGCGGGATAAGACAGAGTAGAAGAAGAAGAAGCTGGTATTCCTGTCTTGCAATACTACTTCTGAGTTAATTCCTGAATATTTTTTTGAAAACTTTCTCTTACCTGCCTCTTGCCACACAACAGAACTCTAATTTTTAAAAACCCTGGAAATTCGACACTGTTGGCTCTGAAATTCAGGGAGGTAGAGACTTAGCTCCTACATTATTCTACTGCTATGGTGGGAAACAATTTCAATTCCCGCGGATTTAGATAAATCTCTCTCTCTCTTTTTTGTTCCCCTCTCCGATGCTGTACTTTTGCCGCATATGATTGCAAAACTTGGAGAGGAGTTAAGAATTAATTTTAAATTCGAGGTAAAGGAAAAAAAATGAAAATTTTCATGGAATTTTTTTCTTCAAAGATCGGTATTTTTCATTTTTTTGCACAGTTCGTAAAAGTTAATGTGTGTGTAAATTTCAAGAAGCATGATTGGCGAGGCCGGTTTAGTAAAAATATGATGATTCACATTATTTATTTAGAGAAAGTTAAATGACATCAAATTAATGGCTAGTCAACAATTTAAACCTATGGACATAATAACAATATTATACATACGAGTACTCGTACTTAGAATGAATTTCCATTAAAAAATTCTAGACACATACAATTGTTTTACAATTTATATGTTTGTAATGTACCACTGGTTTATTCACAAAGCGCACACCCCAAAATTGAGTGACATCTCTAAAACTCATCTACATAATTATGTATAGAAAATTGATAATTCGAGTATCTTTGTTAGTAATATTTAATTATTATTTACAATTCAGATGGACAAATCATATTTTCTTCAAATCTTCTCCTTTTAAAATAGCTTCCTTAAAACATAATGTACGATCTGAATATACAAGTAAACCTCAGTGTAAAATCTTTTTCCCCATTTGTAAGTTCTATCGTGATAACAATATGTATTCAAAATACCCTAGTGTAATTGTGTGCATAGCCACGAGGCCAGATCAGCAAGAGGTACAGTCTGGTGAGATTGAATAACGTGTTTGTTTTCAGAAGTGGCGTGAACTTTGAATTGAAATGTGTCAAGCACTGTTTCTGGTGAAAATGTAGTCTTGCATCCCTGAACTTTAACTGCTTCGCCCGAATGAGAACTCAAACTTATCTACTTAACCTGAATTCTAGAAATTGAATTTTGAATTATACTACACCAGCTGCTCCTATAGTTTTGGAAGAGAACTCGCAAGTCTTAATTAGTCCCCAATTTTAAGAATTTTCAGTATGTACTTCCTGAATTCCAGGAAATCATTTCTACTCATGTATAGTAGGAGTGACAGATTTAATTCATCTACATTACTTACTACTTAGGAAATGTCTCAAATAATAGAAACTAAAAATCACATGGTAATCGTGAATGCCAGAATATTTTTTTTTTTTTTTTTTTTTTTTTTTTCAACAATTGGTAAAATGTTGCGCTCAGATACAATTTACATCTTTTCAGCAACTTGTGGTTGTGGGTAATCAATGTTGTTTGGGCAAGAGAAAAATGACAAAGTAACGCCCTGCACTTGTGTGCTAGTGACGTGTTATGAAAAGTATTGGTAATCAGTGATAAGAGATGTACATTATTTCTGAGCTGTAACATTAATTTTATTGAATTATGAAAAAATATAAAAATTATGTACAATAAAAAGAAAAAATCAATTGATAATTAATTAATTGATATTCAAAGGAGGCTTATGTAATAATTACCTAAACTATATATTTTTTTTTTACCTAATTATTTATTTTTATGGCATAATTATTATATTAGGAAGAGTTTTCCTCGTCTGAGATTAAAGATTCACCAGACGAGAGATCCGACAGGATTTCCTGTGGTAATCTACGTTTGAGTCTTGTTTGTGTTCGTTTTTTACCTAATTTATAATGATTTTTGGTTTTTCTTAAACGAATAAAACATTTTTTTGTGAGAGACTTAATGTGATGACGAACGGTTTCTATTCTGAGTTCTTGATGTAGTTGTTTGTTTCTTATAAACCATGGTGCGTTGACAGCAATTCTAAGAATTTTATTTTGAAAAACTTGTAGCTTAGACAGGTTGGTGGGTGAGGCTGTACTCCAGGCCGGGCATGCGTATGTGAAGAGAGGGCGCAGAATATTAATCCTGAAAATAGTTCAATTTTCATTGCTTCTACATCCTAAAAAAAACTACATCCTAAAAAAAAAAAAAAAAAAAACTAAAAAAAAAAAATGCCCTTATAAAAATCTGCTCAGAAAATATTTTCTGTACTGAGCCGCAAAGGATTTGGTCCCTCTTGTTTTCCCTCCTACTTAAAATATTCCGCACAGAAAAGAACAATGGAAACCATTGGATCGTGGTTATACTTTGAGGCTTACTTTAGGATAGTAGGAAAGTATAAGTTTTTGGTGAATTGACTGACTATAATCTTGATGACTAACTCTGATGCTCAAACCAGATGTATTCTCCCAACCAAACCAAAGGTAATTTTATTTGTAGACAGAAAGTTAAGACAGAAAGTCTTTACAATTTAGAAAGTGAGAATGAATAAATGTATGAAAAACATTCATCAAAGGTTATGCTGTCCTACTCGTTGTGAACTTGAACTCTCGTGCTGGTCAAATTTAAACGTGAATGAATGGTTTAAACACACATGAGAAAATAATAAGGAGAATGGACATTTATAAGTGTTAAAGAACGAAGGCTTCTCTTTCACACAAAAACATTCACGAGCAAAGAGAGTATATTTTACTTCCGAGATTATCTACTATTAGACGTCGGAAAATTTTGTAATTGAGTTCGTTATTGTAATAAAAAAAAAAAAAAAAAAAAAAAAACCTCAAGGTAAAGTTTTATCAATACTTCTAACATATGTACATTTTTTTAAATAATAAATCATGCTAAATTATTCCCTCAAATCTTTTTGTGGACTTCAAAGCGCTCTGCAAATTTCAACACTCATGCCTCCTTCTCGATGAAACAGGGCCCAGACATGCTCTCATCATGATTTGCTCTCCAGTTTTTTTTAATCAACTAATAGCCAATATATTTTGCATCATGCCCCCGTGAATACTTCTAGAGGTTTCCTCGTAGAAATTATAAGAGAGATGGTATACCTGTGCTGTCCATAATGGCTAGTGAGGTTAGGGAGAAAAGGATGAGTGAAAGATTGCTCCGCATGGAGGGGTTTTCTTCTTTTTACATATTTCTATCTTCTTCTTCTTTCATTCTGCCTTTTCCCAAATTTACTAGGGGTCTATTTATTACGCAACGTCTTCCACATGGTTTAGATTGCTTGGCTCTGGATTTATTTGAGTGGTCTATAAAGTTCGTTTAAGTAGACTAAGCTGGCCTAAGATTCTCAAGTTTACAGTAGTATTGAAATTAGACAAAGAGTTATACGAAATAATATCTACCCTGGAACTAGATGATGCAGACATGTGTTGTTTCCATCTTCACCTCGGAAGTCATGATGAATATTGAAGAATAATAATAGAGAATTTACGTCAACATTCAAGACATAAAACCAGAAGAATTACTTGCCAAATGCCTTATAGGAAGGTTACTCCAGTGTTCAATTTTCAAGTTCACACTCCTACTCCTACTCCTTATCCTACCACCTCTCGTCAACCTCTAGTCCTAGTGAGAGCAATATTTGCGTAGATATTTTGCAAACATTCTCATCATTTTATTCACAAAACAAACAATGCATTTTCAATTCCATGGATATTTTGTACTTTCTTCCCGGAAAGTTTGATTGTTTCAAATCAAAATAAAGGTTAGGTTCGTACTGAAAATGTTGTATCTTCATTCACTCCTTTCATAAGTCAAAGTTATGATCATCTGACATCAGTTTGCTTTCAACTAACAATCGAAGGCATTCAAATAAACAACAGCAGGTTTTTCGCTCTTCAGAATCATTATATTTTATACTGAGACCCTTCATAACTTTCTAAAGATGGGTTCCGTTTTGGTAGTAAAAATATTTTTATTAATTTTTAAATCGTATTTTTCCCAATTTCTTCCACTTATGGAGGTAATTTTTTTTGTACATTCTATTGGATGTTAGAATTGTAAACGTCACTCATGACTATGGTGATCATACAACAAGAATTTCACAGGTCTTTTGCTTGAGTTGTCAAAATATTGGAACAACAGGAATCATCGTGTTAATAGTACCTAAATAAGGATGGATTTCAAACCAGTGCGAAAGTTACACCAAATGAGAAGTTGTACTATAAAACTATTTAGTGCAAGGTAATCAACCACCCACCACCAGGCGAGGTTATTGCTCAAAGCATTTTCTACCACCTAATCCTCATAGTCTGTGGTCACATACTCAAATAAATTAAGAAAAATCTAAACATTGCTTGTATTCTCTCATCAAGCTTTAATTTATTCCTACTCCATTGTGGGTAAGTACTACAATACTCTGTTCAACTTGCACTAATAATGATATCGAAGGTTATTGCTTTTGTCAAATACTGCTAAGTATATGAAAATAACGTCATCATGACTTTTCTAGTATGATTTTAGATTTTAAAAGGAAGATCTTATCCGTCCGCAATCTTCATCTACATAATATTATGTCTTTGTCTTTATACCTGCATATCTAGTCGTATTGTTAAATCAATTTCATTTTAAGGTGTGGGAAATAATGTATTTTTCTTCTATATAATTTCCGTTTTTATGACTTTACTCGCTGGGGTTTTGGTTTCTATTTCCCATTTACTTTTTTAATATTCATTCTTATGTATCTTCCGCTCTTTTCATTTTCTTTTCTCTTGAATAATATTCTGTTTGGTTCCATTATTGATGAAAAACTGTGGAAATAAACTTTGTTCTTCATTTAGTTCCAAATGTACTTTAATATTATCTATTAAAAAGAATCTAGTTGTTGTTCAAATTAATTACGATAAAATATATTTCTGGTTCATAAATAACACAATTTCTAAAAATACTTAGGGAAATCTTCAGATTCAAACCCCCAGGTTGATGCTTTTCTGGAAAAGAAGTTTAATTTTTCCTGCAAATGGGAGTTATAACTCCCGTTTCACTCGAGGATAAAACCATGAATGATTTCGATGACAGAGAGACATGAAATGTTTACAACAAAAAAAAAACAACAAACAAGAAAACAAGAAAAAAAATCTAGAACTTTCTGTAAACACTCATTTTCTTAATTTCTAATGACTCAAACTGTTGTTGTATACATAAATACATAATTATCATATTGTATCTTCAAAGTTTGCCGGCTGCTGATTGAAAAAATCACAAAAAATAAGTTTTCTACTCAATCTTGATCTTTCTAGTCCTTTAAAATTCCTGGACTTAGCCGTCATGTTACAACGGAAATGAAAAAAACACAATAAGTCCGATTTCTAAAATTAGAAATTTCTCGGAGGTAATATTAATTAAAAAAATAAAATAAAAAAAATGATTCACTTGACACTTTAAAAAGAAAACATATTAAATGTTAAAAACGATCGAACACAATCGGATTGACTTACCTGTAAAGTCCGATCGTACAGAAAGACGAATTGTGCCGACAAAGAGCCACAGCAGGGTCACGCGTGTATCCATGAGAGCGAGCACAGAGGACTGAAAGCTCTGACGGCACGCGTCTGCCGCTGACTTTTGTCAAAGGCCCCCTCCAAGGAAAGCGCATGAGTTTCCCTCCAGATTTTCGCTCTCTGCTTGTTTTAATCGTCTCTTGAAATTTTTAAGAGTCTAACCCGCTCTCCACCTGCATCCTGTCGGGGGAGTCAGCGTAAATCTTGACCTGGATCCCTGACGCTAATCAGACGTAGACGGTAATTTTTGGGTGCTTGGATACTTACAGGTACCTTTTTTTTTTTTTTTTTTTTTCAAGTAGCTTTCAACTGCATGGTCATATCAAGACGTTGGTGTTGGGGGTTATATCAAGTCTGGCTGGGGGACTTTAAACAGGGAGAAGACCAGTGTCTCGCTAGAGGACTATAAACAGAGAACAGACTAGCCAACCCTTACAAGCCAGGCTAGCTTGCAGTTTCTTAAGGGTTTAATGGCTTATAAAGAAAAGTCCAAGTCCTCACGATGGTTGATCGCACATAGAAATATGTGGTTCAGGACGAGCCAACTTTGAAATAAAGTTGGCTGAAGACCATCACTCACCCCTCCAGCTGTAGCCAAGCTGGCTACAACAACAACAACAAGACGTTGGTGTTACCCTCCATTAGCAGGAAACTCACAAAAAAGCTACTCGCATTAACCGCACCTCGCCTGAGTTAAGCCGGAATGCCAGCAACACGAGCTTTTTACTTCGCTGGAGTTTCCATAACTTCGGTGATCCCACGAGAACCGGTGCATTCAACGCGCCATCGACACTGACTTTTATACAGTTCATAATATTGTTAATAAAACTCGATTCACCACCGTTCATTTTAAATGTGCTCGAATACTTTAAGTTGGAATTTTTTTCATTGAACTTGCTATTTGTCTTTCCAACCTAACCCGGACTCAGTTAAGTTACAACATAGATTACACACCATACTGTTACACCATTGAGTAGAGCGATTCCTAACGAGTGAAGGGTAAATCGAATCATTTGACTTTGAAGGATACTAGACATTAGGTAGGTAGGTATTAGATTATTCCGTCCATATCATAGAACTCTTTTTTATGGTCCTATGTAGCCAAAATCATCGTAAAGTATGGTAGTGCTTTATTTAGACTGTCAGCTCGAGAAAAGAAGTCCCATTACGCTAACAAATGATCTTTGTGATATGTACCTGAAGTATAATTATATATGTAAGTAGCTCTCTCAAGGACAATTTAAGTAAAGGGGATTCCTTAGGTAGGTAACGTACTATGTACTATTGTACCTACTAGTTTTACAAATTAGAGGTAATTTAAAAATAAAAACTAGTAGTTTCCCACTACTTCCCCACGCCATGGATCAAAATTAAAAACCCGATAAGATATGCCTGTAATATTAGATATTATTGTACGTTGCTCGTATATATAGTTTTTTACCTTTTCGTTCTTTCGACGTTTAAATATATTCAGAATGATGTGATCCCTTATTTTACTCCTAATGATGATAAAATAATTAAAAAATCTGGTGTAAACATCACACGACTTTCCTTATCCTATAAGGAATGGGAATCAGACCAAGCAATGGGAGGACAACTTAATGACAATTTCTTATTAGCACCTCAAAATTATTAGATTTTTGTATCTTTAACCAATTCAAAGAAAAGGCCCTTGCGGCCGATTTTTGCCGCCCTGTGGTAATAAAAATATGTGTGCTATTCATGGAATATTTCTTTGAATCACACTAAGTTTAAAAATAGTGGCAAAAAATATGATTATGTCTGATTGTCTTAATCTCACTTTTCTGTTATACCTTCTGCAGGTATTAAATTGTTTTCTCAGTTACTTGATGTCACATATAACAAAAATCATTAATGACTTCTTCTTGAGTCATGACTAATACACTCATCTTAAGTGTGAACTAGTTACTAGATGATAGTTATGATGAAAATGTTGTAGTTGTAAATTTGAATGATCAGTGCTTGTTTCATACTCGCTAGTAATCATCAGTTAGACATGGCATTGAATAAGAAATTATTATTCGATACAGTCTAAGACAATCACTGATCTCAACACGATAATGATTGCTCAATAAATTCAAAACTTTAAAGTTTCAATTTAACTATAAAGTTTTGAAATTACTGATATAAAAAAAAAATCAACTGTAAAAAAGATCAACGCTCTGACAGGACAAAAGAAGTAATTATTAAGTAGAAAGAGACAGGAAATGCAAGAGTTGACCCTGCCAAAGTAGTAGAGTAACCTTCCGATTTCCTACTGGACGCTCTGACAGGACCAAAGAAGTAATAATGATGTAAAAGTAGAAAGAGACAGGACATGCAAGAGTTGACCCTGCCAAAGTAGTAGGGTAACCTTCCGATTTCCTACTGGACGCTCTGACAGGACCAAAGAAGTAATAATGATGTAAAAGTAGAAAGAGACAGGACATGCAAGAGTTGACCCTGCCAAAGTAGTAGGGTAACCTTCCGATTTCCTACTGGACGCTCTGACAGGACCAAAGAAGTAATAATGATGTAAAAGTAGAAAGAGACAGGACATGCAAGAGTTGACCCTGCCAAAGTAGTAGGGTAACCTTCCGATTTCCTACTGGACGCTCTGACAGGACCAAAGAAGTAATAATGATGTAAAAGTAGAAAGAGACAGGACATGCAAGAGTTGACCCTGCCAAAGTAGTAGGGTAACCTTCCGATTTCCTACTGGACGCTCTGACAGGACCAAAGAAGTAATAATGATGTAAAAGTAAAAAGAGACAGGACATGCAAGAGTTGAGTTGTTTGTTGTTGTTGTTTATAATACATTATTTACAATTCCTCATCTACCTTGTTATAAATCTAATTGTTTTTCTTGGCGTAACCTTTCCATTTCCATCATTACAGGATCAACTACTTCTGAATCAGCGTTTTTACTTCTTGCTCTTCTTCCTTTTCCTTTATCTTTCTTATCTGGGAACTTTCCTATTAAAAATAAACCTGATAACATAGTCACTCTACTTAATGCTACATACAACATCTGTTCCGTAAGTCCTGGACAATTATTGAAATCTATTACAACCTGATCATACGTTTGTCCCTGACTCTTATGAATTGTAATTGCTTCTGCACATGTTACTGGAAACTGTTCCCGCACTACTTGAAACTCTAACTTATTTGAATAATTAAGAACGCAACTAATCCTATCGATCGGTGTTAATTCCTTATTGATATTTTCCCTAAGCATGTAATTTTCCTGTTCTTGCCTTTTCTTCTTCCCTACTTCTGGTTTATCAAATTTTAAAAACAACCTCAGTGGCTCAGTGGTACCCGGTTTAAATACAATATTTTCAAGAATCCCAGTCCCTCCATTACATAAACCATCACTTACGTCAACATTTGATGTAAGCATGTATTTGATTCCTATTTTTAATCTTATTTCATTCCAGAGTCCATTCGTATCCCTATGTGGCATCGATTTAACACAATTTAAAACCCTTCTCTTCTGAATATCAGTGGCATTACCTACAATAAAGTCTTTCGCGGTGTACCTATATTCTAATCCAGCATGTCCATCTAGTGTTTCTTTATTATATTTATCTACAGCAGCATTCGTATTGAATAATCTAATAGCTTCGCGCGGTACATTGTTTGCACTAACAGACCTAGTATTAATAATCCTAACATCGTTCTCATTTACTTGTCCTATCGCAATATTATTTAGAATTCCTACAAATTCTAAATCTTCTCTTTGCCTCATTACCTCTGTTAATTCGTAAAAAGAAAACTCATTCCAAAGAGGATTTCTATCTACCAAGTTACCAAATTCATTCATACTAAATTGAAATATTGGCCTATCGAATAAAGGAGGCAATTGAAATAGATCCCCTACCACAAGTACACTTAGTCCCCCAAAAGTTTCATTTTTCCCGAATATTTGCCTTAACCTACAATCAATTCTACTGAAAAATGTACTTCCTATGAATGAAATTTCATCTATTATCAACAGTTTTGTATGACTCAAATTTTCCCTAATTGTGTTTGCAATATCCGCACTTAATTCAGGCATCCTCCCACCAAACTGACTAACAGGTAAAGCTAATGCTGTATGCAAAGTAACCCCCCCTATAAGGTAACTTGCCTTACCTGAATAAGCTGTTAATAACACAACGATTTTATCATTATTCCCACCCGGTAGCTCATCGAAATAATTTGTGACAGCTTGATAGATACTATTAATAACAGTACTTTTGCCTACTCCTGCTGATCCACTTAAAAAAATTCTAACAGGAAGTTCATCTGTCTGAAATCTATCTAATACATAATTCACGAATTTCCCCTGCTTTAAATTTAATTTACTGAGCATTTCTTGTAACGCCTGAGGTGAAACCCTTTTCGGTATGGTATACCGAGTTTTTGTATTTTCTTTGCTCCCCCGTCCTATTCCTCCCTGATCAAAAACATCCACCTGATACATAGGATCTACCTCATATTCCCTCACATCATCCTGTTCTTCTTGTTCCTCATTCACAACCTCTACAAGAGCGTTTTCTAACCTTTCGTCCACTACTGATTTCAAACCGAATTGATCCTCATTTCTACTCACAATATCGAATTTTGCTTGGTATACTTCTTCATAATTTTCAAGACCTTCAATTTCTGTTAATTCATTTCTAAACGGTAAGCAAAGAAGAAGTCTTTCGCGGTAGTAATTTTCGGAATCCTTTGCTAACTTGTACCTAATAAACCTAAGAATTGCATGTTTCTTCCTAAGCTTTAATTCTTCCACATCCGTTTCTTCATCATCATTCCTATCATCGATATCCTTATAAACCCTATGATAGCAAGCTGCATATTCTGCTAAGCAAATATTCTCTAGCGATTTTTTTCTTTTACAATATTTCTCAATAATATTATTCTCAAACACATCGTAGGAATCACCCGGCAAAGCACTCAATTTTGTCTTACTTTTTAACATCCTAACTCTTTCTGCTTGCGGACCAGTATTTATAAATATTACCCGCCTACTATTTTTTGATACAGGCATACACAACAAATAATACACTGCTTCCTGCGCAGACATCAAAGATCCATTCAAAAACACGTTACCAATTTTTCTAAATTTCTCCTTTAAACTAACATTTCCAGACTCTATATCTTTCGAAACATTCCTAAGTAATTTTGACAACCCAGCTTCACATTTACTAATATAATTCACAATATAGGACGCTAATCCATACTCCTCCAAAACAAACTGAATATCCATATTTGCCTCGAATAAACATAAAATATCCTTATTGTACGCGTTAATACCTACTTCTTGCGTGCCTCTTCTTAAAAATACCCTGACTTGTTTCAGCGAGCTTCGAATCGCTAAAATATATTCATCCTCATTCATTTCTAGCTTTCCTAATACATACTCAAATGACCTATCCTCTAACTTAATATAATAATGTTTCATTAATCCTTCTATTTTTTTGAAATTTTCCTTCATTTTTTCTGTTTTGTCTTCTTCAGGTAATGGAAGCAATATTCTAGTGTCTGGCATGCATGCTATCGGAATGTTGAACCTACACTTGTGTTGTCTTTTCTGTGCATCTGACTTATAGCAAGTGTGAGTGTGTTTGTGTTTTTGAAGATCTATGTAGGGGTTATTATCATCAAACTTGCAAGTAATAAATTCATCTATAAACTCTACGACTTTTCCTAAAGAATCCGGCTCATCTACATCGAACTTTGGGGCGTCCTTAAGCCATAAAAACATATGTTCATGTGGAGATCCTCGCAACTGAAACTCTACGCGTTGATAGCTATCTTCTACATGGTAATGTTTAAAAATGGAATTAGGTGATCTAATAAGTTTAATGAAGTTTGAAATTTTATGATCAAAGTACCTCGCACATGTGACAGGGTCATTTCTAATCAAAGTCGTCCTATCAAAATTGCTCATTTCCAATGCATCTTTTATACTAATTTTTTCACCCGAATCCATGTGCGCTAAACAAGCTAATAGTTCTGGCCACCTACTTTCTGCAGCAGATAACGTCAAAAAAATGTCGGTTTCCCTAATGTTCGAATGGTTGCTAATAGTTCTTTCTTTTTTATTTCTAAAAACGCGGGTGAATTTCTTATTTGCTTAGTAAAAGAGTACCCTGAATCATATGTTATCAAACCTGTAACAAAGTCCTGATTTACTAAATCAGATGCCTTCATACTACATGAACCCTTTTTTGTTTTTCTTAAACATTAATGCTAGACGTTATTTGCCGCTCAATTTTTTGTTTTGCCATAAATAAAAGTCTTTCTGGATTACAAGACCTACGATCCACGCGCCTGCACTCGGACTTAGCCCTATCATTATAAGTAATATTTTTAGATAAATTGAAACCATAACCGCAGAATATTTTTGGAAAGCATAACTCGTCATAATTTTCTATAAATTGAGGTGCTACAGGATTTTTATCTTGTCCAGGTGCTATTATGTGAATATTTTCTTGATCTTGAGCTACTGTATTCCTATCTAAGAGCATTACTTGCTCACCTGTATCTTCATCTGATTCTATTTCTTCCTCAGTTGGTTCAACAATATTGTTCCTAGACTCTCCTGCTTCTAAATCACTATCCTGAAGTACAAAGTCAATGACTGCCTGCGTCCCTGAATAACTTTCTAAATAATTTTCATCAATACTAATTCCATGTTTTAAGTATAAAGGCGTATCTTTTAAATAACGTAATGCATCACACACAGCTGCAGGCCTAATAGTCTCAAACATATAATACGACTTGTGCTGAAAATGTCTTTTTAGCTGAACTTGAATAGTAGACATTTCATCAAACATTCTGGGTAACACAGTCAAACACTCATTTACATCAATAGGGATATTCACAACGGATCCTCGCAAACCTAACTGACCATTCAATGAAAATGATTTCATTGGTTTTATACACATAAAAGGAAGATACGGAGAACATAGCCTTGACTCTAAGGTGAGATGGGCTTTAAGACATTCAGGATTTCAACAAACTTTTACCCCTTTAAATTGTTGCCAATTTTGTACCTACCCTTCATTATATTACTTTTTACATGTAGTACACTATATCCAGATTTTCACGTTTTCAAATTTTAAACTTAAATTCTAAAAACTCCTCTTCCGATAACTCAATTTTTCTCTTATAGCTTCTAAGTTTAAGGAACTAACTGGGAAGGGTTTTAAAAAAAAAAACCCTCACAACAACAACAAACAAACTCAGCGTTTTCATTTCTGGCCCGCAATTTAATTTTAATTTATTTTTCAAATTTGTGAGTCATCTGTATTTTTCCCGGGTTTTTTAGTTGATTATAAAAATTTATGCCTAAATTTTAAATATCATTCCTCTCTCTGAACATATGTTTGACCTTCTCCTGGGGATTTTCCCGCTCCGGTTTTTTCAAAATTATTTCGCTTTTCCTGCATTTTTTCAGCATCCCTTTTTCTTTCTTCTTCAAGGTACTCGGACTTCTGTTTCTTTTCTTGCTTTCTGTACCCTTTGGACTTTTTTTTACGGTTTTTCCTCTTTCCGTTTTTTTTCTTGTCTTCTCTTTCCCTAGACTTTTCTTTCCTACATATTCTTCATCTTGTTTTTTCTTTTTTCATATTTTCTATATTTCTAGAATTTTCTTCTTAAAATATTTTTCATCTTCGCTTTTCTTCTTCATTTTTTATTTTCTAGAATTTTTCTTTAAAAAATTTTTATTTTTTCACTCGTTTTCTTTTTCTTTTTACCTTTTTTAAAATTCTTCCATTTCAAGCCTTTAATTTTAAAATTTCATTTTTTTCTTCTTTAAAAAACCCCTTAATTTTAAATTTTTTTCTAAATTAAATTTAAATTTTTCCCCAAAAGTCCCCCTTTTTTCCCCAATTTCAATCAATTAAATTTTTTAAATTTTTTTTTTCATTTATTCCCCTTTTTTAAAACAAAATTTTTAAGAAACATTCTTTTATATGGTTTGGTTTCTCTCCATCTTTAAAACTTGTTTTTCTTTTAATTTTCAAATTTTAAGGGGAAATTCTTTTCCCCCCCTCCCTTTTTTTTTTTCTTTTTTTCCCCCTTTTTTTAAAAATTTTTTCCCCTTAAAAAACACAAAAAAAAAACCCACTTTTAAAAAATTTTTTTAAAAAAAAAAAACACCCCAAAAACCCCAAAAAATCAAAAAATTTTTTTTTTTTTTCCCCACAATCCCCCAACCCCAAAAAAAAAAAAAAAAACAAAAAAATTTTTTAAACCCTTTTTTTTTAAAATTTTAACCCATTCCAAAACATCCCAAAAACAAAAACATCAACCTCCCAACACAAACAAAAACATACCCATTAAAAAACCCTAAAAATACCCCATTTTAAAAAAACCCAAAAAAAAAAAACACCATCAAATCAACCCAAAACCCCCCCAAAAAACAACATTCCCAAAAATACAAATAAAACCCCAAAAAACCCCCCAATCTTTCTCCCCAAACCAAAAAAAACCTTTTTTTCAAAAACCCCCCAAAAAATTTCCCCCAAAAAACATCCCATTTTTTCCCCACAAAAACCAAAAACAAAAAAAAAAAAAATTTTTTTACCTAATTCCAAAAACCAAAACCCCACCCCCCCCTCAAACCCTCACCATTTCCACCCTTTTTTTTAACTTTCTTCAAACCCCTTTTTTTAAATTTTCACCAAAAAAAACTAATTAAATTTTCCAAAAACAAAACCAAAAAAAAAAAAAAATTAATCAAAAAATTTTTTTAAAAATTTTTTTTTAAAAAACCAAAAAACATTTTTCAAAAAAAAAAACCCAAAAAAAAAATTTAAAAATTAAAAAAACCCTGGGGAACCCAAAAAAAATTTAAATTTTCCCCCCACATCACAAAAACACATCGGGGAACAAAAAAAAAAATTCAAAAAAAAACCCCCTTATTTAAATACAAAAAATTTTTAAAAAAAAAATTTCCCCCCTCCCTCCCTTTTTTTTCTTTTCCCCTTTTCCCAACCCCTTCATTCCCCCTTAAATGATCTCATCCCTTCCCTTCCTCATTTAAAAAAAAAAAATATTTCCTCATTTCCTTTTATTTCCCCCAATTTTTTGGGGGAAAATTAAATATTTTTTAAAAAAATTAAAAACAATTTTTTAAAATTTAAAAATTATTATTTTAAAAAAAGAAACAGATTAAAAAAAAAGTTTTCCCCTTTTTAAAAATTTTTTTAAAAAAAATAATTGTTAAGAAAAATGAATTTTTTTTTTATTTTTATTTTTTTTTAAGAAAGTAATTTTGGGAAAAGTTTTAAAAAAATTTTTAAAAAAAATTTAAAAAAATTTTTCCCCTTTTTTCGGAAAAAAAGAAAAAAATAAAAAGGTTTTTGGAAAATTTTAAAAAAAAAAAAAAAAAAAATTATATGCGTACATCGTAAATACACATACCCATATATACACTAATTCAACACACACAACAACACACACACACACACACCAACACAACCCACACACGCACAAGAAACTAAAAAAGAAACAAACAAACACACCACACACACATACACAAAGTGACAGAAGGACAGACAAAGAGAAATAATGTTTTATGTTGCAAAATAAAAAAACAAACACAATTGGTAAACAAGGTAAAAATGAATTGGTACAAAGGGGGGGGGTGATAATTATGTGTGGTGAATAAAAATTTTTTTAAATTTATAATTTTTTATTTTTATTGTTATTTTTATTTTGCCTTTTTTTGGTGCTAAGAGTGATGTTTGAGAATCATCAGGGCCTTTTTTGTGAGTAAGGACCCCCATGGTAAGTGATGTTTTTTAAGTTATTTCAATTCTGATAGTTTAGGGTCTTTTTGGTGTGGTAATGAATTTAAGATTTTGATGCGTTAATGATGAAAGAATGGCGAATTTTATGTGTGGGGCATTTTCAATTTTTTTCCCAGTGAGGGTGTTATAAGAGTGTTTGGTTGTGAGTTTTGGTTTACTGTGATTTTGGTATGGTGCGCATATTTAGTGTAGTTATTGCTAGTATGTAGGAATGGTTGTTCGTAAATATGGGGCGAAATGAATCTGGGATTTTATGGAAAAAAACAGAAACGTAGGGCTTTTTTTTTAGAACAAAAATTTCCCTTTTTCTCTGGTCTCACATGTTCCTGCCAGAATGGGGGTCCCTATCTTGCTTACTTTTGGGAAAAAGAGAATGAAAAGGGAGTGGGCAGCCGGATGTTGTATTTTTTCTGACTGATTTTATGAATAGATTGAGAATTAATTTCCTTTGTAAATTTTCAATTGGGGGACCCTGCGCGTAGTCAAGGGGGGGGGTAAGAAATTTTGTTGAGTGTTTGTTTTTGGGTTTTGTCCTTGTTTATTAATTTTTTTTTGTTTTTGGTTTAAGTGGGGGGATCTTGGTGGATTAAGAAATGAAAACGGTTTTATGGGGTAGTTAAGGGACAAGCTCCTTGCCCGAAACCAGGTTATAGGTTTCTGTATTTTAGTTTGGGCGTTCCACAAAATCTGAAAGTTGTCTCCCCCGTAGGATGGATGTGTCTCGGCAAAGAAGTGAAAAGGGCAGGTAT
>CM044957.1:32777093-32853078 GCA_024516035.1 Bactericera cockerelli | reverse complement strand
AAAAATTAAAACCTGAAAGTTCCTGAGCTTCGGATATGAAAGTCACCTCAATGCTTTAAGCAGAAACAATATTTCTTCAGAGACTACCTGGGAGCATATAATATCATTTAATAATCCCGGAGGCAATATCTTTCTCGGGAATGGGGGCCCTTTTTTCCACCGGAAAAAACCTGAATAAAAGAAAATAGTCTGTGGGGACACTTTACCTCTGCAATTTCTAATAATGATATTATATTTTTTATGCCCGCTTACACACGCTTTAATTCTTGAGCACGGGTGATAGCTGAGAGGAGCCATTCATTCCGAATAATGAGCCATATATTATTTTAGTTCAGTAAAGACGTGGTTTTTCATTCCTGGATAATTTATGTAACCTAATTTTAATTTTTTAGCTAGCTTGTGACCATAATTATACAGCAAAGTGGTATTTCTTCTACCCATGTTATTAAAAGAATAGAAAATGGTAAATTTTCTGTTTCATTTTTGCAGGATAACAAGGCATTATAATTATTATTTGAAAAGTAAACATCATAATCATAAGAGAGACTTTCCAATCATGCTAAGTGTAAAAAAAAATCTGTAGGTACACGGAATATTTTATTATGCGGTAATCTAGATACAATGAAAATATTAAATACTATTATGTATGTTTGGTATATTTGCATATACATTAGTTATTACCTACTAATTTTTTTAATATCATCTACCGAGAAAAAAAATTATTTCATTTTATAGTGAAATAAACTCATTCGTTGACTTAAAAAACGCTGTATTTATCTCTTTGTGCAATAACTTGGGCCCTAACTTAGGCCATTTCTGAGAATAAAATGTTGGGATTAAGCTAGTAGATTATAGCTGGGAGTACATATATTATAGAATTCTTCAAGAAATATTTTTCAGTCAGCCTTGGTTGGTTGAAAGAGTTTTTCTACCTTTGTTTAAAGGCTTCAGACATTGAGAAATCTATAACATAGAGAACATACCACTCCGAGGCAAATGAAAAATGCTGCATTTCTTTTCGATTCTTTCGCATGAAACTTGAATGGCATCCCCTGCGCCTCTCTCCTCTCCACACTAGAAGGTAGCATTTTCTCTTGTTTCTAGTTGTGTTATATTTGTGTTTCCACTGAATTCTCCTCTCATTTTCTTAAGTACATGTATTTATGAAACATTATCTCTACTAATCGCTCCTGCGTTCACTTCTCTCAGTGCATTTAGTTTGCATCACTTTCGCTTCTAATATTTTCATATTCCTAGATACAGGTGACTTTCAACTTGTATTTAGTGTGTCTAGGATACTTGCAGATATGACATCATCTTATTGAAACACAATGGATGTGAGTAATCTACATACTTGAGTAGCATGGGTAGTCGATATGGACAAGACAAGGCTGGTAATCCAGGTTGCGTGAGAATCCGTTGTTTCCGATTACACCCAGAATGGACTTCTAAAAGAACTATTGTGTCTGCAATACTTAGTTATTTTAGCCTGGCCGTACAAAAACGATATATCTCCAGGCATATCCAGTAGCCTAAGGCAATATTGTGAAATAATTTCGTCCCTAAACCTACCCCATAATGATGAGGAAAAAAAAGGAGAAAATAAACTGGTGTGAATTTCATACCAATATCCTCGTGAACTCTTATTAATTTATCAATATCGCGAATCCTTAGTCAGAGTCGCCAAATCCGCCAAAAAGTGGTCGACTTTATGACTCCATCTTCAGAACTAAAAGGCTTAGATTCATTTGCTGTTCTGAGTATAATGTTTCTGAAAAAAGAAAAGGTACTTTATATTTGTGAAACTTATGACGTGCGCCTTTCTTCGTGGTTTCCTGAAAGAAAGTGGCGTTATGGCATTGAAGTTAAAGAAAAAACTCATCGGATAATGTGGGAGCTTTGAATGAGCCAGGACGGCTATGACGAGTCTAGGGATGAGACTGGAATATAATTCATATCTGAGAAACTAATAAGTAGTTATGAATGTTATATAATTATTACCGTATAGTATAGCTATCATAATATCATACTGATACTAATAACTATGTAGCTTTGTGAACTGTAGACCTCATGCATTTACATGTAATCTAATTATTTCAAGAAGTTTGTTAGAAGTACAGAAACCTACCATGCAGCACTGGATAGAGAGACATAGTTCAAAAACATACATTATATTAATCAAACGTAATGTATTATTATCTACATACCTACATTTTCATGATACTCGTAAATTTCATCTTAAATGAAACAGTCGTTCAATTCAAAACCTCTGTTATTTCTTCAGAAACCAGAAAACTATCACCTTGGGTTTAATACAAATTTGAGTTGAACTTTAAATCGGAATATATTTATTTACCACTTTACCAGCCATGGTCGAGGTCTCTTCAGTAAAGTGAACTATCAAGAACTTATATTACATCATAATTATGTGTAACAGGATGGTAAAATTATCCTGATAATAGTCCTCTATTTGATTCAATTACCCGTAATTATTACCATGGTAACTGTTATGTTCACTGAGAGTGTTTTTTTTTGTGGTACCATTTCATTATTTGCAATTGATCTGATAGCAACTAAAACATTAAAACTGCATTAGTTGAAACTTAGTGAAAGCTTTTTACTCAAACCTAGCCATGTCTGAATAATGCAGGAGGGTATCTTTCTCCTCGCATCTCTTTCTCAATCACACAATTTCCCTTCCTCTCTTTCCTCTCCTCCTTTCTTCATTACTTCTCCCATCACATTCCTCTGTGTCTCTCTTCTCATTTCCTTTCCCTCACTTTTCCACCCTCTACTACTTGTACTCTTGGCCTTTCGCACTCTATTTTTTTCTCACTATTTTTTTCTTTCTCTCTCTCTCTCTCTCTCTCTCTCTCTCTCCTCTTGCAATTCCTGTTATGATTATTTCAATGAGAACTTTGTTTTCGAAGATTTTATTCATTTCTTCTCATTTTTCATTGAAAATAAATCTGAAAATTAAATAGAACGTATCAATTCAGAAACCCAGGGTCATGATAAAAATTGAACAAAACAAAAGTCCCAGCATGACCGATCGATACTCCCACTTGCTTCATTTATATCAATGACAAACATATTTTTTCCTATATCTCTTTCACCATGTTCATTATGTTTCATAGTTACGCGTTAATTTTTAACGAAGGTTGAATCTCAATAGTCAGAATCGACCTTATAATCTTTTATAACACAAAGTATAACAACAAAAATAACATACTTTAGTGGAAGGTAACCACCAGGCGAGGTTAATTCTCAAAGCATTTTCTACCACCTAACCCTCAAAGTATACATACATTATAGAAGGGTACTGTTTTTCAACTCTAATAAGGAAGAGTCATCTTAACCTAGTGAATCAACTCTAACTGTAACATGTAACATAAATACGAATGCCTCCCTTCTCATTGTTGAGAACATCTACCAGATCATTAATACTGGCTTAGGTACGTCAGAAGCGGCGATATTGTTCTGTCCATCAACATTACTTTTGTCATCAATTCTCTTTCCTACTATACATATTTTACTATAGTTTTCGGTGTAAGTACACCGTGTAAGTACAGTATATATTATGTATGAACAAGCTTTTTAGCAATTTTTTTGTATACAGGATCATTTAATTTAAAAAAAGTAGCCAATTGAAAATTTTGGTGAGCGGATTTGAAAACACGTGTTCCATTATATCAAGGTGGAATCATTTATTCATTTTATATTTTCTAATCATAATTGAACTTCTAATTTTAGCATTTTATGAAATTGAAATTTCATCTCTAGATGTTTTGAATGCTACTTTTTTTAAATGTCCTGTATTATATACCTTCTGTAGATATTGTATGGTAAAATACAAACAAGAATGTGCCACTACTTCCCGATGAGCTGGGATAGCGGACGTGGTGTCAAAACTTTTTACTTCAACCATCGTTCTCTTTCTCAGGTATGCAATTAGTATGAGATGATAGATGATTTCCATTTGAGAGAACAAGAAATTCACAAAAGACAAGAGGTACTTAGCAAGGGATGGAATCAGAAATATAACACTATAGCGAGGGCTGGAATATAACACATATGTTTATATGGGTTATATTAATCGTTTCTTTAATTCTTCTTTTCCGACTGATCATTCATAATTATATGCCAAGACGATTTGTAAAATAAAAAAATACAAATGAAGAGTATATCGTTAGCAGGAGCAGTGATGATGATGATGATAAGAATAATTCTGTTGAAAAAGGAATTTTTAAAAATTGTATAGGTACAATGGAAGTGAGATAAGGTAATTGTGGAAAACTATGCCTACTATTCTAGGTTTTGTATTGCAACGGCCACTACGGCCAGTCTCAGTACACGCTTCAAGATTAAAAAAGAAATGCATGTTTAGCAGTATGCATTGCAATTAATGTTCCATTTTATTTAATTAGTTTAAATTATGTGATCTAATCGGAATATCCATTTCTCTCATACTTTGATACCTGTGAGCCTCATCTGAAAGTACTCATGGTCTTTCTTGAGATAAAAAAAAGCCAGTTTCGTAGTTATAATCTAACTAAATATACCATCCGACGAGCACTTGTTTCAGCAAGAATTCTATCTGTTCTTGAGCCAGTTGGATTGAGATGATGAACTTCAATGTCCATCATACCCTGAAAACAGCAAGTGTGTTATTTGAGATTCTACATGCACAGACACAGTAGTCCTATATTCAATCCTCGGCCTATACTAGTTCCGGCAAATAGCAGAAGTGGCAGCTGTGAAAAAAAAAGCTCTAAAACACCAGTCCATTTCTAGGGATTATTTCTTTGTGCCACTACCATTTGAAACGATCAGATCCTGGTGCCGGAAAGCTAAATATATTATTCAAATAAGAGGTTTCAAGCTCTTTTAAATTTTAACATATTTCGATAACCATCAGCGAGTTAATGCTAGCATTTTCTACCCCTAACTCTCACAGCACGTATTTATGACAGAAATCTTTGAGCATGGTCTGAAGCATGATTTCCTTTAAATTATTGGCAATACCTTGCTTAAGAATTGCTCTAAAAAATCCTTTCATAAATACGGGTGTCAGAGTCTTATTATTATAAATATAATATTATGATCTTTCCATCCATTTGCTTTCAACTAACCATGACAAGCCAAAGTACATTTTAAAACTTAACACGATGCATTAGACGCATAACTATGCATTATGTGTGTGATTATGTAAATTAATAAAATATGCTGGATTTTGAAATTTACTTCGAACAAGATGAAACATCCTCTCTCTACTCGTTATCTACTGACGAAACTCTCATTACGGCAAACTTTCTGCATTCCATTCTTTAATCTGAACTAATTACTCCAGAACTTTACAAGTCCCTGTGTGACGTTAACGAATGACTTTTCTGAATCGATGTCGTGTTTCAAGCTTTGTGACTTTGTCTTATTTTCACAACTTTTCGTTTGTTTTAGTTCAGTAAAGAAAGAATACGATCTTTTCATTAATAATGACAATGAGTATGATTGTAAAATTTGTTTATAAAAGCAAAACGCTAGTTTTACAACGCCAAGAAAAACAAAGCAAGCGTGCTATACTTGCGCTAAACCGTATGAATAATCATTTGTAAGTCTGACCCCTCTTAGACAAAACTTTTCATTTATATTTTATCTACATAATATATTATAACAATTAAAGTTAACAACACGCAACGTCCAGCGAAGTTAGGACTTGGATAGGTGACCAAATTTGAAACCTCGTAATGCTAGCTATTCGCGACCCCACTTAAGCTGGGTGAGGTTAAGTTGAATCTGCGAATAGAGATTAATACATTCGTCGTGATATGACCTTACATTTAAAAGCGATTTTAAACTCAAATTAAAAAGAGAGAAAAAACGTATTTAATTCCAAAAAAGAACTTTTTTGTACAACGCACTTAATAATCAGATAATATAAAATCTATTCAACACAAATAAAGAAAGATTCAAACTTTTTAAAACAAATTTATTATCTTAAATATATCCATACCTAATTCAATTAGAAGTTTAGGAATAATATTTTCTTTTATTGTACTTTTTAATTAATTGTTTCTCCCTCCCTATTTAAAAAGTAGGTATAGTCTTTTTTAGAAAACATACTTTTAAGTTTATTAATTAAAACAGTTGAAAGTGTTGATACCTAATATTATCCATACTTTTTTTTATCAGGAATAATTTACATAATTATAAAGGTACTTAATTATATCTAAACAAATTTCAATTTTTTATTTGATAATTACATACACATATTATAGAGATAAAAATTTGAAGGTAAAACATTTCATTTTCTCATGTTTGAGAAGAGGAGAAGAGAAAATGTATATCGTGGACTTTTTACCAGTAAAAATATCAGAAAACTGGAGTTGATGCATAACATAACTCTTCTTATTTTTAAGCATTTGAAAAAAAAAAAAAAAAAAAAAAAAAAATCAGTAAAAAAATTAAATGTTTGAACACCACTTTCTAATACAATTAAAAAGTATTGCTTTTTTTTAATAATGAAGAATGACAACTAGCTATATAGCATACATATTCATAACTTGAGGTTAAGGTTTCAATAAGATCTTTCCAATGTTTTTCCTTTGTAACAATTCTTCTTGGGCACAATGAACCTGTAAATGGAAACATTAAATTTATTAAAATAGTTTTATTAAATCTAAGGATATAATTTGATTTCTGGTCAACAATTTTCAATATTAAATATTTACTCATTAATTTTTCCTCGAAGCGTGTCCCGAACAACGACAAGGGAATGATAAAGTAAACAGCCACAAGCGATAAAATCATATTTTTAAAAAACCTCTTTTTTAAAATTTGAAACGTTTGATACATAAGGAATAATAGAATTAGCATTTCAATATGTAGCTATTCGAAACCACGGATTATTTCAATTAAGAATATATCATTAGCTTTTACCCGGTGAAAATACAGGGAAATGAGAAAAATATTTGAAGCAGATAGTAAATCACTTGGTTCAACAACAAAAAATATGAGAACACTAATAACTAAAAGACTTTTAAAGAATTGAGGACATTCAATATTGAAAAAAACTCAAGAGTACCAATTTTCTGTACTTTCTGTAGAAGCAATCAAATAAATACACTCGTTTATCCTCTGAGAAACAAAATAATATCCTTTGAGTAATTTACATCAAAATTTCTAAATGAGTTGGGACATTAGGAGATACGTATATTTCAAATTAATAAAATTAAGACCCTGAAACTTAAATAAATCTACTTTCCAACCTTATAAACATACATATTATACATGTACAGTTGTACACTACATGTATAATAGGAAGGAAAATTTGAGAGATCAGGTGACTTTCACTCACCTGATCAAAAGTATAGGTGCCATGAACGACGGGCGCAATGCGTCCCTCAATGCACCAAGTGAACAGTTGATTCATGCAAGCTCTGATCCTGAGGGGGGCATTCTCGCAGACCAAACCAACATGCAGGCCACACACTGCTCTGTTGTTCATAACGAGGTCTAGCTCCTCTACCGCGTTGCTGGTAACTGGAGGATCCTTGCAACCGATCATACTGCTGGCACCTAGAAAATTGGGAGAAACGTTTGAGTGTTTAAATAATAAGACGAGTCTTCATCACCAATCTACGTGTTTTAGGTATTTAAAGATAATAACATGCTGTGTTCTGGACATGGAACCACAACACCCCACGTCCTGATGGTGATTATATTACTGACAGAATACAAATAACTATTTCCCCTCGCATTGCTTGTATTTTCGACCTTAACTTCTTCTTTTTTCTCTATATGCATCAAGTATAGTTTGTTACCTATGTATATCTACGAGCTATAAAGTTCGTATTTTGATGCTGTTAAAAAAAGACTGCCCATGCTCGAGATATAAATTTTCTATTTGAATACAGAACACCTATCAATCAAGACATAAGAATTCCAGATTTCCAAACTGTACAATTTAAATCTCGCGAATGTACATTTTCCTTTTTGCAGTATGAGTGAACGAATTTTATAGTCAGAGGATGTATGGTTAAATCAATTGAAAATATCTCATCAATCTAGTGGATTTTTTATACTAAAGCCTGTTTCACCTATGTGGGATGCAATGAAAAACAAGTTCCTTTTAGACAACTCTTTACAAAAAATTCTTTTCTCTGACTTCATACACCTACTAAACATATTTCTGTCTCATAGATAAAGTCCGGGATCTGTTGAGATATTACCTGATATGGACACAAGGTCGGTAAGACAATAAGTTGGTGGATAGTGGCAAACATGTCTCTCAGCCACAAAGATTCATTTGCATGATAGTATGGTATCATCAGTCCCAACAGATGTTTTTCTAGAGTTTTTTTCTCCAGTAACTACCACTTGCCAAGATATAATTATATTTTTGAAGTAAATGTATATGTACGATTTAATCGTTTCTAGTATAGAAAACTTATTTATATATTCAAGAAAACTTGACTTCTACAGCAGTGAGAATACCTATTTTAATAGCCTGTTGATGAAATGAAACAAGTATGCAAATGGAAACATATGATTGAAATCTAGACTTTTCATTTGTAGAAAACTTTGTTGGATATCGTCTTTTCAGATATCTTCGTTAAGTGAAACTTGGAATGCACGAAATAAGTTAGCTGATATGAACAACAAAAAAGATAACGAGTCAATAAACTCATGGGCACCTAAACCATAGACATGAAAAACCTAGTTACCGGACGTTAAAACTACCTATTAATATGGATCGGCCCAAATGTTTCAACAGGGACTGATTGATGGCAGAGTAGGGTCCTCCAAGAGGGTCAATGATGATGTCGTAACGGTGGTTTTGCTTAGTTAGATCTTCCAAACTAAACACACGATGCACTCCTTTAGACTTGGCAATTTCAAACTTGTGTTCAGAAGTAGTTCCATGAATGATTACGTTGGAGACAGTTTTGCACAGTTGAGTTGCAGCACTACCTACACCACCTGGAATGATGAAACAAAACAATAAACCTGAAAAAACATGCATGTTAATAATTTGAACTTATAGCAGGGATTTTCAACTAGAAGTCGAGCTGAGGGATAATAAATTGTCATTCTATCTAAGAATTAGTAGATTCAAACGGCCTTCTTTTTCTTAGGGTTTAGTGCGAAAGATAAACACTAGTAAAAAAAAAGATAGCCACTCTAGATTAAATTTCAGCTTGTGAATATTCATATTCTCAGAAGTAGGCAAAAATCATCAAACCATCGAACGGGTAAGGGCAAATAAAAAAGCAAAATTCTTATATTGTTTGGTTATCCGTATAAAATTTTACGTGAATGTAAATTTTTTCAAGAATATGCAGCCATTCAATATCAAAGTTTAACAAATACCTGGCAAGCATCTTACACCGGCTCACTTTAATATAAGTCTTACCTACACAGGAGTGGATGAGGACGGACTGGTTCGGTCGTAAGTTTCCAAAATCAAACAAAGACAGGTAAGCGGTCAGGTACTGTGAGGGGAGGCACACCAGCTGCTCGTCAGACAGGTTGGCGGGGACAGCAAAGCAGTAGTTCTCCTCGACAATGACTCTCTCCCCGTAGAGACCCCCAGTCCAGCGGTAGCAGAGAACACGCTGTCCTTTCTGAAAAAAATTGACAGATAAGAACAGTTTCATTATTATTTATTTTAGATACAACACGGAGGTCGGCCTCCGTGGTGTGATATTTTTGACTAGTGCTCAACTACTCAATTACTCATGGTACAGAAATTGTGAGTTCAAATACCAGGTTGAGCAGAATTCTCGAACAAAGTCTGCCATTTTTGCACCAACGACTAGGTGGGGTTAGTTTTGGTAGCTGGCACAATATCCAGCAAGAAGAGGGTAACCCATTCGTAGGTACTGAATAACTAAAACCAGGACTTAAAATCCAAAATAGAATCATTCAACATAACAGGAGCCTAAGCTTTAAATTTCTGGATTTAGGCTTCCAATGCTTCCATAATGTAATTTAACTTCGTAATGTAAGTATTAGGTAATAGTATTAATTTCAATTATTACATAGGTAGTTACATCAGTAAAAAAAAAACCCATAATAATTTGCTGATTTTGCATCATATTTTTGTGAAAAATTGAATTGAAATTAAGAATATCATTAGATAAATT
The DNA here is from genome assembly GCA_024516035.1 of Bactericera cockerelli. Lineage (NCBI taxonomy): Eukaryota > Metazoa > Arthropoda > Insecta > Hemiptera > Triozidae > Bactericera > Bactericera cockerelli. Next base: position 32,842,933 of record CM044957.1, on the reverse strand, counting down.
AATATGAAGATCAGTTTCAAAGACTATAAGTATGATGTAACACAACAGTCATGAGTCATCACGTCTAACTTTCTCGCCAGTTCCTTTTCCTTTAAACCAAGAGATTTCAGTCAAACCGGTTTGCTGTTATTTCAGGTCACTTTAGTCTATTCCATTGGTTTTTTGCCAACATGAAAGTGGATTGCTAAATGGAATAACCGAATTTGATAACAACATACATACCAATTATCTATAGATGATTATTATCTGACAGATGCTGGTGTTACTTAAATTACTTTTCTTATCAAATGTGTGGGTTACTTGTTACTTGGAGAGCTATCAGTGGAACTCAATGCTACCATGAAGTTTCAATTTTGTCTTTTTTAAAACCTTTACAAAGTGAAAACCATTTAGATACATAATATGGCAACCTAATGGACTTTTAAAACAAACATACGGGAAACTTAAGCCTTTGAAAAAATTCAAAGCGAAGATAAATAGGATTTTTTTTTTTTTTTGAATTGAATACTTTTATTTATTTGTACAAGAATAATATTATAAACAATACATCTCCTATAAGCTAAGTCTAACTTCTGAGGAGCATTGTGAAATTCCTGTCCTTTTTGATCCTTTTCGGCAAAATCAATTTTTAAATGAACTCATTAAAAATGAATTACCAGCTAACTAATTTCTACCATCCCAACTAGTTTCACTTACTTTGAACTCCTCAACTTCCAGGCCCACATTCAGCACCGTGCCCACACATTCCAAGCCCAGGACTCTGGGGGTCTCCAAATGGGGTAGAAAGCCGAGCCTGGTGTAGACGTCTGCGAAATTCATGCCGCAAATGGACACCTGTACCTGGAGCTCCTTGGATTCCAGAGTGCAGTTGATTGGCCAGTCCAATACCTTTGGGAATGGTAGGAGTAAATGTCAACTGGAAGTTGATCTAATTTTTATTTTCTATTTTTTCTATTCTATCTAATTCTAATGTGTGCCAGTTTCAAATAGCAATTCAAAGTTACTTTGCAGTCTATTATTTATCTACAAGCAATTTCAGAATGAGGTGTCCCCACCAATGCTGTAAAACTTCTGCTATGGGCTGATCCATACCATCATCTCTTATGGTACCTTGCTGTGAGACAGACTTCTAAATCCCAGCAGCTCTTTCTTATTTAAAAGTATCTTATCCTATCACTTGGTGAGACCAAGTACCGTGAGCATGCTAAAACATTATTCTTAAACTTAAAAATACTAATCCTTTCACGTACATAGGTACTCAATTTTTTAATGGGAGGGATAAAAATCATATGCATGATTATCACACATTTCAGAGCGTCCACTCCTTTTATACTCGTATTAAAAGATTTAAAAGATAGTTAGTTCCCGCCCGTCATCGTGTGAACTCTGCGAAACGGTATAAATTACAGCAAACGAGTTTTAGCTTGGCAGATGACCTTTGGAAGCGCAGTGCACGATTTCATCAAAATGCGGCTTGAGATTATAATGTGAATAGTGTTCATTAGACTATTGCACCTGATGATAGTGATGATTGTTTTGTAAACCCAACGCCACCGCATCTTCCCCTTAATTTATTTTGTATCCTAATTCGGCGCGAGAGGAGAGTTTCATACGCCAAGGTAGAGCTCGTGTACTGTACTATGGAATCTTTTTTTAAAACAAAAAAAATAGCCTCATATTTTCAAGATATTTCCTGAAAAGTCATATCTTCAGGATTTCTTATAAAAATAGCTTTTTATAATATTAGTGGACTCTTCAATTTCGATATGCGTGTCGTCTGATTTTTCTTAACCAAATAATCTGTTCTTTGGGACAATCCTGTATATTTAAAAATTATAGTAGATTTCATTGAAGTGAATGGAACAAGAGTGATGTAAATGAGCTCAAGGAGAAAATAATAATAGGTACCTGGAGTTGGAGAATAGAATGTACCTGGGTATAATATTTACCTTCATTTTGTCCAAGCCTCCGAATTCCGTTAGGACGATAGATTTCACAGTTTTTGACATCTCAGCTGGCGTTCAGTAGGAATGACTAAAATGTGGAATTTGCTTAGAAAACGATAAAGAAATTTAACAATATTTTGGGAGGTTATGGACCTATACATTTAAGAATTGTCAATATCATCTTGTTCAATAGTGCACAAATGTTACGAGTAGAAAAGCATCATCAGATCGTAATACACAATTCACAATTATTATAAAAGTTTTAGTTTCGTAAAAACTCTCCTGGGTTAGTTACTGTGGTTACTTTGAATTCAATTTTAATAGAGTCCAAAATTAAACCAAATTAACTATAATGCACTAGGTATACAGAATGCATAGCAATAAATTAGTAATCTTTATTTATTTACGTTACGGAAGAAATTCACGACAAAAATGTTAGGTCCGAATACGAATTGGTTGACCGCTTCACTGATCAGTGTACTTGTGGAGAGTACAAAATGATCCATGAATAAAATATGCAGGTATATTTAGATAACGCATTCATCATGATTAGGATGGTTATCAGAAGGTGGACCGATGAATGAAGAAGCTCCAAATTCAGATTCAGGAGAGCAATTTTAGTCGGACATCTCTGGGCTAATCGAATGTTTTATAGGGATAATCTACCTTGGTTTCTAAGATATTTAGCAGAATTTATAAAAAAAAAAAACTAATTTATAAATAATTTCTTTAATTCGTCCATTTATAGATACCAGCTCGAAAAACCTTGAAAGTTTAAAGGATAAACTTTCTTAACACCAATTTTAATTTTATGATCTAATATACAGAGGTTGGCCCCTGTAGTTATATGATAATCAGCAATCTTTTCGTTTCTGTTTGAAACTTTGAAAAAAACACGTGTTTCTTAGTTGTCGGTCGCGATTATACTGACAATAATAATCATAATATCGCTTTATTTATACTGCCCAATTAGGACTAATGAGTACCATTATTCAATCAGTAAGCCCAAGACATATTATTATGTGGTCAAATCCCAAATGAGAGGATTCAAAACTAACTTGTCATACATAATTACGTATCCCGGATGGGTTTCGAACCCGCGACTTCTGCATTACCAGACAGACGCCTAGACCATTGAACTAACGGGACAGATTGTCAAAAATACCATAATTCTGATGGATTTTTTCAAGTCAACTTTTGATTTTCAAATTAAAACCTAGATTTTTCATATCACATTCTTATTTTCCTTGAAATCCTACATAGTTTTGAATATTAAATCTAGAATTGTAAAATCGACTATCTCAACTAAAAGTACTCATTGTTAATTTTTATTTCGTAAAAACGTGCTACTTAATTGAAAATATATTATGTAACTTCACAATTATTGAAAAAATCATACTTGAATAAATATCTATATCATAACAATAAATTAGAACTATTGCTGAATAAATTATCGGTTACTTCTGTATGATGAGATCCCCCAAAAAACACTACGTGTAAAAATAGTCGTCAAGTGTTGGAATGATCAAAAAGAACTGATATCAAAAACGTCAATTTTCTATGTTTGAAGGAATTATTTTTCACGTAATTAGTCTCTTGATAATTCAACCAAAATAATAGCCTCACAACAACAATACACCTTTGAGCAAACTTCGGTTTGGTATTTTGAGAATTTAACCAAAAAAAAGCCACACGACAAAACAATGCTCTTGTAAGAACAATGGCTCTGTAATTATGCAACATTGTTCTTACAAGAACATTGTTTTGTCGTGTGGCTTTTTTTTGGTTAAATTCTCAAAATACCAAATCGAAGTTTGCTCAAAGGTGTATTGTTGTTGTGAGGCTATTATTTTGGTTGAATTATCAAGAGACTAATTACGTGAAAAATAATTCCTTCAAACATAGAAAATTGACGTTTTTGATATCAGTTCTTTTTGATCATTCCAACACTTGACGACTATTTTTACACGTAGTGTTTTTTGGGGGATATCACTACTTTTTGATTTAATTGATTTTCCTCTGATAGATGAAATAAAACTAATCAACAATCAACAGATAAAAGACTTTTAATTTAAGGATGTTGCAATACGCAGTAATATTATAAGACTATCATGTAAAATGTTGGGTAGTTGATATTGAACTAGTGAGGTGACACTACTTTGTTTAAGGAAAAAAGTTATAATGAGTTGCATGCTCGAAAATTATATTGTGACCCAAGTACTGTTCTGTAAATAATTACAATTGCAAGGAGAAAAAAATGATAGAAAAAAAAACATTGAAAAGATGCTGAAAGAAAATTTCACAGTACTTGCTGAAGAGAGGGGAAATCTTGAGATAACAGGTGTGACCCTTATTTGAGTGACACTAGATAGCGCCCAGAATTTTTTTTGATCTTTTCAAATTTTGAAACCCACTACCGAGGTTCACTAGCAGAAAACTACCCCGTTTCATTATTTTTGGCAATAATTAGGGTGATATCGAGTATTTCATGGAACTGGTACTTCAGTAATCGATTACTTAAAAGTACCGAGTATTTATCCAATTACTTTTGTACTTGGTTTTGAGGTTATGAGAGAGGATGTAAATGGAATAATGAATTCGAGTAATCACTCAAGAACCAAGTGCAAAAGCACCGGCTCTTTCATTATTCAGTACACTAACTAAATCTCACAATTTTGCATTCAGAACGTTTACAGGAGATGAATCTCGGTTCACAAAATTTGTTGGGTGTTTTAGTTTCAAGTGTTTCAATAGATTAGAAGCTCCACCTCCTATTTTATAAACTGAATTACATAATGTACATTTCCCTAAACCAATTGTTTGACAAATAAGTTTCAAATAGAAGACTTGTTTCTACGAGATAACGAGAAAAATATAAGGACACCGACAGCCTGAATATTATTCATAGATAATATCGGAACATTCGGAACAATTAAGTAACTCTCGCTGCTGTACCCAGTTCTAGAAATAAAGAAACCAATATTCCTTTATTTTTAAGAGGATTAATTTTCAGCCAAAAAAAAAAAAAAAATCTGCCTACACGGCCCCAGTCAGGCTGAACATGGACCAGCTTTAAAATCTTAAATACAATGGTGTGTCTTGGGGTATATTGTTTTAAAGATGTGTTAAAAATAAAGAAATACGGGTCGTTTTCGAGAAACCCAGGCTTGGGTGAGACTTTATTGATGTCCTGTATATGTAGGTAGATATTTGTAAATTTTGAATGAGATCTACGTAATTTTCGATTCAAAATACAAAAGTATTGATTCAAATAAATGCTTTATTTAGACTGTCAGTGGCCAGCATCCGTGGCGTAATGGTTTGTAACTACTGCCCGTAGTCCTGACATTTCGAGTTCCATTCCCGGTTGTTGCATACTTTTCTAATGTTTTTTTTCCCCTCTTAACACGTGAGTCTGGAATCACAGCCCTACCCAGGCTGGGTGAGGTAAATGTAGGTACCTGGAATGATTCCCAGCGAATGGAGGGTAAAATCCCCCGCCCTTACTTGTTCAAATCATGACGTTAAAACCAAATACAATCAACTGGTCACAATCGTTTTGAAATGAGGTTGGTGTGATAATTGGATAATTGGTGCTCATACCTATTTAATCTTAAAATCCATTAACATTAATTCATTAATAATCAACTAGTGTTTTAACCTTGTATTGAAAAATTAGTAATGAACTCGTTAAAAAACGGACAGCTCGGTTTCGTGGTTTCGTTTATAATACAATTTTAATTATATTATGTACCTACGTACATGGTAGGTAGATGGAAATTCGATCTTGGCAAAATAAAGAGGGAAATGAAAGTACCGAGTATTATTGTATGTTCCGAAAGTGCCTCTTACTATGGCTCTAAGAAATGTTGACCCATATATTTGCCTAACTTCGAGTTGCTAAACATGGTGTCATTTCAGCATAATCAGTAGATATAAACAGAAGAAGTGAGAAATTATACTAGATATAAAATTAATAATTATAAATTAATAAGCAAGCATTATATTCATGGAATATACCTTGAAAATTTCAGCTCGATTGGACAAAACATGCAACTTAAATCATGTTACAAACATAGGTAGATGGATAATTAGATTGTGACAAATAAATGTTGATCGAGAACTATACTCACTTCGTTCGAAATTAAACGGTCATAGGAGGTTGACTCAAACTACCAACTACTGTTTTTTTTTTTCTCACGAGAAAACCGGACATCCAAAGTACAGAGTAAAAAAATTCTACCTAGCCGGGATTCGAACCCAGGCCACCTTGCAAACTTTGTATTTTACCTACACCAGTCGACGACCACAGAGACTGCTCAATACATAATATTTTATTATAATTTATCATTGTTTTGATCTACATGAATATTTTACTTCTTACTGGCCAAAATTTTATACACTTCTAATAATATAGACCTAGTTTACCTCTTGATGTAGAAATCTTTGATTGAATTTATAAAACGTTATTGTTCCCACACTGATAAAACGGTCTGCTGGCAGCTTGGATGAAGCAATGACGATTAAATCCCACCCGTATATTAAGTTATATGTGAGGCGAAGATTTTTTGTTACTCTCATAAATCTAAATTGAGTTTTTTCTTTTTATGTCTCACACTGTCGCTGATTTTTCTAAATTTTTATTTACATCGTAGTATAATTCTGCGTAATTAGACCTTTAGAAAGAACCTTCAGTCATCAACTTGGGATAACTAGGCGTGGCTCCAGGGTTCATTATAGATATTCCTTTAGAGGGCTTTAAAAACTTTTCTACTTGTTTCAACCATCTGAAATTAAGTGATCTCATTCCCTTTGACTAGACCCTTCTAAAAACACCAGAAATACATCTCTAGGATAACAATAGACGACTCTGGGCTCCAAAATAAGTATTCCTTTCAAAGGCTATAACTCAAGTTTGGTCCAGTGTAATAATTTGGTTATATTTTTATATTTTTTCCTATGATTAGGCCTTTCGAAAAATACCAGAATCGCAGCTTCAAGATAACCAGGGGCGGCTCTGTGCAACTTTCCGCTTTTATTTTAGAAGGCTATATCTCCTATCCTATAAAAAATAAATACTTGAAACTATAAAAGGTATGCAGAGATAAAAATTCCCTATTCAAAAACGTAGCTCACGTCTTTCTACGACAAGCACACATTGCTGTACGCTTGACAGAAAATTGGTCTGAAAAAAAAAAAACCTGTATGAATAATTTCATGAAACTCAAGATTTTACGCGTGGCCAGAAAACGACTTTAACTGATCGTAGGAACCTCGCGCTTTCGTGAAACACAATTTTTTTTGGCGTCTAATTACGAATTTGAAATAAAAATCGATAAAAGTTAGCGGGAGGTGTGCGAAAACAATAAAACAAAATACATATAAACTCTGTTTCGTGTTAATATAGGCCGGTTGGCTGGCGCTACTTGACGAGCGCTCGCCTACCGGCGAGCTTGATATGTAAACATAAATGTATATTATATGTATAAGTCACCTTCTATTTAAATAAAAAATAATATATGTTGGTATATTATCAACATGTAATGATACCTACTAGGACATGAAGATTAAACTCTGTTTCGTAACATTAAACAGTCACATCAACATGAAAGAAGGAGCCATGGTATAACTTAATAATAACTACAAACTATAATCTGTGTTACAGTAAATTATCATGTTCCTAACTGGCACTTGATGAAATTAAAATTAAATCTAAAATAATCACTTCAAAAATGTACTTAAAGATATGAATAATCCAAATAATTACTTTCCTAAAGTCCTAGGTATCTAATGACTAGATAACATGATATTCATAATCAAAATTCACAACAGACATCGTTGTTTGAACTTTAACATTATTACTTATCTAAAACTAAAATAAAAATACATGCTTAATTAATTGATTTAAAAGAAGTTCCTCCTGCCTTCAAAGCACCAGCTAACAAAAAACAAAAGTACTCGTGAATCGAAATGTTTGGAACTGATAAATGCAACTACATTATAAACAAATAAACAATTGAGTCATCCACAGTTTTATCATTCAAAAATTGTGCATGCTTTAGCAACGAAAGTACTCGTTTGATAAGGAGTGACTACATACTCAACATTCTAAAACAAACAGCAATGTTATTAGAAAACAAGATAATGTCATCTATTAATTAGGACCATGTTGTCTCACTGTCACACTACTACATATCAGGCTAGTTCTGGTACACATACTCAGATATCAGTCCCTGACTTGGGTATCCTAATATAGGGAACGCTAAAAATAATCGTTCTCTCTAAAGATGAAATCGTAGTAAAGAGACTTTTCAGTCTTACCTCGGCAGTATAAACAAGGTAAATCGAACTAACAAGGTGTCTTGTCTTTGAAAATAACACGAGTAGTATCGTCTATAGTGCACAAATTTCATCTCCATACCACCATAGGTAATGACACAAGTGTGCAAAATTTCCTCTTTTTATATTGTAAATCAAACTGAAAATTAAGACATGAAAAATATCACAGATGTTGTTTGTTCGGGGTCCTTTTCATATCGAGTATTTCCGATAATTGTTATGTGCAAAAGGATCTTGCCATCTCATTTCTCTTATACTTTCACCGAGAAATCTTTTTCGTCCACCTTTTCCACTTCAGCAGGTTTCTTGGATTTGAAGCTATCTTCAATCTGCTGCAATGTTTTGTTCTTGGTCTCCGGGAGGAAGAAGTAGCAGAAGAAGAAGCCAAACGCGGCCACAGAGCCGTACAGGCCAAATGTTTCGGCCGTGCCGATGGAGTGGAACAAGAGGGGGCCTGTTTTGACGACATAGAAAAGGGCTATGAATCCGAAACAGGTAGTAGCGCCACTGCCCAACTCTCGAGTGGCTTTTGGGAATAGCTGCAATGAAATAAATAAATAATTATGGATACACAGTTGAATTTACTAATCCGGGTATGGAGTGGGGAGATTTGTTGAAGGAATTTTTCATGAACTGAACGGTAGAGTTTTCAAATAATTGATAGCCTAAAGCCTAAATAGTGCTCATTCAGGTACTTGAAAATAATTCAGTGGAAACTGGAATGTCTCATTATAACATGACTGATCGAATGAAGTGATTGTTTAAAATAATTCTATTTCATCAAATAATCGAATGAAAAATAATTTAGTAATAAATTAATTTAGATGGTTTTGTGAGACTTTTTTTATCGAGATAAATTATAGTTTTCAGCTATTGATTTTAACAATAAGTGATAGCTTATTAATGTGTATCCATACTAACACGATATTAGGTAAACTTGTTGAAAAATATATTGACCTACATTATGTTAAAATAAATATGAAATACTCACCTCTCCTGTCATAATCCACGGCAAGGGCACCAAGCCAATACTGACAAACACGATGTAAGATATGAGAAGAATGATCGGAATAAATGAAGAAAAGCCATCCTGTGGGAACTTCAACAACAAAGCAAGACCCAGCAGTGAGAGACAAGACCCCATGCTAGACAGAAGTGCTAATGGTCGCCTTCCTATGATTCTGAGCAGCGCACAGTTCACTGCAGACATGATCACCCGCACTATATCAATAGCCATGGTGGCGGTGTACTCGTTAGTATCAGGAGAAACATTCTTCAGTATCTTGACGGAATAAAAAGCTACAGTGTTGACTCCTGAAAACTGTTGCACGAAGAAAAACACGAGGAGAATCACCAAAGGCTTAAGGAATTCTGGGGACTTGATATTCTTCTTCCATTCACTTTTCGCTTTTTCATCATTCACATTGTCTGATTTTGTAATAGTAACTCTTTGAGGGTTATTGTTCAACATCGACTTCAACTCGCTCTCTGATTCCACTGAATGTCCTCTCAACCAATGGAAAGCACGCTCAGCCTCGGTAGTGAATCCTTTAGAAACAAGCCAAGTGGGAGACTCTGGAGCTGAATATACAAGAATGTAACTGGCGAACGGGAACAGAGCACTTATTGCGGAGGCCGTTTTCCAATCAAGAAAAGTTCCCAGTATGTGTGAAACGAATATTCCACCGGATATGGCAAGTGATACAATAGCTAAAATGGCGCCTCTATAGCGAGGTTCTGTCGTCTCTGCGATGTACACAATTGAGGGAGGACTTGATAAACCAACACTGAGACCAGTCAGGAACCTGCCCAAACAAATGATCCACACTTCAGTTGCCAGTGACATGATGACCCATCCCATGACGAATGGAACACAGAGTAGAAGATTAGTGAAACGTCTACCATAGACTTCCATAAGGTAACAGCTCAACACACACCCAATAGCCATGGGCAACGCCGCACTACTCGCTGAAAAAACACCAAAACAGAACAAAAAAAATCCTCAGAATCATTTGGTTTGTACATATGTAAAGTATTAGCAGTCTTCTCTATTTTTCCCCTGGTTTGTTTTTATCTCCTGGGTTTTCTAATTGCATTCAGAGTAATGATAATGAGCAGGCAACCTTAATTACCTTCATATTTTTATTGCGTGGTAAAATAAACACGACTAGGTACGATCAGACGGACACAAAAAGTAAAAATATGAGAAGCTACTCGCAACATGGCAAAATAGCACGTTTGTTTGCAGTAGCTACTTTTAATTCCTCCAATTTATTAATAATGTTGGTTTTGACCATGAATTTTGCTATTTTAGCAGTAATACAGAATACTAAAAATACTGATAGCAATATAATATGTATGTATATTCTCTGTCCATTATTTATCCAGATTGACACGTGTCCATGAAAATCACTTTTGAAGTTCCTCTACAGACTCTACACCTATTCAATAAGCTCAATAAATTGATCAAGTTCTTAGACATTCACTTCAAGATCAATGTGATTTTTGATTTTGTTATTCAATAGTTATGGAGGCCATAATGTTAATTCCACTGACCTCAAGGGTTTGAATAATGATTTTATTCTACACCAACCAAGTATCATGTGTAAGACCTCTTGAAGATTTCTGTTTCATATAAAGTTAAACCTGTACTTGTATGGACATTTCAACTAATTGAACTTCCATATACTTCGAATCACATAATATTTTGTATTTGAAAATAGGATCGCACCTGTCTTGCAAAGAACATTTCATTTAAAACATCAATAAAATGTAATTTAATAAAAAGTATAGGATATTTTAAGTTCAAGACCTACAGGCATTTAGTTTAAACTGCATACAAACGTTACTTTATAGGCTGGATCTGCGAATAAAAAAGCAACTTTTGAAATACCAACATCATCTACAATGTATTGTATATTATTACAGAAGAAAAAAAAAATAGCTATGAACATTCAGCTACGATGTTAACCCTAATCCTTACCAATCCAAGAACCATCCTCGTGAGTAATGGGTATGGTTGAATTCGCGCTCTCAAGTTGTGGTAACAAAACAGCTGAAAATCCAGAGGTCATTCCGCTGCCTATTGTGGCGAAGATCGGACCCGCGGCAGCTAGCAGCTGGAAACAAAAATGGAAAAATTACGAAATATTTAAAAGAAAGAAATATTTAAATAATGTTGAGCTCTTAATAATGATAATGTATTATAACAAAGCATGTTGCAAAGATTTCTGGTGAAACTTTTACTTCAACATTAAGTATAATCGGAGTTTTTTATTTTATATATCTTCAATCTTTGTCAACTTAGTTATTTGTAAGTTAGCAAATAAGGTAAGTCTAGAGATCTTTGAGCAAAAAATTATGCAACACTATTTCTAGCTTTGAGCAAAAAATTATGCAACACTATTTCTAACGGTTTCGCGATGTATGATTTATAGTGGTTTATAGGGTGTCTTCTTTATTCAAAATAGATATTCAGTAAAATAAGAAATTCTTAAAGCTTAAAAATGCCTCAATTTGTTGCTAAAATAAATTGAAGTTTAATATTCACCCTGGGTTGTTTTTAATTGTACTACATTTACATAATGTATGGATGTGTTCACCAAATCAAATAAACATAGGTAAATACTCGTATATTATTATGATCAAACATGTGGACATTTGTAATTCTTTTAATAACAATTTGAGAAAAACATTAATTATGTGGGTATTAACCTGTCGTTTGAGTTCTAGAGAGCATATTGAACAACCCGTCATGATCTGTTTCCTGATGTAGTTTCTAATATATTGTGCACAAGTCTGTTGAAAAATCAATTTTGTAAACAAGAGCACTACACTGATAACTGCTTTCTCGGGACTTTTAAAAATCAATGAAACTTTTTGGCAGACGACAAATAGGATCCTTTAGAATTGGCCAGGGTAGCTCATGCAGGCTCAGCCATCCCGCCTAACACTAGCACGGAAACTGATACGATTGCCCATTCAGATCTCACAAGGAGCCTTATCTGAGCCACTGTAAGAGATTTCCACATACTGCACACTTACACTTGATTATAATTTCAAATGTTCGCTATCAGCACAGTCCCATTTTGTTTTCTCTCATGGAATTATTCACGCCTGAACATATTTATCTATATGATGGTGCTGTTTTCAGGGTGAAGTTCATGATTATTGAAACCATTGCTTATACGAGTAGATCACTTGATAAAAGATTGAATAGTAACATTTCGAGTTGTGTTTTCACTTACCGGTCAATCCTTGATACTTCCCATTCATCATTGAACATTTGAACAATGCTGTTGTTGAGAACAATGTTATACATGTCTTTGATAGAACCGAAACATTAAAAATACGCAAAATCTGTTATCAGACTTGACATTTATGAGAGCTACACTAATTACTAATGGAACTGTTATACAAATCACTATGAACTACAACATAGAGATGATTCTGATAGATGTATTCAATGTAAGCAACAGATGGGATGAATTTCGAGTCACATGGAGGTTTGCATAGATTCATCAGATGCCATATTACTGATTGGAGTTCACCTCACTCTATTTTAATTAATCAACTCCTTGATTTATTTGCTCCATAATAATCTATTGCTAATAATTTCAATAGAGTCATGTATAATTGTGGACCCTTAGCATCATACATTAATTGTCCAAAAATTGCATCACTGCGCCATGGATCAAACGTTGAAATTTTTATTTCAAACAATATGGAGTAACGATCTACCACACTTACAACTGTAAATGCAAACATTGCCTAAGTCAAGAGTTTGTTTCCGGGAATAGTCATCATATCCAATAGAAAAGACATTGACTAGGCGGCCAACTCACCGGATCTCTCTGCTTGCATGTATGTTCTGTGGTGTTACCTCAAGAACAATTTTTGTTTAAAAAGTTTTTCGTCCTGTACAACCTCTTACCCGCACTTGGAAACTAAGTCACTGAGAGATACTGTAAATAAATAAAGTAACTTTATTTTTACAAGAGATATCTATGACTTTGTCTATGGCCCCATGGAAAAAGTGCATCAATTTACAAAAAGATAATTTACAATTTGGCATTAAAAAACAACGAACTTTCAAATTTGACAAGTTCTATTAATTTCTAGATTTCACTTATATGAATAAATTTTGCATCTCTCCAAGTTTGCTAACTACGAAAATTACTAGGCTATTGATTTTTCACTTGCAGCTATCACAATTTTGTTATCAGATATCATTGACATCGTCTTGAAATTCACCTTATCCCTTTGGCAAGGTGTTCTAGCTGCTGAACAATGCAGCATTATAATGCAGGTCTATTTGATTTCAGTACCTAATGAAGATATTTAGAAGAGAACAATGAACTTAAAGCAGTAGGGATACGTCTATAGTTCTATACAACCAAGCACAATGTGTTGTTTATAGCCTTTCGCGATAGCAAATCATGAAGATATTCTGAGGATAGTAATCTTATCTACAAGCAGTCTTAATCACAAGAGTGAGGTCATAATTACTGAAACCTGAACTTGTACTTATAGCTACGAGAAACATGTAAATAATTATGCTAGTGATGTTACTTTTATTCAAAACATTTTTATTTATTTATTAAAATTTAACTTAAAACCACTGACCTCCAGGCTTTGAGTCCGCTGTCTTATTGATCGTAGTGTAGTACTAAAAACTAAAATACTTAAGAATGTAAATTGCCAGATAAAACTAGGATCATAATAACTAAGTCTAATTGGCAGAAAAAAAGAACAGAGGTTGTAAGACATCGAGCCTTCTTGAAATGTTTTTGGTACTGCCCAGTTATCTTTTGAGCAGGTTTTCCATTAAAGTTACCTAGAGCTAACTTCAGGGGAACCACAAAGTTAGAAATGTTGGTTTTTTTTTTTCAAGTTTTCTATCTGTTTTTACAAAACCATTTATGCTATCTCTCAGATTACTCCATTAAAAACAAAACTAGAGTAAATTTAGCTCAAACTGAAGAAAAGAAACATCACAATCGGCTCAAGTCCAACTCACCTACAAATGGCAAAAACCTCATTTTCAGTGAATTTTGGCGTTTTAGGCGAAGCAGTAGAAGAAATACCACAAACAAAACACCCCAAATACAGGAAATCATTATCATTGAAGTATATGGATGAGCTAATTAGGGTCAGAATTTCATCAATTAAAGTTATATACCTAATAATGAAACATTCATTTAATAGTGAATACATCTCTTATCAATTATTATAAGACATACATAAATCATGAGATATCACAGTTCTTTATAGACTCAGAACTCGGACATTTATGATGAGTTTTTATATCCATCTGCAAACTGCATGGGTATCCAGTAGTAATAGTATTAGTTAATAATGTACTTTCGTATTAGGTAACACTATGCAGTTAGCAGTTATCCATTTAATATTGCTCATTAGTCATTACGAATCACTTAGTATAAAAAGCACCTACTTCCAAGTAGAATTAGATATAAGTCCATTATTAAGAAGGTGTCTTCATTTCTTCAAGGTTTCATTTGATTTACAAGCGTAAGTCATAAAAACTGTCAATGGAAAACCTGCTGTATGATACAGACAAGGAAATTCATAAAAAATATTTCATAGATATAGGTTTTACTTGGAAAATCTAATGATTTCAAACTGTTAGAAAACGGGACTCCCCATCTTGTAGTCTTGCACTGACAGGTTATGGGTACTTACATACTCGTATTTTGAAGCCTTGATATAAATTAACATTTATTTTAATATTATCTACCTAAAGAAAAAAATGTACGTCTATATTATTTTGTGGCAATGGATGTTTCTGTACATCCAAGACAATGTCAGATATGTGTGCAACCGTGCATTAAGCCCTAGTGAAGGGTTAAGGTGCACAAAAGGGTGTCTGTCACTTTCACAAAAGGGTTTCTACAAAATGGTAAACAGTGTATAAGTAGATTAAGTAAATTTTAAATACATGATATTAGGTACAACTTAGATGCAATAAACATGTACATTGTACATAGTCCAAATACTAGGACCTCAACATACTAAGAGGTACATTGTACAAAAGGATTCCAACAGTACTTCTTATGTATAGTCAAATTGAATGAACTAAATCTTTATACAGGGTGTTACTAAATTACTGTCAGATAGAAAAGGTGCGTGTTTTTGGGGTCATTTTAGGGGGGGTTCGTTCTCTAAAAAAATCCCGAAAAATGCTTCCTCTCCCTTCCAGGAGCTGTGAAAGTTAAAAAAATAAAAGTGTTTTTTTACTATAACTCTTGAAATACAAGAGCTATCTTAACAAAATTTTGTGAACTTACCTTATATTATGCTCCTATTATTCCCACATAACTTGCATTTCGGTGACATTTTCAGGGTCGGCTGTATGGGGTCAAGCTGCAAAGAAAACCGCCATATCTTTTTGTAATAATAAAAGTAGTGAAATAAAATTTAAGCCACTTTATTGTAAATGTTTTTTTCTACAAAAAAGCTCTGAATATTTTTTTTGTCAAATGCACGTATCACTCCAAAAAATCGAGTTGAAAAACTTTGGATAACCGCGTGTGTCCTTTCAACATTTTCCCTCTCTAAATCTGATCCCCTCACACATACCACTTTGTGTTTAAAAAAAGGAATGCCAAGAAAAAAATTCCAACAAATGACTTTATCTTTAGCATTTTTTATTTGTTATTACCTTGTTACTTGAATGGACCTCGTAATAAATGTCTGGCTTTTGTGTTGTTCAACAGACACTTTGTAATTATTTTTGCTGTCAAGAAGTGAAAACAAACAATTAATTAAGTCTAAAAAATGTAGCTGGCCAAAAAAAAAAAAAAAATAGCTGAATGCATTTGATACCTAATACGCAATAAAGACTCTTACACACGGTTGTCAAAAGTTCTTTCACTTCGATTTTTCAACTCGATTTTTTGGAGTGATACGTGCATTTGACAAAAAAAATATTCAGAGCTTTTTTGTAGAAAAAAACATTTACAATAAAGTGGCTTAAATTTTATTTCACTACTTTTATTATTACAAAAAGATATGGCGGTTTTCTTTGCAGCTTGACCCCATACAGCCGACCCTGAAAATGTCACCGAAATGCAAGTTATGTGGGAATAATAGGAGCATAATATAAGGTAAGTTCACAAAATTTTGTTAAGATAGCTCTTGTATTTCAAGAGTTATAGTAAAAAAACAACTTTTATTTTTTTAACTTTCACAGCTCCTGGAAGGGAGAGGAAGCATTTTTCGGGATTTTTTTAGAGAACGAACCCCCCCTAAAATGACCCCAAAAACACGCACCTTTTCTATCTGACAGTAATTTAGTAACACCCTGTATACCTTTGCATAGAGTGGAAATCCTGGATTCAAGCAGTGAAGTAAGAAAGGCGCAGGAAACCTCAGGAGCTTTCATTTGGAAAATATTAATATTAGAAAATAAAATCTTACAGGTCTCTCGACACCTCAATTTGCCGCCCTTTCAATGCATGCAGTATGAGACTGCTGAGACATCGATTTGGTTATCTATACAATATACATAATAAAAATTTAAAAGAAAGTTATCATAATTGTGTTAATCACTTTCGTGATATCACAACCACTCAAACTCGCTTTATTAATCGACGCTGAAACCGGAACTGGAACCACCTACCTCCATGTTACAAGTCGGCCGCCTTATTGATGAAGCTACAATGTACATAATAATTATGACAGCTTCTCACTTTTCTGTTTTATCTGATTAATTGACTGACCGCAAATTTTAAACTAGCTGGTTCCGTTTCAGATAAATGAAAGTATGTCCCAACTTCCAATGTCTTCACCAAGAGCCTTATTAGATCAAAATTATAACTTAAAAAAAATCGTTTACATAAACGAGTATAATTATATAAAAAAATAATGTAACTACGGAATAACAGAAACAGGAGATAACTTTAAAAATAGAATGAAAGGACAAATTTGAAGAAAGTTATACAGCTCTGGGGACTGGCTTCCTAAAATCCTCTCTCCGCATAATGTCAAAGCTGTCGCTGTAGCCTGCGGCCTCTCCTGTTTTGAATAAAAGAGCCTCCTTGGCTCATCCCTTGGAAAATGTTTCATTCCGTCCGACCTAATTTTATTCAGATACTTTTTTTAGGAAATTATGAAAACAAGGCAGAGTCCTCGTCTTTATTTTTTAAATAGAATGGTCACCATTCACCATACACCTACCTATATTATTTGTATTAAGCACAAGAGATCACTCATCAATACATCAGCAAATACTCAAACCCATCTTACTAAATTTCGCAATGTTTGGAACATGAACCAGGTCAGGGTTAAGAAATGTACCTTTAATATACCAAAATACACCTATTAACAATTAGATACTATCAAATATTATTCCAAAATACTTACTTGCATTTGGAGTCCTTTGGAGAAAACCATGGTGTTTACTAAAATCAAGCATTAACTTGCGTAGTTTTGAGTTCAACAAATATTGTCAAATTTTCATTTACAAAGAACAAGGTATGTAAAAGATTTTTTTCTATTTATAAGAACAAAAAGCCCCGGATAATTTGGCTGTCAAATTGAGAAAATGCTCTCGAAAGAAAACAGTATGACAGTTGTAAGTTTCTATAAATATCAAAAAATTCTTACTAGCCCTTTTAAAGAATTTTTCTAGTTTATTACAACAGATCGACCTGACGAAACAATAAGTGTTTTTAATTTGAAATCACAAGACTCGGTATCCATGCCAGCTAACGTCAAACTAGATGCAAACCAAAAGTAAATGATACCAGAAGCAACTTTCTCTGGTAGACGTCTTATCATTAGATCATTACGAAAAACAATAATGAGTTGACAAAAAAAACAGTACATCTAAATAGTTATCTACTTGTAAGTTTAAAGATTAATTGAATTATCATTGAAAAAAAAAATACCCTCCCGGAAACTAACCATGTAAATGTGTTTTTAGATGTATGTATTCTATTTATTATGTATTCTATTTATTGAAAAGCATAGTTTTGAAATAAAAAGAATTCTTAAAATTTGGTTTCGAGAAAAAAAATAGGAAAATTTTGTGATATATTTGTCATTTTATATTTTATTAAGAATTAATCAATCAACTAACAATATTAATGAAAAATACGAACTAAGTTTCACAATTCGAGCACATGTAACATGGTCTCTTGAAGATCAATTAAACTGTGCCTCTGTGAAACAGCAGGATGCGGAATCAGCTGGTACTGATAGGATAGGACTGACACCGAATGCGTAATGAGCTGACCTATCCAAGATGCCTAACATGGCTATCGCCCGGCAGTTGAGGTCCGGGTTTACCATGCCAGAAGAGCTAGAAGGTCGCCTTAACCCTCAGACGTGGAGAGATGACTGCTGGAACAAGTGCTTTGGAGAAATTATGCTAATGTATATTTACTATTCTTCGTTTCTTCATCAATAGGATTTTTTTGCTGAAATATCATTCCAGACACAGGTTTCATTTGTCGTAAACTGACGAACCAGTCTCCCACATTATCCTCATCCAGCGTCGGTTGGGCCGAAAAGAGCCAGCATCACGAAGGTTAGAACTTAGAGGTCTCAGGGGTCCCTTGTAAAGTATTCTCTTCGCTGGACGACCTGGACGTTGCTGACTAGAGACGATAGGAATAGGATTAAAAAAAAAACATTATTTTAATTTAAAAAATATTTCTAATAAATGTACTTTGACAGAATAAACTACTCGTAAGTGCTTTTAAGGGTATAAAAAAGGCATGTGATTTCAGTCAATTTTTTTAGTAACCAATGAGAGATTACCTATATGTAGTTCATCCTTGATTAGCTAATCAGTGATAAACCGGTCCAACAGGTCTTCCAAAAAGCTGACAATTCCTATCTTGCCATAGTACATGCGCTTGTAAAAAAAATATTCAAAAGAGGTAGAATTCATTTCCATAAAAAAAAAATTACTAATAAAATTATAAAAAAAAGTAACTGAACGTCCGGGATATGATTTAGATTTTGAGAATAAAAAAAGTTTTTTTCTTAAACTTCCTAGATACCCACTACCCAGTTTACCTAGATAAACCAGGTAGGAAAATACACCTAATAATTTTGGTATGGATAAAATTTGTTCTGGAAAAAAAAGACATACCTACCTACTAAGAACTAAAGACTAAAGGAACTATTCATAAATATATGTTTTTCTTCTTTCGATACAGCCTGTAATTTGCTGGAAAATAGGTAACCAACATCCACTGTATTATTTGAATAAAACCCTTTACAAATGTGCGGAAAACGAAGTTATGCAAAACAAATAATTTTTCCGATAAAACTCCTTGCAAATATGTAAAGACTCAGTTATGCAAAACTAAGTACTTTTACGAATAAGAGCTGCTCTTTGCGTTACTAGTGGATTTGCTCAGGCGTTTTTTCAACATCCAGCACCAGAAGTCATTGCAAAATAGGTGTTCGATTACTACTCAGAGTAACACATTTCTGACAAAATAAATTAATAGCAATGTACAAAATTATACAAAAGATGTATAAAACCACATACCTATTTCAAATTAATTATTGCTTATCAAACAATGAAAATCACCTAATATTTTATTCATGTACATCTAGTACAACTTCTCACTTTTCTGTTTATACTCATTAAAATAGAAAGGTTACTTGATGCATGGCGTATAGTAATTTATCAGAATCAGAAGTAGAACTAGTACACTTATTGATGGCTTGATGAGAGCAAAAAAGCTCGAACAGCTGACCAGGTATGTTCTGATATTCATGTACATCTATAAGTACAACTTATCACTTTTCTCTACTAATTTATCTTGAATTTGAACTAATGAAATACACCAAAATAGAAGAAAGTGATAAATTCTTCGCTAACAAAGTTCTCATTGAAATAATCAACATGAATTGCAAGAAAAAGAGTGAGAGAGAGAAAAAAAAATATGAAGTTCGACAGGTATTTTAAGAATTTGATGATGCCCTTCACATCAGGCTGAAGTTAACTGGTTGTGGTGTTCAGGACAGAAATACTTCGTCTCATAAAATATAAACCCTTTGTTTAACGAGACAAACCAAGGTCATAACTCGTGATTCTCGAGACGAGACAGACTTGAGTCTCGTTACGAATCCTACACTTGTTAACCCTAATATTAGACAGGTAATCCTACACTTGCTAACCCTAATATTAGACAGGTAATCCTACACTTGTTAACCCTAATATTAGACAGGTAATCTCCTTACCCATCTTTTTTTTGGGTATTACCTAATATAGACAGGTAATCCTACACTTTTAACCCTAATATTAGACAGGTAATCCTACACTTGTTAACCCTAATATTAGACAGGTAATCCTACACTTGTTAACCCTAATATTACAGGTAACCACACTTGTTAACCGTATATTGACAGGTAATCCTACACTTGTTAACCCTAATATTAGAACGGGTAAGCAGGTCGTATCCATCCTCCGTCGCCGACACGAGATTGGTCTCAGGAGTCCCTTGTAAAGTATTGGAGATTGGAATAGGTCCAAAAATCAAAGTGCTCTGAACATCGCCTCTTGCAATATCTACTATTTTTTTAATCCTCCTTCAATTTACTTGTAGTGCACTTTCATTTACCACTTCGTTTTATCTTAAAAACCAGCCCTAACTCGAGCTATTCAAAATCAATAACATCTTAAAGGAAAAAAGAGGCTCTTTAGTATTATTCTTGCAGAATAATCGGAGTAACTTTTTACTGTATTGTATTGTGCTGTCGATATTGTATTGTGTTGTATTGTATTGAATGCACTGTTGTAACTGTATTTGTGATGCTAATTAGCTGAATGCCTTCTAGGTAAACTAGGTATGAAAAGTAGTGGTTTTTTCTTCTTTCTTCTTCTTCTTTATATATTGACCTTCCAGAGTAACTCTACTCCTTGTAATAAGAAAAAGACAGAGGCAATAATATTCAATCATCAAATGTAGGTTAAGTACCTCTAAAATCTAAACAAGGACCTTCTGTATTAAGTGCAAGCACTGTAGGTAAGAAAATAAGTTTGATTAATCCTCTTTATCTCTCAATAAATTCAAGTTCCTCAAGTTCACGATATAACAATTTGAATGTAAATATTTTTGCGATATTTAAACTAACGACCTTTAGCAAAAAATCAGATGGGTTTTTAGTACCACTACCATAAAGTACCACTACCGGTGCACGGTGATAAGAATCCAGATCTTCTACTTTAGGAATCTTGTGTAAGGTGCGTAGCACCGAAAAAACACAAAATTTGATGCGCAACACTGGCTTTTTTTTGAGTTTTCGCAGCTTTTATTCTACGACTGGGTAGGTCAAATTTTCGACGAATACAATACTTTCCTTATTATAGGATAAGGATAGTAAAAACGGGGCATCTAAACGCAAAACTAGTCAGCCTTGATGGCACATTGAATACACCACACCTGCAACCTGCAGTTCTCGTTGTTTCACTCAAGTTAAGCAACGTTCTACAGGGCAGCGAGGCTAAGACTTGGATGAGTGAACATTACAATTCGAACCCTCGTGATTCTAACTAGCCCCGGCCTCACTCAGGCTGGGTGGGATTAATTTGAGTAGCTGGTATGTGATTTTCTAGGAAATGAAGGTTGAAACCCCCGCTGTATGACCATGCAGTTGAAAGCAACGTTAAAACTCTCAAAAGAGGCAAAACTGATGCCATTCGGTTATGAAAATTCTGCAACTTGTCAAATATTTTGTCTTCATACCTGTCCTGCGCAATGACGCATGCTAGTTCATGTTCATGGAAACGCCTGTTCATTTCTACCGTCATAATTATCATTATTATCTTACCAATTCTTACTGCATCGTTTATTATTATTAGTGATCGGAGACAAATCTTCCAGATGAGATTTACTCGTATTATTACTCTGAGACATGAGTAAAATTGAGTATGCCAAAACTACTTTTGAATGCAAAATATATTTTTTTTCTCTCTATCTCTTAAAAGTAATGCCAAACATGTACCTACGTTTCAACGTCTCTTGCAGTTGGATAGTCTCACTAATGAGATATTCTTGTAAACATTCAAAACATGTCAGCTCCGATCACCACAGTAGAAATCGTCAGAACATATTAGGAGAACTAGTTAATTAATTACCAGTGTCGATGGCACATTGAATACACCAGATCTCGTTATATCGCTGTAATTAAGCAACGCCCAGAGAAATGAAGACTTAGCTATGTAAGGTCCAAGTACGGAAACTATGCTGGATGATGTGAAAGCAGGTTTGTATGTTTCCTGAAACTGGAGGGCCCTTGCTAGTTTATTCCACCTTATGTTATGTATGATTACCATTGGTATTTTTTTTATACCGACCTCAGTAGCTTAATCAATACGTCGGCAGACTTGTAATCTGGTGGTCGGTGGTTCGAGTTTTCAGTCAAACAGAACTTAAGTAAAGATAATTGGTGTATTTGTGATTGACGCAAATGTGATAACTTTTATTTTGATCTTGTGACACTAAAAGGGATATTCGTAACCCTTGAAAATAAAGGGGTGACCTGAGAGTCGTGTCACAGTGCAGGTTACTGAATAGTGTGTGCTCTGAAGGAGCTACCAAAAATTAGCAATGTCTTGATCTTATGTCTTACGTAACGGCATACGTAACAGCAGTCATTCATAATAAATTCTGATGAGATTAATTTTATAGAATACGTAGCTATTTTTTAGTATTCCTCGTGGATTAATGTTTTATTTCAGATTTTAATAGGACAATTATTTATTTAGAATAACAATGGTGTATTGTTGTCAACACCTGGGTCCATTATCACATATTTCAGATCGCTGCAGAGATTCAAATAGGACTGATCGATAAAAGAGATAAATTCAAAAACAATATGTTATGTAATGAAATATTTGAAAGTTAGTTCCACAAAATGTGCACGTAAAGTATACCGGAGGAAAACCCAAAGAAATAACAAATAAATTGGTTTATCAATTAAATCTTTTTAACGTTAAATCAATTAAGATATAACATTTAAGTGTTAAATCCTGAGAATTATATAACTTGGAGTTGAGGTTATGTTAACTATAATAAGTAGTTGGCACTTAGCGAGGGCTAATTATCTTAAACATGACATACTCTAAATATTATATAACCGTATTGACACTGACTCATTCATACCTTGATTCACTTATTGCCGTTGCAGGCATTGTGTCACAATCGTTCAACAAGTTACAAGCCAAAGTTCAGTTTAGGAATTCAGACAAATGAGCTTGAGCGAACATTCAGTTTTACTTCTGCGTTCATCCTAAAATATATACCTACCTATAGACATATATACGCATCTTCCAATTCACCAATTGGTTGACGCTAGATAAGCTAAATTTCAATTTCATGTATCTGAAATTCTAACTTTCAAAATGACTTGTAACTGGCGGTATGGTTGTGACACAAGGACCTGTAGGTAAAGCTGAAATTTTGCATGAAACTTCCTTTATTATGATCTAGTCTAGATGTGCAAATAGTCATCTGACACCCTAAAGTGCACATAACCTACGGGGCACAACCCTTGCGGCAAAAAAGTGATTCTGCCAGAACATGAATAAAATAATGACAAGAATAAATTTGAAGATTTGAAAATAATTTTTGAATGACACCATATTGAGTAACGTTGATCTATGCTATGTTAAGAACTGTTTCAAAATTTTATATAAAATGGCCTGGTTTGGACCAAATTGTTCTTCATTATGTAAAATTTGAGTGTAACCTTATGTGAACTCTGACGTGAGCTCTGATCCGTTTGATCAACTAGTCTTACCTGTTTGTAGAAAGGGTTGATCTCCTTCTCTGCTTTGACCAAGGGAAGATCATCCTTGCGGGCTTCTGCTAGCGTGGTAGCAGACCCCGACTGCAACACTGCCGAAGAAACCATCGGAAGGACTGATCACTTGGCAACAGAGGAATCAATGACCTGGGGACAGAGAAGAAAATGGAAGATAATGTTAAATGTGTCCAAAAAGATCTGATTTTCATTACCAATATTTACGAACTATGTGCGGCCTAGTTGTAGCACGCTCTTAATGTTGTCATGGCGTTTTTTTTTTTTTTTTTTTAATTACAATTTTTCAAATAGTTTTCAAACTACTAAAATATAACCCAATTCAAAAAAAGGTTTTTTTTTGTTCACTATTGTTCAACTTGTTTCTTTACTGACATGAGCTATTGGGCTTATTGCGAAGTCGATTTTGTCCACCATTTACTGTCCAAGCTACATAATTAAGCTATTATCTTGTCCATACCCAGTACCCACCCTAACATAGCTAGAACACTATCAGATTATTCAGAACATGGGTTTCATTGAAAAACATAGACAGTCACCAATCCATTCTCTCCGTGCTCAGCGTTTGTTAACTATTAGGTAAGGTTTTCATGAAGATCTGATATTTTCAACGTGCGACATGATCACATGATTTTAGCAGTTGGAATTGCCGTTCGAACTCAAAACCAAACAAGATTGCCCCATGAAACCGCCGAATCCATTAACAGTGCACTTACACTGAAGAATAAGCATGAATTAATTCTAGGAACTCAAATAATAAATTGCCCTATATCTGTTGGCAGTAGATCAATTACTGTGTCATGGGTTTTTACCTAGATCGCTCTACTGATATTGTAAGGAACACAGAATCACACCGCTGGACCTAAAAGACCCTGATCCAAGGAAAAATATCTCGTGTTCCCATTCACTTCTGAATCAAATAAAGGACACTCTAATAGGTGCGATATGAATCGGACAGAATGTTGAATATTCTGATATCGAGATAGTAGATTACAACAATACACAAATCAAATACTTGTGTTTGAAATTGGTACGCAGTGGAGGATACTGAATAATAAAAATTACTAGTTTTGCAAGAAATAAGAATAAACAATTCATGGGATTGTTACAATATGATATATTATTACATTTTCTTTTACATAAAAGGAGTCTTTTAAAAGTATAAAATTAAATTTATTGTATAAAATGTTTGAACAACCTTTCTTGAAAGAGAATAAAGAAAGAAAAAGAGGAAAAACCGGTGAGGAAAGAATACCAACATATAATAAAGAATTTGTTTAATTATAACGGAAATGATCCCAAAAAAGGCCAAAAAAAAAAAAATGAACTATGGAGACATCACACTCGTAATCTGTGTACAGTTGTCTTAACACTCTTAACAGTTGAAAGATACAACCAATAATAAAAAAAAAATCATCGCAAACGTAAAATGGAGAACCAGGCATAAAATAAAAATAATAATACTTGAACTACGGCAAATGAACTACGCGATAAACGCATTAGAGGGCCCTCATCAGCTAAGAGATGATGACTAACTTTACATTAATTCAAGGAAGAGGAATAAACCAAGGGAAACCCCAGGGAGAAACTTATTTACAATTTGGTTATAGTGGTCATCTTACGTCAATATTAGTATATTCTCAAGAATCTCATATAAGTTTAAAGAATCCTATGACATAAGAACAGGAGATTAACTTATCAAATATAAATCGATATTTTAGGAAGACACAAAAGAAGACCATGAAAGTTTCATTGACCTGAAAATGAAGAGGGGATATTATTTGGCTTCGTTGTGATATTAATTTCAGAAATGATGGTCCGTGTTTGGTCAGATATTTTTCTGAGCTTGAGTAAATCAATACTTTTTATTCAATGGAAAGATTGAAAAGTGCTTCAGCGCTTCAATATTTGCAACTGGCAATAACTTACTTACGAGTAAGATATTCGAATCTAGAGTAGGTACCTACTCTTGGATACAACATAAATCAGGTCTGCCCAACCGGTCGATCGCGATCGACCGGTCGATCTCGGAGTTAGGCACCTACTCTTGGATACAACATAAATCAGGTCTGCCCAAACGGTCGATCGCGAACGACCGGTCGATCTCGGAGTGATTTTGGGTCGATCACGTCCAGAGAGGTGAGATGACGTTCTAAAAGTCTAGAATGAACATTGAATCTGTAGGAGGGGGGGGTCGATCGCGTTGATTATCTGAGACTTTATAGTAGATCTTCTTCTGTAAAGGTTGGGCACCCATGACATAAATGAAAGTTTATCCCGTCTTTCTTACATTAGGTAGCAATTTTATTTTAATGTCATGAGCCTTAAAAATAGAACTTTTTGATCATATTAGATATACCTTTCGTTATACTTTAATTATTTTTGATATAAAGTTCTACTTTTATCACAGTTGCTGTGAATATAATAATTCCGGGGATGGGAGGATTATAAATATGTAATAATATGATTGATACCTAACCTCCTGCCATGTCCTCTGATTCTTTTCTTGTTTTTGATGTAATTTATTTAATTTATTCATAACAAGGGTTTAAACTTCTATAAATCGTACCAATCATCATAACCTCACCCATCCTGGGTTTGGCCGGAAACGCAAGCTTTGGCTATTTCATACATTTTTAATCGGTTACTCAATTTTTTGCCACAAAATGAAATCTAATTAGGTAGATCTCTCTGGTCCACCACTGGGGGATCCCGTGAATCCCTTCTGACTGACAGATCTGATCTTCTGATAGGTTTATTTATTAGACTTCAACATGGGCGAGTAACAAATCAAACAATGCGATAAACTACTCCAAGGTGTTCCTACTTTGACATAATCTGAACACCCATGTCTTCATTAGTGACGATTCAAACCAGATCATTGTGGACTAATTGATCAGAATCATGCTAACTTAGCCCTTTTAAAAAATCTACACACAATTATATTACTGACAAGTAACACACTAGGTATGTGCTGACGCACAATTTCTAGAAATACTATTTATTTGTATGGAATGAAGATTGAAATGTACATGAAATGTGTGAAATACGAGTATACATCAAATTAGGTGTCAAAGAAAAAGCATTAGGTTCCAACATAGAGTTGTTCATCCAATGAATTTACTTGGCCGAGGCTGACAGAATTCAAAGAAAAGTGTTCAAACACCTATCCTGATGACATCACCAAAACATAAAAGACATCCAATACGAATACACATCATAACATTCAAAACTCTCAACACTTAAAATGAGTTTAGGAAATTCCAGATTTCCTGAAAAAATAAGGCGTAGTGAATATTTTCCACTCTCTGCAATGGTCTTCAAGACGAGGTTCCAGGAATATGGACTGTGATTCCCATGGCTATTAACGGTCGTTTGGTAGTCATTAGTAATCAATTGCAACCTTCTATTTACATAATTTACATACCCCATACATATTTATAAGGGGACATTGTTTTTTTACTTACGTAAGTACGAAATTTTCAAATCTACGCAGTGTAATTTCACTTTTTTATCACTTAGTTTTACACTAGCATAATATTATCAATTTATTAGAGTCACTTGGTTGTTTGTACAATCTATTTTTCATGAACCTCCCCATGAAGAATCCACGAAAGTTTGGTTGTCATCTGGTAAACAAATTAAAGGCTAGTATTTCTCAATGTACTCAATAATGGACCTTTTTATTAAAACACTTACATTACTATCTAATGTATATATTTTATTTTCACCTCTGATAATTTTCCATACACAGAGAGTTGGACTTTTAAATCTAAGTCTTATGAACCAAGTCTCCGATTCTCTTAAGTAATCGGATGAAACAAATAAAACGCCTTGATACTTCTACTTAATTGACTTATACATTATTTTTTTTTGGTGGACATGAATTTTTCTCTATCTATGAAATAGGAACGAAAAATCGTAACTTTCATAAATTGCTATCTCCACCATCAAATAGTTCACTCTAAAGAGATATTGGATCCAAAAGGATATATTGATCTAGTTTGAGATAATGGAGAGGGTCAAGGGTGGGATCAAAAGCCTATGGCATTTATTCAACATAGTCGATAAATATATCATGTCAAACGTATGAAAATAGAATAAAGTCTTAATTGTTGTTGACCAGATGAAGAATCGAACATGATGTAGCATTTGTACCTGAGGCATTTAATTTGCTTTCTGAAAGTAGGAAATTAGTCAAGTTACTGACTTGTTAGTGGCACGCAAGATTTATTTCCCAACACACCCACTCTTATAAACATCATAACCCCTCATGCTACAACAGTCGTGTAATAATTAGCTTTATTACTACAGGGTGAATATTAAAAATCCGAAGTATTGTGTTCGTTTTTTAAAATATATATTTTTTCGCTCCGATTTCATTTTTTTCATATTTCTGGATGTATCATAATCTCTTGAGCAACTTAGGTTTTGTGTCTGTCTGTCTGTTCAATATATACATTCCTTGTAACGCGCAAATCTCAGGACTTTGACGAAATTTTTAAACCTATTGGAGACGTATTGCTTATCCATTTTAAATACATCAACTTCACACTAGTGTAGCGGTTCTTGGTGATAGAGACCATGCGTCTGATCACTAACTTTTATTTTACATAGTGCATTCATAATTTTTTTATTATTAAAATACAATCTAGCTCTGATATTTAAGAAAATCCAAAAAAAATTGACAAAAGAGTGCAAAAATAAAGTCCACGATTTGATGATAAAGAATTTTTTATTTGATCCAGCATATATGAAGAACGGTATTTCACTATGTAAAACAAATTCGAAAAAAATCGGTTAAGTAGTTTTGGAGATACAAGTGATTTAGTATGAAATCTCAAAATTGCCAAGTGTATACAATGTGGAACAATCACGAGAAAGTATTGTGGTCCATAATTGGCAATGTATTTACAATAATCTGTTTCTTTAAATAAATAAAAAATCTTTCGAGGAACCCTGACTTTGTAATAAAGAATGTTTAAGTGCGTTTCCGCTTTCAGCTAATAGTGAGATATTCACAGAACGTACAATACTTTGAATGGTACCTGCTATCTATCAATGCATGGTTTCAATTTAATTTCTAGATCAATAATTTTGAAAACCAAAAACGAGCCGCATGTTAAATATAAGTACATATTGGCCAATATACTAACGAATAATATCATGAAAATAAATAAAATTATCATTTCTCAATAATCCCATGATTAACCAGACACAAATCAAATTCTTGTTTTCCAAATTTTCCTCAACATTCAAAATTCCCGTAAGATGAAAAGCAAAAATCTTGTAAAATAAATCAGGTAAGTGATAGATATTTGTAGGCTCGCTTGTCTCTCTTAAATTTGGTTGTTGGATCAACAGCCAGGGTCGAACCCTAGCTGAGCTGAAATTTCTGAACATTTTTCTCAAATGAAACCTGTCGCTTGAATTTCAAGATATAGCGTATTCGAAGTATAGGTATCCCATGAAACATAAGGTTTCCATATTACAGATCTGATATTGTTCAATTTTTAAGTCAGGTGAATGCGTAACTAGGGTCAAGTAACATTAACCTACAACCAAATAATACATTCGATGGATTCAATCGTTTTACAGATGCGTCCATTTAGTTGTTCACTTCTGATAACATTAAGAAATAGAAACGGAAGAAAACCAGACATTCTGAAAAAATAAGGAACATTGTAAAAGTATAAATTAAGAAAATGAGAAAAGAATACTCAAGAAACAAACAAATAAACCAAAATTACAAGTAGAAGAAAACTAGTGGAGGAAAGGGATCGGCTATAAGGGAGATGAGGAGGCCGAGGGGGACCACCAAATAAACCCCCCACCCAAAATTAAAAGTATCAACAGCAACACATCAAGACACAGCAGCAACACATCAAGAAACAAACAAATAAACCAAAATTACAAGTAGAAGAAAACTAGTGGAGGAAAGGGATCGGCTATAAGGGGAGATGAGGAGGCCCAGGGGGACAACCAAATAAACCCCCACCCGAAATTAAAAGTATCAACAGCAACACATCAAGACACAACAGCAACACATCAAGAAACAAACAAATAAACCAAAATTGCAAGTAGAAGAAAACTAATGGAGGAAAGGGATCGGCTATAAGGGGAGATGAGGAGGCCGAGGGGGAACCACCAAATAAACCCCCCACCCAAAATTAAAAGTATCAACAGCAACACATCAATACACAGCAGCAACACATCAAGAAACAAACAAATAAACCAAAATTACAAGTAGAAGAAAACTAGTGGAGGAACGGGATCGGCTATAAGGGGAGATGAGGAGGCCGAGGGGGGACCACCAAATCATAGCAGCAACACATCAAGAAACAAACAAATAAACTAAAATTACAAGTAGAAGAAAACTAGTGGAGGAAAGGGATCGGCTATAAGGGGAGATGAGGAGGCCGAGGGGGGACCACCAAATAAACCCCCCACCCAAAATTAAAAGTATCAACAGCAACACATCAAGAACCAAACGAATAAACCAAAATTACAAGTAGAAGAAAACTAGTGGAAGAAAGGAATCGGCTATAAGGGGTGATGAGGAGGCCGAGGAGGGACCACCAAATATTTTTTTTTTTTTTTTTTTTTTTTTTTTTACATGAACGGGGGTTCCATTATACATATTCACCTAGCATACCTATATTAAAAAACTAAAATCCTATCTAACTTAACTGATTAATACTAGCTTAAAATAAAATAAATTCTTAGCATTAAATTAAAATTAAATCAAAATTAAACCAAAACTAAATCGAAATTAAACTAAAATAAACCGCAATTCTTTTTGAAAATTGAAACAAAGGTACTCGTTGGATAGCATTTATGTATTGTTTTTGATTTGCGAACGAAAAATAAATTCATAAAGTGCAAACTATTTTACAATAAAAATTCACTGTCTAATTATATTCTTCTTCTTCTTCTTATTATTATTATTTCGCTTCTGACGAGTTACAAAAAAGAAACACAATACTTCCGATTTCTAATATTAGGTACTCTCAGAAGTAAAATGAGAATATAAAAAAGATAGAAAAATGGTAGATATATAAAGTGAGACTTATGAGAGGAGGAACATGAGGAGGAGAGGGAGCGATACAAAGAGAAATAGGAGAGAGCGTGGTACAGTAATAATAACACTTTAGATTTCACAGGAGCCTAGATCTACATGAAAACAATAAGTAAAATTCTAGGACCCCAATAAACATGTATACTAAATTTCAACAAATATTGAAGAATCTGGTCGAGAGTTTTTGCGAAACAGACAGACAAACGAAAGCCAAATCGTCCAGTACCCATGTAAAACAGAACCTCACTGCGTTCAGTTAATAAGTTCTTCTTTTGGATGATAAATTGATTATGTATATGATACATAGTACGTAGATATTGTAGATAATAGCTTGAAAGAAATTGACTTTCAATTAAAAATGAATAAAGCTTCATTTGACACACCCTGTAGAACTAAAGCTAAAAATAAACGACCGACTACTTAACGGGTAAGTACTCAGAGATATTTATAGTTAAAGGTGTGTTTCTTTGCTTTTTCATGTGAACCGCACTATCACTTTAACAATATTAGCTGATTGAACATTATCCACCATGACACAAGACTAGCACTTTCTTTGCATATACATTCACATTTATCTGGTTGAAACACAGGAGGTCATTCAGTCTCTAATGCAAGTGGTCAACCAAGAGATCACTGATCACAATCTACATTATGTAAATAATCACCACTTTGTTTAAAGTCAAGGGTAATCGTTGTTCTTTGATTGTGTAGTTTGTTGCTTTTAGCAGGTTCAAGGGAATCTTTTGGATATTTATCTTCATTAAAAAATCTGGTGTAAACATCACACGACTTTCCTTATCCCAAAAAAAGAAGTCGAATTTCGCCACTGGTAACTCAACGGTAGCAGATAGCTAAAAATCAATGCCAAATTCGAAATCAGCACTTCAAAATCATTGGATTTGATATGTCGCAAGCCCCATCTAGGGTGAATAATAAAAAAGTTAGTCCAAGCGAATCCCCCCAAAATACCGGTAAATTGAGGCCGAGGTCCAAAAAGTTCAAGATATCAAAAAAATGATCAGATAAGACCCCTATTAATTTTTTAATCTAAGAATATAATGTTCTCTAACTTTTTTTGTATCTTTAACCAATTTAAAGATTCGGCGCTTGCGGCTAATATTTGCGGCCCTGCGGCCGCAGAATGCGGCCGATTTCGACCAAAAGTTTCGTGGTTTGTCTGGTGTATAAAATTAATTTGTATAAAAAATTTCAAGTCTCTAGCTATTACCGTTCTCGAGATATCCTGTTTACACACAGACACACAGATACACAGACACACAGACAGACGCACGGACCAATGGCTGAAAACAACTTTTTTGGTATCTTAAGGCTATGATTCGTCCAGAAATGTGAAAAACTGGGTAGGTCAAATTTTCGACGAATACAATACTTTCCTTATTATAGGATAAGGAAAGTAAAAAATAATGTCATTTCGAGAACTTCTGATAGTATTGTAATACCATAATGTTTTGGAGAAATATGCATAGTTCAAAATTATGAAAGGATTTGAATAAACTCGCGCCCGTTTATAATAATCATCAAGGTTATGCAACCTGACGATAACGTTGCTTGACTAGAATTTACCACCTGAAACGCATTCGAAGCGCGTTTATGTGGTAGGAAAATATGGCCCTTCCAACCAAATTAAATACCTGAACGATATTAAATATATTAAACATAATTTATGTGTATACATTTATGTCACTACTTTTGGGTAGCGCACCATTCCGAAATTTCTTATAGCATCTTTTGCTCGAATACAACATTGCTTGCTCGTAGTGCCACCGATACTCTTTTGTACATAATTGCTGGTCTTTATTCATACAAGTACATACTCAGTTTTCCTCACGAGGTATAAGTGGATCCCCGGGCATCCAAAACAAAAAGTATAATTTTTTCTACCCAGCTGGAATTCGAACCCAGATCAGCGTGGGTGCAAGCGTAGTACCGCTACACCAGCAGACCATGGTGATTAGCATCAAAGTGAGAGATATCAAAAACTATTCTAAAATAACTTTTCCATAGCGGAGAAGAATGTGAGATGTAGATTTAATCCCCCAAAAAATATCACTTCGTGACATAAAAAAAGTCCCGCCAAGTCGTTCCCCAAAAATATTTCAGTTCCCAAATTCATCCCTCCGTTCCCAAAATATATATTACTTATTTGTGACCTCCCCCAAAAAAATTATTGAAATCAATTTATGGCCCCGCCTTTTATTCATTCACCTAAGTGCAACAGTATACTTATTAATAGCCTCCCCTCTCTCTTTCTTCTAATGTCCTCTTTCTTTTGTTCCCTGTTGCATGTTGGAATGTTTCCTTTACAAACTCAGAACTTAAGTCTAATTTCCTTGCTCCTTTCACCGACTTGGGCTCTTGGCGGAGTACCACTAACTGGGAATGATAAATATATGAATCTAATAGATAGTGCTATTTTTAAATAATTGAAAAGAGATATTTTAACATAGTAGTTCTTATGGAGAACAGGAAATGAGAAGTCTAGCCGACCGCGACTTAAGGATGCATTATCTGTATCTAAGTCGCAAAATATCTGCCACCAACAAGAATAGGAGCATCAGATCAAGTCACGATTCAGGCTCATTTCCAAATATCACGTGTTTACATATGTCTACATTTATACCATGTAGACATATGTAAACACGTGATCTACCATGACAGGACTCGAACCTGCAATCTTATAAAAGAACCAAGACATCAGTTCCTTTGGCTAAGAACGGACCTGCTGGGTGGTACTCCGCCAAGAGCCCAAGTCGGTGAAAGGAGCAAGGAAATTAGACTTAAGTTCTGAGTTTGTAAAGGAAACATTCCAACATGCAACAGGGAACAAAAGAAAGAGGACATTAGAAGAAAGAGAGAGGGGAGGCTATTAATAAGTATACTGTTGCACTTAGGTGAATGAATAAAAGGCGGGGCCATAAATTGATTTCAATAATTTTTTTGGGGGAGGTCACAAATAAGTAATATATATTTTGGGAACGGAGGGATGAATTTGGGAACTGAAATATTTTTGGGGAACGACTTGGCGGGACTTTTTTTATGTCACGAAGTGATATTTTTTGGGGGATCTTATAACTTTTTGTAGTGGCCCTGCATAGAGGTGTGGGGTGTATCATACATGTTGTTTCAATAAAAAAAACTATTTAGGTAACATATTAAATAATGACTTTAAAGGAACAAGGAACAAGGAACAATCCTTCTCCAAATTATTCTTTCACCTAAAAAGTAGACATGCGACTTTGACTCATCTGGGAGAGTGATAATAAGATTATAGTAGATACTGAATATCTATACACCAACTTTTTTCTAAGCTCTGAAAATGATCCTTTTCCTAATTAAGGGCCAAATGTCCCTTTTAAGGATAATAAAACAATAAATAGCACACCTACCACTCACAAGAAAAAAATTAGCCATCGTTTGTGAAAATCGGTCTAGTAGTTTTGGCTGTAGAGCGGTCAACGTGAAAGAAGAAGCAGAAGATGATGACTAAAATGACGTCTTTAACCCTTATTAACCCGAGTTTTTTTTTCTTGAAATGTATTTAAAAAATTATTGGATCTTGTTAATTACTCAATTTAAATAAACTTTTTCCCTTAAATTTTTTTTCTCCAAATTACCGTTTGTCCCCAATGGGGTGTTGCTTAGATGCAACGCGGGGCTAATGAGTGGTATAAAAAAGACTTTTTTACTTTCCTTATCCTATAATAAGGAAAGTATTGTATTCGTCGAAAATTTGACCTACCCAGCTTTTCACATTTCTGGACGAATCATAGCCTCAAGATACCAAAAAATCTGGTGTAAACATCACACGACTTTCCTTATCTCCCAAAAAGGAGTCGAATTCCGCCACTGGTGACTGAACGGTAACAGATAACTAAAAATTAATGCCAAATTCGTGATCAGCACTTCAAAATCATTTAATTTGATATGTCACAACCCCCATCTAGGATGAATAATAAAAAAGTTAGTCCAATCGGGTCCCCCTACAATACCGGTAAATTGGGGCCGGTTTCCAAAAAGTTAAAGATATCAAAAAAATGATCAGAGTGAACCCCTATTATTTTTTTAATCTGAGAAAATGTTGTTCTCGAACTTTTTTTGTATCTTTAACCAATTCAAAGAAGCGGTGCTTGCGGCCAATATTTGCGGAACTGCGGCCGCAGA
This sequence comes from Bactericera cockerelli, assembly GCA_024516035.1. Lineage (NCBI taxonomy): Eukaryota > Metazoa > Arthropoda > Insecta > Hemiptera > Triozidae > Bactericera > Bactericera cockerelli. The sequence goes on along the minus strand of CM044957.1, from coordinate 32,807,581 downwards.
ATGCGGCCGATTTCAACCAAAAGTTTCATGGTTCGTCTGGTGTATAAAATTAATTACCATACCAAATTTCAAGTCTCTAGCTCGTACCGTTCTTGAGATATCCTGTTCACACACACACAGACAGACACACAGACAGACGCACGGACCAATGGCTGAAAACCACTTTTTTGGTATCCTGAGGCTATGATTCGTCCAGAAATGTGAAAAGCTGGGTAGGTCAAATTTTCGACGAATACAATACTTTCCTTATTATAGGATAAGGAAAGTAAAAAGTGGTTTTCAGCCATTGGTCCGTGCGTCTGTCTGTGTGTCTGTGTGTCTGTGTGTGTGTGAACAGGATATCTCAAGAACGGTAAGAGCTAGAGACTTGAAATTTGGTATGCAAATCAATTTTATACACTAAACGAACCACGAAACTTTTGGTTGAAATCGGCCGCAAGATGCGGCCGCAGGGCCGCAAATATTGGCCGCAACCGCCGCTTCTTTGAATTGGTTAAAGATACAAAAAAAGTTAGAGAACAACATTTTCTCGGATTAAAAAAATAATAGGGGTTTACTCTGATCATTTTTTTGATATCTTGAACTTTTTGGAACCCGGCCCCAATTTACCGGTATTTTGGGGGGACCCGCTTGGACTAACTTTTTTATTATTCACCCTAGATGGGCGTTGCGACATATCAAATCCAAAGATTTTGAGCTGCTGATTACGAATTTGGCACTGATTTTTAACTATCTGTTACCGTTGAGTCACCAGTGGCGGATTTCGACTTCTTTTTGGGGGATAAGGAAAGTCGTGTGATGTTTACACCAGATTTTTTAAAATAGCTGAAATAACAAATTGAAAACGTTTTATTATTCATCATTTTACATAGTTATAAAAGTATAAAAAAATAAATTAGCAAAAAACAATTATTGCAACTAAATTTTAAATTTTCTTTGGTGAATAAAGGTCAGAATGTCAGTGTCAGCGGGGGTCATGCTTAGAATGTCAGCAGTGAGACTAGGGTCTCCTGTGATAAGTCTCGAAACAACTTACACAAAGACCTACATCACACTTTCTACAGGATGTGTGGATTATACTGGTACAATAAGCGCCAGAACATCGACGGTGTTTCTTGCCTTCATTAACCACGACCAATTTGGTCATACCTCACATCATCAAAGCCAGGTAGCGCCTGTGGTCTGAGGGCAGGTCGGCCTACTTGTGTCGGAGGGACACCATGAGTTCGCAAGTAAGAGTTTGCAATGGCTCTTTTGAACTGGAGTTGAGTTATCCATTCAGCATGTTACATGCTGTATACATTCCAAGCATTTTGAGCACTGACATCAAGTGTCCACGAGAAGATGGCCCACCACCATTTCTTATTACGGATCGCTATGCTATGTCTGTTGATGTTCTCATCCATCAAGACTGTCCCTTTCATGTATTTGTTATATTCAGTAACTCTAGATGGTTGTCTAACCTTTGCAACTCGTTTTAGCTCACATGAGTATCTATTTACATGAGAGATGGGTTGCACAGAGTGAATGGTAGAAGCTAATGTAACTGCTGCATTATCCTTGTGTCGGAGGGACACTGCTGCAATAATTCTCATATGAAATAGGCATGGTAATAACCCCGCGTTGCGAGAATGCAACACACTCAAATGGGGTTCCATAAAGCAGTAATAATTGTACTTTTGACTACAAAATATGTATTAATGGATTCCAGAGGCTTTCATTAATTTAAATAATTAAACAGACAGTAAAAAATAAAATTAATTGAAAAGTAAAATTGAACTTACCTTCGAAGGTCCGACATTTTAATTTCCAAAAATAAACGCCCCGGCGTTTATCTTCCCTACTTGCACCTCTTTTACAAAATGAGCATGTTTTTTTCGAGGTGATAAGAATATTTTGTTTACATTGCAGATCACGTGATTTCAATGCGAAGATGTCAACCAAAAAAAAGAAAAAAATCAAAAACCAGGCCTACCACCAGTGTTGCGTCAATGCAACGCGGGGTTAAGAAGGGTTAAAGTTTGGTTTTCTCCAACTTAACTCAAACGATTTTGATGGTTCTTTTTTCAAAGCTTGTCTTTATCGGGCCCCAATCTATGTATATGTATTTATAGTCCGATTTCCTTCATCACTTGTACTTTTTTTCCTACAGCTACAACAATTGTGCTACTTTTGCTCTGGCGTATAATATCACTTGGTAAATAAATAAATTAATTTTTTTATCATTATAATAATGATAGCATTTTAATAATATAATAATTAATCTCGCCTTATTTATGGGACAGAAAAACGAAAGTCAATGCAAGTTAAAACAGAACCCCTCTTAGTGAGGTTGCTTCGCTACCTCACTTCGCTCCCTCACGGTTAATAATAGTATGTCCTATATTGTGTAACGTCAATATTATTGTTTTTTGGCTTTTTTTTACATGGCAGGGTTCTCCTTAAAGAAGCTCTTCCATCCAACAATAACTAGTGTTTCTTTGAACAGTAAACCTCAAACAGATTCAACTATCGCATTATAAATGTACAATCAAGCAATTTAATACCCCACTCGATAAGTTTTATATAAAACATAATTATCAACCGGCCTTTTTTTATTTTTTTGACCCTTTATCGATTTTTTACCACAGTGCGGCCCCCTTAGGTTTCACGATTTCCGAATTTCACTAATGAACTTATATAATTATATATTTTCAACGACTCAAGAGTGTCACTTGTTTTATAAAAAAAAAAGAAAAATGGTTTTCTTTTTTCACCAAGACGGCCCCCATTTGGCCTCGAGTGGTCTACTTAAAGTATAAGTAAAATTTTAGTATTAGAAAATAAACATGTATACAAAATTTCATCAATTTTGAAGAATCCGTTCGGGAGTTATCGCAAACAGAACAGACAAACAGACAGCCAATTTGTCCAGTACCCAAGTTAAAACAGAACCTCACTTAGTGAGTTCGTTCTCACTGTGTTTGGTTAATTATGTTTAAAAGAAGGTAAGATAACAAGCGAGACCTTCCCTCAAGTCGAAGAACGATTAGAGAGATAGTCCGAGTTATTCTAAAATTAATCCCGTTTCATAAATTGGCCCTTTGTCACAGAGTTTTACAAGGATACTGTGGTGCCATTTATTTTATCCAAGATGGGCCCCTCAACTGGTTCAGATAGTGGGTACACCCTGAACATATTTCCTTAATTTATGTCAGATCTAATAATTAGGACTTTTAAGTGCCATTATTCCAGCAGTATGTCCAAAATGTATTATTATGTGGTAAAAATCCCAAATGGGAGGATAACTATGTAGGTAATTTTACAATTAATTTGTGTGAAAGAATACTGAGAACGAAGCTTATTGTGTTGTTCACGTAATAAATGACAAATATAATTTTTTTTTTAAACTGTAAATTTTTTATTGTTATATTATAAATGAGGTACAACACAACCCACAACAAAAAGGGTAATAGTACCTCATAAACTCACTAAATTTAATGTAAATTATGTAAAATTAAAATAAGTAAAGAGTAGGTATTTTGTTAAAAATACTAAAAAAAAAAAAAAAACTGAAATGTCCTAGGTGGGTTTCGAACCCGCGGACCTCAGGAACTTTCAGCATATTACAGTGCCGCCCTTACCACTGAGCTAACTGTACGGATGATAAATATGCGCGGTTTTTGCAACACATAAAAGCTTCACTTTACTTTACTTCGTATAATAAACTTTTTAGCGGCCAGCGAAAGAAATATTTACTAGAGAGAATTGCATAGGGAGGGAAGCCTTTCACTTCCTATGTACCTAATAGGTATCTACATTCCTAATTAGGAATAGGTATTAGGTAGTGTAGGGGCTTTTACAAAGTTTTCTATGAAACTTCTATATTTCCTACTTAGAAAGGTCCCCATACATTTATGACATTCATGTTACACATACATAATATTATGTAACATTGGGTACTACAGATTTTTTACATTTTTGAAACAAATATAACAAACATTTTAGAAGGAAAAAAAATCTTGTCTTTTTCACTCCTTGGGCATTACAGGTTTAATATACCTATGTATGTATGAATGAATTTATTTGTGGTCAAGAACAAGGCCTCTTCACAAATTTTGTGGGTAGCGCAGCATTACTAAGAGCCTCCATTACTTTTCAAAATCAATTACATTAATTTATTTTTACTCTGGTAATGCCGCCACTGGTCGTTACTTATTCAGTAACTACTCATTTTTCCTCACGAGGTATGAGTGGACCCCAAACACCCAAGTAATGTGCAGAAAAAAACCTGAAAAGCTGGGGATCGAATACAGGTCACCATGCGTGGTAAGCTTAGCGCGCTAACTCACTCAGCACCGGCGACTATTTATGGGTTAGTATACCTTTACACAATTTCACATCGGGACATGTGGATTGAAAGGTTTGTGAGTGAATAGGTATATACATAATAAACAAGATTGAATATCTATACTCCAATGTTATTCTGTTCTCTGAAAATGATCCTTTTCCTAATTAACGGCCAAATGGTAGCTTTTGGGATAATGAAACCATAAAAAGGCACACCTACCACCCAGAAGAAAAAAAATGAGCCATCGTTCATGAAAATCGGTCCAGTAGTTTTGGCTGTAGAGCGGTCAACGTCAAAGAAGAAGCAGAATTTTTTGAAAAAAATGACGTTTTTACAGTGTGATTTTGACCAACTTAACTCAAACGATTTCGATGTTTCTTTTTTAAAAGCTTGTCTATTATCGTGCCCCAATCTGTATATGTAGTTCAATTTCCTCCATCACTTGTACTTTTTCTCCTACAACTACACGAAATGTGCTACTTATGCTGTCGCGTATAGTATACTCTTGGTAGCGCGCGAACTATTTCGATTGACTTGGCGGGTCGGAGCGCTACCGCGCTCCTTAATATAATACAAGTCTCTATCATCACGACTTAATGAGTCAATATCGTTAATAGGTACCATTAAGTGTTAAATATAGCCGAGTTTCACAGGTGCGAGATTTTCTGAAGGCGTCGCATTTGTTTCAGAAGGCGTTCTATAGATAGTAGATAGAGCTTGATTGAAATTGCCACCTCGACAGATCGAACAATCGATGCAACAAAAAACACGGATTTGGATTATAAGTTAATCGATCATACACAATGATCATAAGCAATTCATTAAACATTATCTGATCGCTGATCTGTGCAAGTAATATAGGTAAGCCAGGTGTGTGTATCTTATGGACAATGAGAAACTGTGCGAACTATTGAGTTACCGGTATAGAAAGAGCTATTAGGTAGTTTATACTAAGCTTAGTAGCTAATACATACTTAGAAGATAATGATACACAGGTATGGTTATAAATAAAATTAATAGTACAATTATACAAATACACTCTCACTGTGCTCAGAGGTGTAAGGAAAAATAACTTACTCAGGTAAGTAATTATGAGTAAAACTCTCAAATCATTAAATTTGATATCAGTCAGGTACATACACTAACCACAACAACTTGTTGTATCCTGCAGTTACCTATCAATTCTCTAATCGCAACATCTTTCTTCAGAACCGCAACTACATCTTATTTATTTATCTCTAAATTATCTAATCGCTAAACTGACGTCACATTTCAAAGCATCATCTTACTCTATATTTCAACACAACATTGAACATCATGCTTAATTTCTAGCTGCAACATCTTATTTTATCTCTAAAGTCTAACTAAAACATCTTATTTTATTCTCAACGGATACATCTCATCTTCAGCCGCAACATCTTAGTTAATCTTTTACTGCAACATCTTGGTTAATCTTTTACTGTAACACCTTAATTGATATCTATCGCTTTAACTGCAATACCTATCTTCCTAAATTTCTAACCGTAAAATTTTAATTCACCTCTAGCCGCAACATCTCATTGGATTTCCTGAAACCGGCGGGCAAGATCTTGCCTATCAGCGATCACGCTAACTGTTCTCAGAAACAACAGGTTACTTTTACCGCATTCTTCCCTAATAGACTGAACAGTCTGTACACAGTATAAATATGATAAAAATCACAACTTTAGAAGACAAATTTGTTATTCATGAAGAAATATCAGACATCCAGTTCCTAGGGAAAGGATTTTTTTCTTCTATTTTCTCAAGTTGATACAAGAAAGTCAGAAAGAACGCATTCAGTATAGAGAGCTCTGGTAAAAAAATGATAATACTGAAACCTATTGACTGCTATATATTCCCCTCTCATGATTCAACCCTACAATGAGTAGAAAGAGATGGGTAATGGTAATACCAATACCGAGTATTTCATAGAACCGGTACTTCAGTAATCGGTTACATAAAAGTACCGAGTATTTACCTTTGTACTTGGTTACTTTTGTACTTGGTTCTTGAGGTTCTGAGAGTAAATGGATTCGAGTAGGTTTCCATTTTTTTTTTTTTTTTTTTTTTCATTGTTAAAATAATTATTTGTATTGTAATAATGTCCATTTTGTATCTAATAAAGTGTTGTATAATAATAATAATAATATGACCTTATACATCATCTTCCGTAACACGACGCACATAGGCCGAACTTCCATCTTTCTATGGTAATGTGATATAATCGTACATATATTATTGCGGTATTACCTTCATAAATCTAGACGAGATAAGTATAGATAGACACATGATGCAGTGTGCTGTAGGTATACAAGGAAACCGGGTTTGTTAAAATAAACAATAGCTAGTCCATTGTACGAGTATTACGACAAGTTTCTTGTATTAGAACATAATCGTAAAATTTAGTGGCCTGGGAAAACATTTGATTATTTTTTTAAATAGACTTTTGACCTTATACCTACGTTAATTTTTTAAAGCTTTATTATTCTGGTCGATTCACAACACCCATGCAACTGCACTCATTGAGTAAGGGCGAATCAGAGTATCACATAATAATATACATCTACATAAATATGTATAGGTAGATCATTAATATTTTTTAATGAAATCTACTAACTTCATGAAAGTGTTGAAATTTTTGCCAAAGAGGTAACGGATAATTTTGTTTCCACGCTAATTATCACGGATATAAAGTACCGAGATACCACGTGGATATAAATAATATGTTTGCACTATTTTCTGTAAAGTCATGATTGGTAGACAACAAGCTGGGACAACCATTAGCTGAGTCATATTTCCAGCTGTTCAAACGCACTTTAACGGGGAATTAAATATCAAACGAACTCTGAGAGCTCATACTCACAGTGAAAGAAATGTAAATACATAAAATATATCCCAAAATTAAAAAAAAAACAAGAAAAAGTTAGCTGCATGCCAATCTTATTAACATGGAAAAGGAAATGGTTAAATGTATTGTATTGAGTCTGCTTTCTCAATCGACCTGCAGAAATAGCTTGAAGAACTGAAAGGGTCTGGGAATTGGCTGGATGAATACTGACCTTGGTAATATGCTAGGATAATTTGTCTGGCGATCTTATTACTATAGCAGGATATCATGGTATTTCCTTAACATAATATTAAGGCTCAACTTGACCAGAAGTTCAGAGGAAATGTCTTCAAGTCTTTCGTCCTATTTATGACATTTAGGGTCATTGAAAAGATCTTCAACATTTCCGGATCCAAACAATGATCGGACGACTTAAAACAAGGGAATATTTTGGAGACGAATGTCCTGCATCGATGGTTGAGAATCTAGTCTGGTAATTCTGGTAGTGTGGGGACTGGGGACCAGTCGGTTCGGACAATGGCTGGACAACCAACGTTCAATTATTTACTTAATATCCTACATTCTTGTTATACTGATTATTATAAATTATTCTATACCTAAAATTGTTTTTAATTTATTTTGACTCTCGGCTTAAGACGAACCTAATGACTCCAAGTACAACGTATGCATATTTTTCTATGCATAGTAAAAGTATGTATATCGATGATGTTTAACAAAAATGAAGGTTTTCAAGTTTACAATGACAAAAGAGCAAGACCGAATCAATTAACACCTATAATTTTGATGATCATGATGACTACAAACAAATGACCATTTAAGAGTAACAAATAAAGATTCTTTTCTATCTTTAATAGAATACCTATGTATGTTATCAATTTGTCGTTTATAGATTTAGCAATTAGTCTTAGATAATAATATTGAATTTGTGTGATCAGTCCATTTAAAATAGACTGATTGCACAGTTTTCAACCTTCAAATAACCAGAAGTCTTATGGAGTGAAATTAACAAGACAAAATGAAAACGAAAAAAAAGAAAACTGCAAAATAGTATGACCGTTACTGTGAATAACAAAAGATATTGGTTAGTTTAAGCATAATTATACTGTTGAAGTTTATTTACAAATTTATGTGAACATAATTATGTCGAGTTATTATTCTAAGTCACACAACGGTTTCAGTCATGTACGAGTGTCTGTACGGTACAGTCCCACATTTTTTGGCTCGCCACTAAAAAGTCTATTTATGTTCTCATAAGATTTAGAACCCAATACTCTGGCCGAGCTGATACATTATTTTGAGTTTGTTCACCATACCAATCATTATAAAAAAATAATTCAAACTTTCTTTTGGGTACTATATTTTTACATTTTTTATCGTTAATAATAATAATGTTGTTGTAGCCAGCTTGGCTACAGCTGGAGGGGTGAGTGATGGTCTCCAGGAAACTTTATTTCAAAGTTGGCTCGTCCTGAACCATATATTTCTATTTGCGATCAATCATCATGAGGACTTGGACTTTTCTTTATAAGCCATTAAACCCTTAGGAAACTGCAAGCTAGCCTAGCTTGTAAGGGTTGGCTAGTCTGTTCTCTATTTATAGTCCTCTAGCGAGACACTGGTCTTCTCCCTGTTTAACGTCCCCCAGCCAGACTCTTTAGTGGAAGGTAACTACCAGGCGAGGTAAATGCTCAAACCATTTTCTACCACCTAACCTTCAGAGTCTTATTATTGTGTGGTCACAAATTCAAATTACTGAGGTAAAATCATTGCACTGGGTGAGATTCGAACCAACGAATCCCTACGCTACCTGGACTAGGGCGTTAACATCATTATAATGATGTTAACCAATAACTGATACATTATTTTGCTTTTACACATCAAAACACCAGTATTTTGGTTGTATTACTATTTGTACATTTCTGTTCACAGACATGATCGAAATTAATGTGCAAATATTCCTGAATGGACCGAGGTATAACCAACTTGTCAATACCGAATGGAAGCTCATACATCTCTCGCAGATAATCCCACACAACGCAGCGACACAGTTCTTGGAGGTTGAAAGGGTTCTTGGGTAGAACATTATCCACCACTAGATCCACACAGATTTCTGGCATCCTCTCATTATCGTCAAGAACACATTCGTCAGGCTCTGGAACATAGGGATGAATTTTGAGCAAGTTTTCCAAACAGCGGATGGTTTCCGCTGGGTAAGGTAGGTTGTTGCAAGAGCTATAGTTCAACTTGGTAATAATAGGTTGGAACAGGCAAAACTTGGTGTAATCACGATTTGTTTGGGGCAGAGTGACAGTAGCTCCGTATTTCAAGAGCAAGCCCAACACATCATAGTGGCCTGCTGTAATGGTGACTTTAGCGGGAGTGGCACACCCATAAGACTCCATGCAGACATCAATGAACCTCCTGTCAACGCCATGGTTCTTGAACATCAACTTAGCTTTAGTGGCATGAACTAAATAGTATTCCATGGCTTGTATGTTCTCTTTCCTCGAGCTGTAATCACTTTTCCAACCGGAAATCAGTCGAGTCACTTTGGTACCTAATATTGCTCCTTCGAAAAACTTCTCGAAGGTTTTCTCACACTCATAGATGGCATTTAAAAGTTTCACAACAGTGTCAGTATCATCTAGATTCCAATCAAAGCAGAGTTTGGTGGCTACATATAGAAAGTTATGATACTTCCCCAGCAAGCATACGTTCTTGTTGTTCCTCTTGGAGTCATCGTGGAATTTGAGAACGCAGTCTATGGCTCTCCTGCAAGCTTCTTGCTCTGATATGTTCTCTGCGGAAGCACAACCTAGCATCACTGTGGTGAAGTAGTCGACCATCTGTTTCCGCTTGTATCTTGCCATCAAGCATCCTCGGTCCAAATTTTCCAACACATTTTCAAAAAACACTTCCAGTATAACTTCCATTATTATTGATATACAATATTATTTAGTATTCTTGATTAAATGAAGTTGACTTGGTCTAAATTTCTGGAATATTTTTTATTGTATAAAAAAAATAGTATTACGATGAATATTACACTTAAATAACAGTAATTTCGAAGCTACACCTAAAGGTGTATCTAAATGAAAACTGAGGAAATGCCTGACATTCTCCATACTGAAACTGAGGGGTAGTACTGCTAATCAAATTAGGAATACAACTTAAATGGCTTCAATGCCTCCCTCTCAGTAATCGACAATGATTTCCCCGATACAAGCGAATTGAACGACGTTTTTCTTATGGATCTATGTTTATTTAGCTACAACAGCTTTTGGGAGAACTCGCTGTACTATAGAATTGTAAAATAAGTACAGAAATGTCTTCTTCTAAGGAGATTAGTCAGGAAGGAAAAACGTTAGTTAATTTCAAATGAAACTTACCTTTATCCCAGTGCAATTTGTGCAATTAATAAAATAAAATGGTTCTTGAAAGAATATTTAGTCAACCATATGAGTTGAACAACTAATGTGATAGCAAAATTATTGAAGGTTTCCAGATTCGTAAATCACTGCATAATTATTGTATACCTACCTCACTGAATTTCATAATTACTTAGGAATGCCTGTCAGTAAACATGTCTGTTGATAGCCTCAGTCAGTCAATGAGAAAACTAAAATAAGATTGCAAAAAAAATATAAATCAACATATTATTTACTAATTATTACTATACATACAAATTATTTATTTGTTAAACTTAAGTTTTCAGTCATTTTGCATCCTAAATAGGTAAATTTAGATAAATAACTGACCAAGGTCTATAATGTGTGGCAACATGAACATTTATGAACAACTGTGATCGAAAGATCTTGAACTGCGTATCATTAAGGCTCTCAGTAGGCAAATAGTTAGCATTATAATAAATTTTGTAGTGTTGCAACACTTCACAAACGTCTTCTTCATGTTGCTAATGATTATCGTCAAGATTTGGATAATAGTTAACTTTAACTCAGTAGTGCGTTCTACGTTGATAGATTCAAGTAGTGAAAGAGCAAAACCAAACATTATCAAAATAACAATCACACGAATGTTACTACTTCTTGTATCTATTGTTAAACAACTACCCAACTGTGCCATGGTTTTTGACATTAAAACTGAATGACCTCAGATATTAATTTAGCCATTGACACTTCATCAACTAGTTAATGAAAATTGCAATCTGATGAAGGAAATCAAGGAAACCACACGAAAATGCAAATCAGTAACTTTTTTTCGTTTGCATAAAGTCAGCTCTTACGTGGAAATATCAGTTTGTAAAAACAGAAATGTATGAAGTTTCACTAGGTATAGGTACATAATTATGTTGCTTGAAGCGTAACCAAATAATTAGATACAAAAGAGGATTGATTTCATCGAGTGTAATGTCCCGAAGTTGTCTAAAAAAAATAAGTACATAATACGTTATGGAATGTAACTGTTCAAGTACATGAACATATTTACAATTTCTTTTGGTATTTAGAATAGATTCTTATGATATTGTCACTGATCTACTACTGGACCATTCATTCAAGCATTGGTTTGTTGAGCCTTCAAGTCTACCAGGTTCATACGTAGAATGCATTATTGTCTTGGCATCTTTTCTTTTGCCTTCAGCAATAGTTTACATTGCACCCTAGCTACTCTCATTAACTCATTTTCTCCATAAATCACGTTAATTATATTCTAGACCTATAGGATTTCATTTTATTTTTCAACACCTTATGAGAAGAAGTCCTCGAGGTCTACGTCATAGGACAATAGGACATGCAGGTCTCCTCTATAGAACAACATTCCATTGATGAGTACACTGAACACGAACAGCCCTCTTGAGTACTTTAGGCTTTTTACTTTCTGTTTCAAGTCACTACTCCGGATCAGCAGGTAGCTACTCTAGTTCAGGATTTTTTTCCTCTAGGCTTCAAAGGGACAGATGTGGTCCTGGATTCTATCCCCAAGTACCTCACTACTCATTTCAGATTGATCATTGTTTCAGCTTTTATTAATTCTCCACCAATATTCTACTCGCACCCATACATTAATCTTTAATAAGTGTTAAAAACAACCTTTACCATACGAGGTGTGGCTATTTAGTTCGTAGACGCGAGCCGCTACGCAAAAGCTGTTCATGCTAGGAAGATATGATGAACATGTTTAGACAGCTTCAAGTCTTGTGTTTTGATTGATAGCTGTCACATGCCTGTACTGTAATTAGTTAAGTTGTGATAGCCCGACGCGCAAGACACCTTTTTTTAATTTTGCCGGAATTATTATTAATACAAACGTTGAGCAACGAGTGATTATTGAATTTTTCGTAAATTTGCTGGTGAAACTTTTTCTTTGTTAAAGACAGTGTACCAGGAGTCATGTTTGAAAAGATTAACGCTTTATAAGTGGTTTAAACGGTTTTAAGATGGTCAGGAAGATGTTGAGGACGATCCACGTCCTGGTCGCCCCCAAACCTCAAAAACTGACGAAAAATTTGAAAAAACTGGTGTTATGATTCGTTCTGACAGGAGATTAACTCTTAGACTAATGGCTGATACACTTAAAATTAATAAAGAATGTGTGAGAAAAATTTTGCACGAAAATTTCAACATGACAAAAGTTTGCGCAAAAATGGTGCCATGCGCCAGTCCACAGTGCCTTCTCCGTGAAGATGTTCCTGGCCAAGTACAACATCCCAGTGTTGGAACACTTCCTTACTCACCCGACCTGGCCCCGTGCGACATTTACTTATTCCCAAAAATCAAATCTACCCTGAAAGGTACCAGATTTGACAGCGTAAATTCCCTTAACACATAGACGACCGGGTGTACCACCGGTGGTACACGCGTGTCTGTACGGAATGGACCGGGTGTAACACCGGTGGTACACGCATGTACTACGCCTGTGCCTGTGAATAGCCTAAACATCGCCGGTCCCACGGGAGAATTCACTAAAAACATGCCGGAAAAAACCGCCAGATGTCTTGAAAGGCCTCACACAAAATGACCTCCACCACTGTTTCGATCAATGGAAAATTTGCTTAGAACGTTGTAGGGATAGAGGAGGGGAGTACATTGAAGGGGATAACTACTAATGTTGGGTAAGTTAAACACACATCGTTTTATGGGAAGAGTCTACGAACTTAGTAGCCACACCTCGTACATATCCAATATCAACTAACCAACCAACCGACCACTGCTTGTATGGCCTTGGTGTAAGTGAGTACAATAATTTCGTCAAATTATTGTGTATTAGCGTTGATTAATGATTAATACATATGTCTAACTGCATTTTATTGAACTACAAAGTCATTACATTCCACGCAATGCTGCATTTTGTCACCAAAAAATAAACTTTTGAAAATAAATTGATGCCATGAAAAAGATTAACATAATTTTCTTCATGGCATCAATTTGAACTACCATTTGTCTTATTTCATTAGGGTAATAAATGTAAACCCTTAACCTGGATCTGAATATAAAAAAAAAATCTTTATCTACATTCTACAGTACTGTTGTACTTTAATAAAAAGCTAGCTTTCAATGAAACTGTTTATTTTGCACTAAGATGTAGACAACAAATATATGAAATTTTGGAAGTTTTCACTCCTGCCATTGTTGAATCATGGGTGGGAAATTCGTGTGTATGAAACCAGAAAGACAGGTTTGCTGTTTCGCAAATTTAACCTGTTGCCTGAATAGCACTTCCCTAATATTTCATGGCTAAGAAGTAGTCCTGTTCAGATCTAATACTGTGGTAGTAAACTTTGTCACTATATGTATTTATGTACATGATAAATTATAACAGGTGGTACAAGACCATAGTCGTAACCCGGAGTTTGATGGTTCAAGTTCCGAGCTTTCGAAATATTAGTGAGTTCGGGTTTGAGAATTTTGACAACTTTTTTGTCGCTGGTGATTAACAAAAAGATAATTTTGGTCAGGATTGCCTTGCTGATTTCTTTTGGAACGTGTTTCACTTTTTCAAATGTTGGCGGGAGCAAAAACTTGGAGAGAGATTTTAATTCAGAAAAATATAAGTACTGGACAATCCTTTGTAGATACTCCTACATGTAGTTATGAGGAAGTAAAAAGAAAAGGTGTTTTTTTTTTTTTTTTTTTGGTTTAACGTCGCTTTCAACTGCCATGGTCATATCACGACGGGGGTTTTACCCTCCATTCGCAGGAAACTCACAAACCTGCTACTCACATTGACCTCACCCAGCCTGAGTGGGGCCGGGAAAAGCCAGCGTCACGAGAATTAGAATTTGAATGGTCACCCATCCAAGTCTTAACCTCGCTGGATGTCGCTTAACTTCGGTGTTCTGAAGGGAACCGGTGTATTCAACATGCCATCGACGCTGGCTAAAGGTGTTTTCTATAATATGACTGGATTGTCCTTTTTCGGACTATTGCGTCTTTGAAATCTAAAATATACTGATATAATTGAAATTGTCAATAATAAATATTATAAAAGCTATTGAAAATCGAAAAAAGTACTCAGCTCAAAAAACATTCTACGCTTAAAATTATGCGAGAGATATTTCATCTTGAACCATCAAATTCAGTTTCAAGAGAGATCTTTTTTTTTTTTTTCTTTTTATTTGAAAAACACAGTCTACACAATGTGTATACAATATGAGAAGAGAAAGAAAGAAGAGTTTATTTCTGAGTAGATAAAAAAAAACACTGCCAATTATGTAGTTAGCTTGGTTTGATCCGGTTTCACCATACAAATCCACAACGAAAATATTTTTGCATGAAATTAAAAAAAAACTAAGAATTTAAAACTGAACAATCTTCAGAGAGTATACTTGTAGAGGTTATTAGACTCCATAAATCATTTAATCGCCTTAAAACAAGTCCTGCAGACACTTGGAAGCATCTAAGTTTGAGGTTTCATACGAGTATAATGATATATTTAGAAAGAAAATAAACTGGTGTGGCACTAAACGACTTTCCTCATCACTCAAAAAGAAGTCCAATTCTGGGACTGGTAACTCAAGGATAAGAGTTTGATAAAAATGAATGTCAAATTTGTAATCATTACTTCAAAATCAAAGGATTTGATATGTCACAACCCTCATTTAAGATTAGTAAAAAAAATCTGTTATGACACCTCATGACTTTCTAATCACAGCCACTGGTTACTCAACGGTAACAGTCAGCTAAAAATCATTGTCAAATTTGTAATCAGTACCTCAAATTATTGGATTTGATATGTAACAAGCCCCATCTACGGTAAGTATTAAAAAAGTTGGTCTAAATGTGACCCTCGAAAATACTGGTAAATTTGGGCCGTGTTCAAAAAAGTTCAAGATATCAAAATATTATATGAATAAACACACTCAGAAAATGCTATTTTCCATTTTTGTCGTGTGGTATAAAATCAACTTTAACAAATTTCAATTCTCTAGCTCTCACCGTTCTCGAGCTATGTTCACACATGGACGCTTGGACCAATGGCCGAAAACAATTTGGTAAACCAGTTTTTTTTTACACAGGTAGGTCAAATTTTCGAAGAATACTATACTTTCCTTATTATAGGATAAAGAAAGTAAAAAAAAATATATTCAAAAGATAACTTGACCCAATTTTTTATTAGCTCTATCGAAAGAGTTTATCGTAAGGATATCCGTGGTACTTTATTTCCGAGCCATGTAACCTTGTTAAATTTTACTTCAAACAGTGGAAATTTGAAAATCATCTTTTGACAGTTATGAGTACACGGAACGATTCCTGACAAAAATTAAAAGGGACTTTATTATGAGCGATAAAATTCGATAGAAAAAATCTGGTGTTTTCATCCACTATTTTTTTTATTTTCCATTTGGAAGTGACCCATTCTATTTAAAATGTATATTTTTGAACTGATACCTACATAATATCTATTGAAAAATATTTAAGTGAATATCAAGATTTCGTATACCAATGTGGTACATCTACTTATAAAATTTTGTCTTTATTCTTTAAAAGAACTTTTGAACGACTTAGACCTTAACCAAGAACAAGAATCTTGTACATCAACAGAATAGCGAGTAATGATTATTTTACTGAGGTAAAATGAGACATTATTTTTGAAGATCAAAAATCAATATGAAATCGGCTACAGTAATTGACAATTTGTTTGAAGAATATCAAGATGTCCCTGCGCCAATTCATGTTTGGCAAGAAACTAATTTCAATGTTCATCTCATACTTCATGAAAAGTTATTTACACTTTAGCTTATACATTATGTACTAGACAATTTAAATTTAAAAAGGTTAGGCCAAAGAAAATCATGTTAACAGAAATACACTGCCAATTATGGGCACAATTTGTATCTTCCTCGGGGATCGTTCACGTCCTATACACTTGGCGATAAATGTGTATAGCGACTTTCCAATAAAAAAAAGTCTTTAGGTATGTTGAAAACTTCATTATTGCATCATTTTTTTTTTCTTCAAATTTTTGGGTACTCTTTCTTCATTCACTTAAAAAATCTCGTCAAAATCAAGTACACCATTCTAGAGATAAAAGCGTTTAAAGGAAAAGTTACTGGTCACGCGTGGTTCAATGTTGATGGAACACGTCTACTAGATGTGTACAAAATATGGTTAAAATCCGTTCAGTAGTTCCTGGCCTTTGCTCGTTGTTGCAAGGAATATAAATAACAGTAAGTCCGACCGACAAAATGGGCAAAGTAAAACACAGTTTTATCTAGGTATATTTTTTTTTTTTTTTTAATTTCAATTTTGAACAGTGTTCACGTTGGTTGGTTATTTACACATTAAAAATAGATAATAAGCAGTTAAAATTTCAACGATTTTTTTTACAAATAAATTGAGATATGAGCAGGATTCTTACCTGGTAGCACGTGCGGCACACAGCACCAACTGGCTCCAGTCCTGCCTGTCCAAACCACACGCTAGCAGCATTCCCTCCTCCTCCAAAGTCAAGGTCACTCACTCTTCAAGACGTTCATCACTGCCATTGTTACAGATATGTCAACAAGTCGCAGGTCGCATCTGGTTCCATTGTGAATCAGCAGAATTGATCCCAACGTCTCTTCCCTAATTCTGATCAGCGGGGAGTCCATCCATTGTTTTCTTCCGCCATTTTGGCTAACGTTAATTTTCCTCGATTAAGATATAATATTAAAATTTCGAAGATGTTATTCATCCCGGTGTTTTGATGTTCAACAATGATCTACATTAGATTTGACAGAGCTGGAGATAATTAGTTTTCTGATTGAAGAATCTAGAAGCTGGAATCTTAATGATGGAGAAGAAGGGGACATTAATGTGTTTCTGGTGTTTGTGACTCAGATCAAACCAATTTAGTCATGCATAGGTAATAAATATTATTTATAGGTAAGTATACCTATTGTTCATTATACATAGGTATTGTAATTATTATTATTATTCAGAAAAGAAGACGCACAATTTTTTATTATTATTTAACATGTTAACGGGGTTAACCCATGTTTTTTACGTGAGAGTGTTCCGTTCTATGGCTGCCTGCATTATTATATGAATAGTTATTTCTGTCCTTTATTGGTTTCAATTTAAAAAAATACAATGTGTGTATAACAATACATAGGTATAAAGTGAAATAATATACTATTATAGCTGCTTAGAAATAAATTAATAGAAAAATTACGTTGAAGTTAACGATTTTGCCAACCAAATCAAGACAAGGTAACGCCGACATGCAAATAAAATCATCATGTAGTTTAGTGATAATTCTTTGAACCCTAAGTACTTTTGGGTAAACCTAAAAGTATTCTCATATTTAAAAAAAAATACATTGTAAACTTTCTAATAAGATAATTTTACAATTTTACAAAATAGTGATAGAATTCTACCTCTGAAAAAGGCATCAAGGATTTATGAATGATTTTTTTTTTTTTTTTTAATTTAGCAAACCAATTAAATTATAAGTGTATTGCGTACTCTTGAAAAAGTGAACCCAAATATTTTCAAATATTTTTTGAGTAGGTTATTTCTCTCGCACATTTTAAACTTGATCAAATGTTATCCTCTTCTCAAAAGCAACACATGTAATCCTCTTCTCAAAAGCAACAACTGTAATCCTCTTCTCAAAAGCAACAAATGTAATCCTCTTCTCAAAAGCAACACATGTAATCCACTTCTCAAAAGCAACAAATGTAATCCTCTTCTCAAAAGCAACAAATGTAATCCTCTTCTCAAAAGCAACAACTGTAATCCTCTTCTCAAAAGCAACAAATGTAATCCTCTTCTCAAAAGCAACATATGTAATCCTCTTCTCAAAAGCAACAAATGTAATCCTCTTCTCAAAAGCAACAAATGTAATCCTCTTCTCAAGAGCAACAAATGTAATCCTCTTCTCAAAAGCAACAAATGTAATCCTCTTCTCAAGAGCAACACATGTAATCCTCTTCTCAAAAGCAACAAATGTAATCCTCTTCTCAAAAGCAACATATGTAATCCTCTTCTCAAAAGCAACAAATGTAATCCTCTTCTCAAAAGCAACAAATGTAATCCTCTTCTCAAAAGCAACAAATGCAGAAAAATTGAATAAGGTGCGAAGCAAGTTTTGAAATAATTGTTCGAAAAATTTCTACGTGGAATAATTTACTTGTGGAATAATTTACCTGTGGAATAGTTTACCTGTTGTTGTTTATAAAATCCTTGGGTTGTCCAGAACTCTGCTCGTGCCTCTCCTGTAAAATTATCTCTGTGCCCCTGGAAATGTCTATCTGTTCAACACGGTGTGTCATTAAGTTCTGTATTTCTTAAAATTTCACTGATATCTCAATGATGTGAGGCAGAAGACTCGGTAAATTTTGCAAACTTACTAGACATTTTCAAATTTTACTATGTAGATATTAAAAAAATAATTAATACACCACGTTAATGAGACTGTTTATGAATTTAATTGTCCCAATCATAGACAAATCATAAAATTTACTACCTGCAAGAGGTTATCATATTCAGACAATTTTCCTCTGCATAATTACCTATAGCAAATCGATTTCTTGAAGAAAAATGTGTAAATATGAGCACTCCTCAAAAGTTTAGTATCTCGGTATCCAGGCTTGTTGTTTTGAATGAGATGATGGTTAATGGTAACCACTTCCAGATCAAATTAATTTTCTTACACACGTTGATTTGGTTATATTTTTTAAAGTGCAGTTAATACCTACATAAAAAAATCAGTATAATATCTTACTGATTACGAGATATTTATGATTTATTCAGTTCTCTAAATATAAGCAAAAATATGGCCAATTTTTATGAAATTGTTCCGGGTGCGTACTATTAACGGGAACTACATGACAAATTTCATCTCTCTATGTCCTATATGACATACCGATATTGAGATAAATTGTACACCCAATTAAACACAACTCATACAGGTACCTACCTAGTCCATACAAAAAGAACATTTGATAAAAATTACTTTTTTGGAATCACGAGAGCCCGATTTGTCCAGGAATGTGATCAGTTCGAATTGACTTCTAAAAAAATGACCCTTTACAATAAGTACTTTCTTTACTTTATAGGTAATGGACTATAAAAATATCAAAAACTCTACAGCGAATTCAAAATTTTATCCAAATTGATGTGTCTGTTTAAGAGTTATCTCATCAAAAATGATCATCGATCTAAAACTATGAATATAACTTTCAATTCGTTCCGTCAATAGGTCATCCAGTTGTATGATATAAATAAATATATATGTTTATATAGATATAAATATACATATTCATTCATTTAATTCTTTTTCGTTATTAAAACTCTACCTACAACAATGTTAAGGAACTAAACCTTTTTTTTCCCCTTTTTTTTCAAAACCTAACAAATTACCGACTTAATCTGAATAGGTTCTAGGATTTAATGAATCAGGAAATATACATTACTAGCAGTTAACCCATGCTTCGCCACGATCTAAAAGTGCACTTTTAGGGCTCTATCTATGGAACGGTTTGGAACGGTCAAAATTTCAGCTCGCTAGGTATTACGGTTTGGGCTGTAGAGTGTGTAGAGAGATGATCAGTCAGTGGTCAGTCAGTGGTCAGTGACTTTGACATTTATATATTAAGATTGAAGAAATACACGCAAATACAAATTTTCCAGATAAACTAGCTGAATACCCGTACTTCGTAACAGGACATATAAATCGTTTTTGTATATATAAATAAATAAAAATTTGCTCCGATTTCAATTTTTTTTTTTTTTTTTTTTTTTTTTTTTTTTCATATTTCTGGACGTTTCATAAACTCCTGAGCAACTTTGGTTTTGTGTCGGTCTGTCTGTTAAAAATATTCTTTGTAACACGCAAATCTCGGAAACTACTGAACGGATTTCGATGAAATTTTGTACATACATATATAGGAGACATTCTGTAGATGGTCCCATTTTAAATTAATCAACTTCGCACTAGCGGGTGAAAGAGACCATGCGCCTGACCACTATTTCTTTACATAAACGCTTATATCTTGTGAACAATACAACCGATTTTGATGAAATTTTGTATGTATATGCGTATTAGCGTTTTACATAGGCCATTCATTATTATTTTTTAATGAATTATGATTTAGCTCTGATATTTAAGAAAATCAAAAAAAAAAAAAAAAAAAAAATGAAAAAAAGTGAAACATATGAGGTCTTCGACTTGCCGATATAGAATTTTTTGTAGAATCTAGAATATAGAAAAAATAGCATTCTACTGCGATTTACAAGTGATTTAGTATAAAATCTCAAAATTGCCCCTTGTATACAATGTGAAACAAAACAAGGAAGTCTTATGTCCATAATTGGCAGTGGTTTTTTAGCTGACTACATATCTGTTACCTGCCGCTACTGTTTTTCCAGAATGTAGGTATCTTTTTCTGTTTTCTTCAAGATTTCTATATTTTTCAGGGTTTCTTTATTTTTCAAGAAAATTTTATGGGAGAGTAAAATTTCTAGATTCGCTTGGGCAATCTTCACTGACGATTCCAAGGTATAGACAAGACAACAGGGATAGGCATGGCTTCTTATTGTTCAACCGACTGGTGTTCGTACGCTAGAGTAATTGGCGCACTGGCAGTAACAACACGAGCTCTACATATACTTGCATGAACATGGACACTAAGATATTGTTACTTACTTGGTCACAATGTTATACGTGTTAAATTATCGGCAATACAAAACATATGAACATTGAGTACTAAGTTCCTGGGTATAGATATTATAAAATATAGGTATTAAAGGACTGTATTATGAAACAGGAATAGTAAATCTAAGCCGACTTTCAAATTTTATTAGCTAACTGTTGGTCAACTGTTCGGTATTTTAAAACAAGATTTTCCTCTATGGAATTAATCTCATAGGGATTATACTACTCAAGTCTGTGCAGTTCAAGTAAAATCATTATTTGTGGGACTGTTTGTTTACATTTTTGTGAGTTTTTATGAAAAATTGAAATAGATGGTTCACAGTGCTAAAAAGTCGGGGTTAGATATATTATGACCTCTACAGTTGTTGTCAAGGTGAAATTTAAGTCATAGTGTCCACTAAGATTAACTAATACTGATTCATAATTTGGTCCTTAGTCACAGTGTAATTTATTATATGTGTGTGTACAAAGAGAAATTATGTATTTATATCTCTATACTAGTTTACTAGACTAGTGTATTATTCATAAATGTACATTGTACACAAATAGTTGTCGCTAATTGAAGTGTGACCGCGCTAGGTTACGCCTTGGTTCAACACGTGGGGATCTGAACATGATATTTTGGGATTATATATTATTTTCATCGTGGTAATTTTTATTAAAATGTTTTTGCGAAGTAACACAAAAAAACATACTATCAACTGTGTCTTATAATTCGTGAACAATTTGAGGTTCAACTCTTCAAATTTGTGTTCAACACAAGAGTTATTAGGTATCTCAAAGTTACTTGTATCCATCTCCTGACTGAAATTCGTCGTGCTTATTAGAAGTCGAACCAACGACTTCTCGGTTGCGAGACTTAACGAGAGAGCTACTGAGGACGGTCAATTGAGGTCGGTTAACGTTAAAATAGTGTCATTTAGTGACTTAATATATTGCGGCCAACAAATGGTTCACTGTTTTGTCGGTGGCTTTCAACGACAGTAATTACTTAAATTTATAATTTCCTGCGTTTTACCGGGTTAGCAGCTAACTACTAGTTAGTCTCTTTTCCAGGTACTTAAATTAAACTAAACCCTTTAACCAAGACTGAATGGGCCCAAAATTACACCAGATATTTTGCTCAAAAATGTATTCTCCACGCTCGACGTGGGCTAACTTTATTGATTCACTACCTCACTCAACGAATTCCCGTTAGTTTCCAGGTGAAGATGCGCGCGCAGTGTACCGATCCATTTCGTTCTAACCTCCGTGACTTGTTAAGTAGCGTGTCGCAATTATGCAGATATATCGTCAGCCTACGGATTCTGGTGTAGCTCCATTCATGTGGAATATGGGAACAATACTTTTCTCAATCTTATGACAAGATAGTCAGCCCAACAAGATACTGTTGCCAATTTGTGCGAGAATAATAAAGGACCAAAAATACCGCAGTATATACGGGGTTACTCAACCAATGTGCACGGACCCCCAATTAGGTATCTTTATCCTAAAGGTATTTTTATAAGCATTTAAAACAAAATATAACAAAATACATAACTCAATGGAACTGCATTAATGAATAAAAAGGTACTTTCACAAATCTTCTTAACTTGCGGATTTTTTTTACCTAGGCAGACATAAACTAGGTCTGATTAGCAAAAAACCCAAGTACCCCGTTGGAATTTCCCGATAAGAAGAGCTAATCCAAGAAGATGGGAATCAGTTCTGAAAAACTTACCAAAGTAGTTGCAATGGTCAGCGATATTTCAAGTTTGGCAGACGACCAAACAGCTACTTTCTCAGAACCAAACTGGTTTCTGATGAGGTAAAATACCCAAGTCCAATAGTTGCTAACTTATGGGGTTATGTGTTGGGTTTTCCCTCAGATGCTTTAACATTGTGGAAGAAAATTGTTGATTGTAAGAGAAAATTGTGGCTGCATAGTCGGGAATTGGAAATATTCTGCCCGGGGGGATGGAAGACCTAACCTAGAGGTCCAGGAGGAGAAGAGCATCTAATTAACTTATTGGGCAATTCACTTACCTTCAAATCTGATTTCAAATTTTGTGAGCAAGAACTGTTAAATTAGATAGGTATGATGTTAATGTGTTCTTACTGGTCATGCACTCACTCACTGCTTTCTACATATAGCAGGTATGGATGTAAACCATAAAATTATTATATTTAGGTCCGCCCTGTATATTGTATTTGTTATAGAATCATTTTGCTAATGGATCTTCTTTTCAGATTTCAATCTTCCCAGATAATACCCCAGCTCACCTGACTTGGTAATTACCCACGCGGCGACACCAGACATCATTAGTCTAACTCTAAAATCCATAAATCCTAAGATTAAAATAAAATCACTCGTCTGACAGAGAGACAAGACGCATGGCCGTATCACACAGAATACGAAATGTTCACTTGTTCCTTGTTTCTCGTTAGATCAGTCAAAATATTACTTACTATAGTCAGACTGGGTGAGAGCCCAGTCTTTTTTTTTTTTTTTTTTTTTTTTTTTTGTTAAACGTCGCTTTCAACTGCATGGTCATATCACGTTCGGGGTGTTACCCTCCATTCGCAGGAAATTCACAAACCGGGTACCCACATTAACCTCACCCATCCTGGGTTGGGCCGTAATCCCAGCATCACAAAGTCTTCACCTCGCTGGACATTGTTTAACTTCGGTGATCTTACGAGAACCGGTGCATTCAACGCGCCATCGACGTCAATTTTGATTTTTTTTTTTTTTTTTTTTTTCGGGTGAGGCGCTTTAACACTGCGATTGTCAGGTCGTTCGCGCCGATTCCTCTAGGTATTCATACTAGCGTGTATAAGTTGATTCTTTTAAGGTAACACAAGAGTGAATCGACGCTCTCAACTTTGTCAATCAGAGCAGGAGGAACCGGGAGGGATGTTCGAATATTGACATGATTAGAACATGTTAAAATGTGCTGAACCGATAGGATTTCACCGCAGCTACAGTTAGGTGGTGCGATACGCTTGAATAGGAAACTGTGCGTAGCTCTTGTGTGTCCAATCCTCATTCGGCATAGCACAACTTCTTCATGTCTATTTTTTCTGTCACTTGAACACCAGTAACCAATAAGTGGTTTAATGGTTTTCAATTTATTATTGTTAGGGATGGTGTCCCATGAAAGTTGCCAGAGTGATTTGATCAGTTTTGATACAAACGGTTTAAAGTCATCAGGGGAGCAAAGTTTAAGAGGGGGGACAGATGCTATTGGGTTGCGCGCTGATCTATCCACAGCCTCATTACCTTGAATTCCTGTGTGGGAAGGACACCACAGGAATGCTATGCTTTTCCCACTAGTAAGTAGGTCGCGCCAGCAAGAGATAGCTTGTGCAACAATAGGATTGGTATTGCTACCATTAGATAAAGCAGCTAAAGAGCTTCTTGAGTCAGAAATTATTGCAAATTTCACTCCTGGTAGGAATTTGATATGCTTGAGACATAATAGTAAGGCAACCAGCTCGGATGTAAAGACAGAATTAACGTCATTTAAATTAAAAGAAGATACAATATGATGATCTATTATATAGGCACAGCTAGTAGAATCAGCCGATTTTGAACCATCGGTAAAGCAGAGCTTGTAATCTTGATATTTTGAATGTATTAATTCTTTAAATACCTGTTGAAAAACAATATCGGAGATATTTTCCTTCTTATCAAATGAGAGAGCAAGATCTATCTTAGGGTTATCTACCGACCATGGAGGCGTAACCTTAGCGTAGGGCGCCAATTCACTTTTCTCTAAGGTGTTCATGAAGGTGTTTAATTCTTTAACCCTTAAGTGAAGGGGTTTGGGTTTACTAGGAGGATAAATAGTGTCAGTTAAGTTTGAATTGAAAAGACAGTCATGAACGGGATTAGAGGGGCAGCTGGAAATTTTAACTACGTAATTCATCGCAAGCTGAGATCTTCTTAGATGAAGCGGAGGAACACATGATTCTACTTGAAGGCTAGGAACAGGACTAGTTCGCAATGCTCCTGTGGCAATTCTTATTCCAGAATTCTGGACAGGGTTAAGCTTGTTCAGTATGTGTTCCTTTGCAGAACCATATACAAGACAACCGTAATCAAAAATTGGAAGTATGTAGGATTTATACAACCTTAGTAGTGTAGAACGGCGAACACCGAAGCGTTTGTCTGATACCATTTTTAGTACGTTAAGGGCTCTAAGTGACTTATCTTTCACGTGGTTTACATGAGAAGACCAAGTCAACTTAGAATCCCAAATCATACCCAAAAACTTGCTTTTTTCAACAAAATTGAGTGAGATACCATCATAATACAAGGGAGGTCGGGAACAATTACGTGATCTAGAAAAGTGTATACATACTGATTTGGATGGATCGGCAGAAAAAACCAATCCATTCAATTTGGACCAGATTGATATGTTGTTAAGAGTAGATTGTAATCGGTCAATAAGGGATTCAATGACTTTACCCTTGATAATGATAAGAAGGTCATCAATAAACAAGAGTCTTCGCAGTGGTAGCTTTATGGAATCCAGCAAGTCATCCATAAAGACGATGAACAAAAGCGGGCTCAACGAAGATCCTTGGACTATGCCATTAGTTAGACTGAATGAGTCCGAGATCTGTCCGTTACATTTCACCTGAATTTTTCTATTATAGAGGAAATTTTGCAGGTATAAAAGCAAAAAACCGTCGATACCAAATTCTATGAGTTTTCTTAAAATTTTGTATCTCCATGTCATGTCGAAAGCTTTCTGGACATCTAGAAATGCTGCCAGAATATGCTCTTTGTTGGCAAAGCCTTGGGTAACTACATGTTCTAAATATACCAAATTGTCCATGGTTGATCTTTTAAATCGACCGCCACTTTGACAAGTGTTTAGGCAACCCTTGTTCTCGAGGACCCAGAATAATCTTTTGTTAACCATTTTCTCAAGAATTTTACCAGAGCAATTCAAAAGAGAAATTGGTCGATAGCTAGATGGCAGTAGTTTATTTTTACCAGGTTTAGGTAGCGGTAAGATGTAAGCAGAAGACCAGAGAGATGGAAATTTCCCTGATTTCCAAATAAAATTAAAAAATTCCAGTAGTTTTTCTAAAGCTTTGTTAGATAGGTTTTTCAGAAGTACAAAAGAGATCCCGTCGGGTCCAGGTGCCTTTGAGGTACATTTAGAGAGAACATTAGTCATTTCATGGTACTCAAAGGGTTTGTTGTACTCATGTCTATTATTCAGGTTAGGTATAATGGTCTCATTTTCAGAAGAATTTTTATGTCTGAGGAACTCACTTGGATAGTTCTCATCAGAAGATACCCTAGAAAAATGAGCACCAAGAGTGTTGGCAATGGAGTTACTATCATACTGTACACAATCATTGGTATCTTGAATAGCTGGAATATGTTGTGGAACATACTTCCCACGCAGCTTACCCATTTTGTGGAATAACTCACCTGAAGACATAGAATGATCAATTGATTCAACAAAACTTGTCCAACCTTTCTGTTTCTTCTCTCTTATTGTTTTCCGAGCTATGGCTCGAGCTCTCATAAATGCCACCCTATTGTCGGCGGAGGGGTGCTTCCTAAGGGCACGGAGACACTTGCGTCTATTCAGAATAACCGCCTTAACCTCATCGTCCCACCAGGGAACGGGAAGACGGTTTGGGGGTAATTTCTTCTCAGGAATAGCGTTCTCAGCAGCCGACAGTATGGCATTATTAAACAGTGAGAGAGTGAAATTGATGTCAATATTATTAACAGGAAAATCAAAATTAATATGCTCCCTATATAAATCCCAGTTGGCTTTATCGTAGTTCCATATTTTCTGGGCCGGAGAGGAAATCTGGGATCTTACACAAGGTGTAGGAACATTGGAAGAAATAACAATGGGGAAGTGTCCAGAAAAACAAAGATCATTTTGAACTTTGAACAACAAGTCATGGAAAATTGAAGAGGAACAGAGAGAGAGATCAATCGCTGTGTGACTGAGGTGGGTGAGGCTGTAGTGGGTAGGTTCCCCTGTATTCAGAAGGTGAAGATTATTATTATTCAGAATGAATTTTTCAACCTCTTTGCCTTTAACATCAAGTCTTGAATCCCCCCAGAGAGGATTGTGGGCGTTAAAATCACCCACAAGTAAGTAAGGTTGGGGTAATTGAGACTCAATGTTAGACAAATCAGACTCTGAAAAAACCAAGTGGGGAGGGAGGTAGATATTACAAAAACATACAGGATCTGCAAAATAAGGCAATTTAACTTGCACAGCGACACACTGTAAGTTTGTATTAACCACTATTTGCTTAGAAAAACAAGAGCTTAGGACAAAGGTTATGACGCCTCCACAAGCATTATTGCCATCAAGGTAATCATGCCTGAAGGAATCATAGATTTTTAGATTTATATTTTTAGAAGGAGACAGTCGAGACTCCTGTATACAAATAACAGGGGGGTGAACTTTCTTCACAAGGCATTTTAACTCATCTATATGGTTAATTAAACCGTTTATGTTCCATTGAACTAAAATACTATTCATTCTTTATTATATAGGTAAAGAAAAGAAGAGAGAGAGAAAGAAAAAAACCCATAATTTATGTCAATTAGCAAGAGGTGTACATAACCCTCCAACAAAAGGGAGCACCAAGCAAACCTATCAACCATCGCAAGCATGAGATCAACCCAGGAAATAATATTAATTTATTAGAAAAAAAAAGGTGTCAATTCCTTATAACAGTCAATAGAGGTTATCGTGTACCTCAATATGGGCGGTCCCAAAACAAACATCCAAAAGGATAGAGCATGTAAAACCAAGCGGAAGTTACAGTTGAACGGAAGACAAGATGCGACCAGCACAGTACAACATAGTAGCCACATCCAAGGCACGATGGCCAAGTTGCGGTAGAGTATATCTAGGGTGTAGGATATGAACAATTGTCCATACAATACATACATGGCCACGGCACTCGTTACCGGGTTGACAAATTTCGGTACCAATTCATCTCTAGGAGGTTGTCTGGCTAAATGGTCGACTGTCCCGTCTTCTCTACTTCGTGACATACTTTCATATGCCACGATCAAGGTATGATACATGCTGGGAAACTTAGACAGGAAGGAAATGACACCTAACATAATATTAAAAGGAGGATGGGAAAGGAAGTATGACGTGCATGTAGGTGAGGACTGATCGGTATTAGTGCGTAGAGAGAAAATTATTTGCTAGTGGGATAATATAGGACATAAATAATGAGTTAAAAAGGAGAAGAAAGTAGAGGAAATATGATAGGGATAGGAGGTGGAGGAGTAAGGGAAAGACGGAAAAGAAAGGAAAGAATAGTACTTTAGGATTGAGTGCAAATTGATAGGATGGACTTATTAAGATTACTTAGTCTGTTTTTCACCAGTCTGTGTGAAATAACAGTTGGGTCCAGCACAAGCTTTTCTAACAGGGATGAGACAAGAAGAGGGTCCATGCTGTAATTAGATTTTATAATTTCTACCTTCCTTTTACCATTTTGATTTTTCATATCTTCAATGAGGTTTAGAATTACTTCAGGGTCAACTGAAGGATCACATTCTTTAATCAAAGGAACTAGGAACTTAAGGTCGTTTGGTTTGTCAACACAGACTTTTTTATCAGTGGTGATGCTATCAGGGGAGGAGCTACTACTACGCTTCTTACCACCCAGTACACCGCCTGACTGGCTATTTAAAGAATCTGGAGGCATTTCAATGTCATCAGTATCATTAGGGGTCGTGGCTGTGACCTCATCGTTGACGACTGAATTCAACTGCTTTTTGGGTAGATCTATTTCTACCAAAGGAGTAAGAGCAGTATGTACATCTGCTGTTGTAATGACAACGGTAGATGGGACACTCTCATCCTGAGGTGTTAAAATACTCTGTGATTCTTGAGAGAAAACACTAGGAGCGGGAGGACTCGGAATTATGGGGGACGAAATAGTGGGGGCAGGAGATACCTCTATTTCATTAAGTGCAGAAGGCGAAGCTACAGCCGTCCGCGAGGCGAACGCAGGGAGAAACAAAGAGGTCATATTGTTATCTTTTAGAGGAGGCGCCAGCAGCACTTTTTGTGAATCAGGTTCATTAACCTTAGTGAGCCGCTCTTGCGCTGGATTATTGGGCATAGGGCAGTTTTTAACAAAGTGACCTTCACCCTGACACCTAAAGCACTTGGCTTTGTCGATAATAATATAAACTTTGAAATAATAATTTTCAAAGTG
Organism: Bactericera cockerelli; assembly: GCA_024516035.1. Classification (NCBI taxonomy): domain Eukaryota; kingdom Metazoa; phylum Arthropoda; class Insecta; order Hemiptera; family Triozidae; genus Bactericera; species Bactericera cockerelli. The sequence goes on along the minus strand of CM044957.1, from coordinate 32,778,065 downwards.
TACATTGATAAAAGCAGGCAGGTTTAGTACCTCTTCTACCAACACTGTTCTCCTAAAGCCGATCAAGTGGCTAAAACGTTCATTACGAACACCTAAGGTCACAAATTTCATAGGGGACATAATTTTTGTATATTTAGTGAGCTCAGCAGTAAGTAAAGAGTCAGGCATGCCGGGTTTAGTGTTACACAAAAATATTTTGTGACCATTATTAACAAGCTTCCTCACTGTGAGAGGTTTGTTAGCTATAACGACTTGAGGATTATGATCATAGAATTTCAATACCTCAGCCTCGTTGATCAAATAAATTTTTATCAAGTCATTGCATTTACCTGCAAATACCATCCTATCATCCCCGACGATGTCACCAATGGCGCAGAGGTACTGCTCCATAGTAATGGACGAGTCGAAGGGAAGAGAAAAACCACAGGATTCCGACAAGTGTAAATTGTCGATTTTAGGACCATGAGTGGGAGCAGGATATTTACCATAACCTGGTCTGGGTATATAGGATACCCGAGAGTTGCTCTTGAACAAGTCAGAATATTGCATTTTATATCAGAAAATAAGACTCAATGTAAGAAAATCAAAATAGGTGTGTAGGATCAGTTACAAAAAGAATGCAAATGAAAAGCACTCGAATAATAAAAACACGAAAAATTTGAAAACCGTGTTTTAAAAGTGTTTCAGTCGGCACGTAAATAAACAAAATTCAAACTACAGAAAAGGAAAGGTCTTACCGCCTCAGCTACGGGGTTCACAACACTAGACTTACGGTCGCGTTGCCATTGCAACGGGTAAACAGAGAAAATAACAATCTTATAAAATTTTCACAATTAGGCCACAGGAATGAAAAATTGTATGAACTAGAACAAATCATGTAATATATCATAATACGTATGTTTGATGGAAATCACAATTACGATAATCAACAGGGGTAAAATGAATATTATATTTATATATTAGGTTAAAGGT